>VDFB02086081.1:345813166-345885145 GCA_007258455.2 Sequoia sempervirens
ATTATATATTAAAATATAATATATAATGTATATTAATATATAATATATATTATATATTGATTAATAATATATATTATATATTATTATATAATAAATATTATATAACATATGATATTGTAATAACAGAGGTGACAGATATCTGTCTATAATGGATATCTATTTTGTTTATTAGTGGGTTATACACTTGGACGTGCAACAATATATATATTAAAATATAATATATAATATATATTAACATATAATATATAATATATATTAACATATAATATATAATATATATTAACATATAATATATAATATAATATATATTATGTATTAAAATATAATATATAATATATAATATATATTATATATTGATATATGATATATATTATTAACATATGACATTATAATAACACTAGAGGTGACGGATATCCATTTATAACGGATATGGACGTTATAGACGAATATCCATTTTGTAGGTGCAAATTGTTAAGACTTGGGGCCATGTTAGTTAGATCACATAACAGATATCCGTTTAATAACAAATATCCATTTTGCAAGTTATATAAAAAACAAAAAAGGGACCGTTTTGAGTATTTCAACGGTCCCTACATTCTTTTTGTCATGAAAATATCGTGTTTTCTGTCTGCATTAGATGAAATTAAACTTTTTAAAGATTCTCTTACACTTTTTGTAGAATTCCAATCATTTGTGTGTGTTTTTTTGTTTGTGCAATGGGAAGCAACAGTCGACGTAAGAGAAAAGGTAAAACAAAACTTATAGCAAATCAAATTGAAGCATATAGAGAAAAAGATAAAGAAAGTCATAGGAAAAGAAGACAAGGTATGCAAAATATTCAAATTGAAGCTTCTTTCGAGCCATTGAATGTTAATTCAAGTGAAGATGAAATAGGAATTGAAAATATTGAACATCATATTCAAATTGAAAATGAAAACATTGAAATTGAAAATGAAAATGTGAACAACATTGAGAATGAAAATGTTGTTGAAAATGTTATTCAAAATGAACTTGCTATTGAAAATGTTGAAAATGAAAATGTGGTTGAAAATGAAATTGTTTTTGACAATGAAAATGTTGTTCAAAATAAAATTGTAATTGATAATGTTGAAAATGAAACTTATGCAACACCTAATTACAAAAGAACCCCTAAATGGTTGGTTGAAATAGATGAGAACATAATTGATAATCTTCAAGGAAAAAGGTCACAATGAACGGTTCGTTTGTGGGCTACGAAATTGTTCAATGAATTCTTTTCCAATAAGACATTAACTGAACAATGCCAACTTTTTGTGCAATTACTTAAGATTTACAAAATGAGACCATTATTAAAAAAATTGAAGATTCGTCTCACAAAAAAATTAGAAAAAAATAGTCTTATTGTAAATTTTTTTTTTTAATGCTCTAACCTCTATTGGAAAGACTAGTAAGGAAAAAAATAAAAGGGCTGCTCGAAGAGTGATCACAACCTCACTAGTAAGCCATCATTTGAAAAATGCTCGTTTAATGAGACATACTTGTATTGATTTTAACTTAAATCGTAAAACATTGAATAGAGCACTATCAAGAAGAGGAAGACTCGATAGTGCTCTTCAAAATGATGTGGGATTTTAGTGGGAGGCTTCCACGTGTTGATAGAAAGCTAATTGATAATGTAAAAATGCAAATTGAACAGTATTGTAATTCTCACTCTAGAGTATCACCGAACGTAAAGGATTTTTTAAAGTTACGAATTGGAAATAGAGATCGTACACCGCATCCTAAACATTTTTTGGAATGTAGCCAAATAATTTTGTACAAACAATTTTGTCAAGAACATCCACATTTGCAAATCTCACAAAGGGCTTTTGAGTCTTCCAAACCATTTTATTGTGTTCCTATTAAGGTTCGTAATACATGTTGTAAATACCATGTTGAGTTTTCAATGTATCATGAATTGTTATGCCATATCGTTCTAATATGCATACTAACGAAATGTTGCAGGAGTGTCATGTAGTACAACTTCCCAAGTCATCCAGGGAGTTGTTAGATTCATTTTTATGCATTAGAGGTGATGGTTGCTTATTTTATAAAAATGATTATTTAAATGAAACGTGTTTGCAATGTGGTGGTTTATCGAAGTTTGTAACATGCTTTCATGAGGGAAGCGATCATGATTTTGGTAACAAAGTTGCTGATAAAAAAAAAAATGAGATAGTGAAATACACATTGAAGAGTGGAGGTGAGGGTTCTAGATGTGAGTTGGTTGCAAGAGAGGTAAGTATTGCTGATTTTATTTCAGATTTTAGGAAAAATATTTTCTATAAGTATGCAAGGCATATCCACAAGTCACAGTGGTTGGATCGACAATTCAGGATGTATAAGGACTCTTTCCCCATTGAAACTATTGTATCTGTAGTTGATTTTGCTAAAAATTACACATTGCAACCACAAAATGAAGTTCAATCAAAATATTATAATTCTATTCAAATTGTTATTTTTGTCCACATAACATATAGGCATGCCTCTGATAGTACAGAAGCGGACATGAAGATAATTAGGGAGTACCATTTTTACATGAGTGATGATAGATCTTATTCATCTGAGTTTGTACAACATTGTTTTGAATTTTTTTTTGAGTTCTTGCAAGAAAAAGGAATTGCAATAGGTCAACCTTTGATTTGGTTAGATAACTGCACAGGACAATTCAAGAATGCTCGCATGTTTTATTGGTTGAGAAGGATGCATATAAAGAGGGGTGTACCACATATTTGGAGTTTTTTCGAAGCTAGGCATGGAAAAGGTGAGCATGATGGTGCAGGTGCATGTGTGAAAAGAGCTTTGGTTAAGGAACAAATGAAGATTAGAGGTGGTGCAACATTTAGTGATGCATGTTCTATTGTGGATTTGTGTACCTATGCACTATCATGAGGAGGGACACTTGATTCACAAGTCAGTAGGTTCTTTTGGTTGGTTGAGGAAGGCACAGTGGGAGACATAATGGAATTTCAAACAATTAGAGATTCTTCAAAGATGCATTCAGTTCGAAGCTCAGATGTGAGTGCATGGACCATATGGACATGAGAGATGACTTGTTTTTGTCAGAATTGTATTCAATGTGATTGGGATCAGTGTGAGTCAAGTGAATGGGTAGATACATGGATTCCATAGTACCTAACCCCTTTATCTGTAGCACAATCCTCATTACAAGATGTAATGGAAATTTCACTTGACTACGATAATCTTTCAGATCTTGTACAACCAGGACATGTCTATCCAGCTGTAGCACCATAGGGGAATGAAGAGGGATCAAACTATTGGTTGGCACGATATGTACAGGGAAAGAAAAAGCTAACACAACTGATGACAAATGATGATGGCTTCATGTATTGTACAGGTTCAATTTTTGTTTCTCAAACTTGGTTGCATTACCATTTCACCATCGTTTAGGTTGTTTACAATAATATAGATTTGTTATTCTAAGTATATTTAGATGTTGATAAAAAAGTTATGATCACACAGGTTCAGTTGTTGTTTTCAGAACTTGGTTGCGAACATATATGATTAGAAAGAATGACATACCTGCATTTGAAGACTATGAGAAACAAAAAACCATTATGATGTATTCACACCTTGTTATAGCAACAAATGTTAAGTTATTGAGACATCATGCTAGACCAAAAACAAAAAAACTATGGAAAATTAGTAGTGCTGATCATGAAGCATTATTGGAAACTCTGAAGGTAAGAGATGACCCTGCAGGGACACTTGAGTAGTAGATCATTTGTTGTATGGGATAGGTATGATATTATTCATCACATTTTGATATTGTTTATCTACTAAGGTTCATTATTTAGGTTGTTTAGAATAATATAGATTGGTTATTCTAATCATCTTTTATAGTTTGCATTATCAATTCATCATCATTCAAGTTGTTTACAATAATATATATTTGTTAGTTTAAGCATATTTTCTATTGTGACGATATAGATATCTCATCTGAAGTATATTGCGACGTTCCTAACATGATAGATCATGGACCTGCTGCAACAATAGCCAACTCTGATTGTTTGGGAGAGGTATGCAACATATTAGAATAATATAGATTGGTTATTCTAAGCATCTTTTATAGTTTGCATTACCATTTCATCATCATTCAGGTTGTTTAGAATAATATAGATTTGTTAGTCTAAGCATCTTTTCTATTGTGACAATATAGATTTCTCATTTGAAGTATATTGCGATGTTCCTAGCATGATAGATCATGGAATTGCTGCAACAATAGCCAACTTTGATCCTTTGGGAGAGGTATGCGAGATATTAGAATAATATAGATTGGTTATTTTAAACATCTTTTATAGTTTGCATTACCATTCCATCATCAATTAGGTCATTTAGAATAATATAGATTTGTTATTCTAAGCATCTTTTTTATTGTACGTAGTTTGACTGCTACCTTAATGGTTTGTATAGGTGGTTCGCTCTAGAATGTCAACATGCTACTCTTGTGGAAGAGTGTGCCGACTGCTAAGGCAATGCGAGCTCTATTTCCTTCCCCTACTGGGAAATGACTATGTATTAGGGTCGTTTGTTGTACACCTACGTGGAATTTTGTAAATCCTATATTTGATAGCAATTATTGAATGATAATATCATGCATATTATGTACACTTTATGTGTATTCAAGTGTATACTTTACAACTTATGTGTATACTTTGTCACTTATGAGTATTGCAATGTATACTTTATGACTTAGATGTTTTAAAGTGTATACTTTCTATTCATGTGTGTAGTTCATGACTTAAGTGTATTTGGGTAAATAAATCACTTTTTCACTTACTAAAAAGGAACAAAACAAACCCTAAACCCCTTTACACCTTTACATCACATCCATCTGACCCTTTTTCCATCAACTGAAAACTCATCACCACGGGAAAACACATTCGAGATAGCAAAAATAGAGAGAGGTTATTGTAAAGGATTCCAACATGATCTAATAGCCTCAGATGAAGAGTCTGTAGGCATCACAGTTTCTGAGAAATAGAGATTCAAAGATTACTGAGTTTTAGCACTTTGGACTCTTAAGGGAAATCACTGGTCCAATGTAGCTCAGAGTGATTCAACATATTTGGGTGCAAAAGAGGACCATCCCTAGTGTAAATGTACTCATGCAGATGTGTTGGAACAATCTGTTTGGTCCTATGAGTTGCAGAATGAAAGTTGCACCACTTTGCAACTTTACACTGCTTGCATCTGACAACTTTTTCCTCAACTGAAAACTCATCACTGAAGGAAAACGCCTCTGAGATGGAAAAAATTGAGAAAGGTTATTGTAGAGGGTCTCAACATGATCCCATAGCCTCAAAAGGAGAGTATGTAGGCATCACGGTTTCTGAGAAATAGCCCTTCAAAGATTGCTACCTTTTAGCACTTTGGACTCTTAAGGGAAATTGTCAGTCCAATGTAGCTCAGAGTGATTCAGAGTATTTGGGTGCAAAAGGGGACCATACCTAGCGTAAAAGTACCCATCTGGACATGTTGGAACAATCCGTTTAGTCCTATGAGTTGCAGAACGAAAGTTGCACCACTTTGCAACTTTACACTGCTTGCATCTGACAACTTTTTCCTCAATTAAAAACTCATCACCGTGGGAAAACACCTTCGAGATTGAAAAATATGAGAGGTTATTGTACAAGGTCCCAACATGATCCCATAGCCTCTGACAGAAAGTATGTAGGCATCATGGTTTCTGAGAAATAGCCCTTCAAAGATTGCTGCCTTTTAGCACATTGGACTCTTAAGGGAAATCGCTAGTCCAATGTAGCTCAGAGTGATTCGACATATTTGGGTGCAAAAGAGGACAATACCTATCGTAAATGTACCCATATAGACGTGTTGGAACAATATTTTCGGTCCTACGAGTTGTAGAACGAAAGTTCCACCACTTTGCAACTTTACACTACTTGTCAAAATTGCAACTTATTGTCAAATGATGGAAGTTCAAGAGTCATCTTGTTGTATTTCATTGGAAAACAATTGGAAGTTGTTTGGTCATGGCCCAATTAGGTAGGAATTAGATGTTAGAAGGGTTTGGGAGAGCAGGGGAGGTCAATCGAGGTTTGGGTATGATGCCCTAGATGCGAAAAGTGTGGTTTAGAGTGAAATTGGGAGGTTTAAGGGTGTTAGTGATTGAAATCTATTGGAGCAGCAATTTCTAAAGGTGTATTAAGCATATGAAAACTTCTATAAACATGTTTGAGGTGTTGTTTGAGTGAGATAAGTGTGGAAATGCATACTTTCAATTAACCCCCTTATAATCTAGGAAAAATGAGGGTTACATGGTTGAGTGACTTAGATGGAATTTACAAGGATGATAGTTGTGGAATTTGGATGTTTATAGCCTGGTGAGATACTTTCCAAAGGAATCTTGGAGGGGCAACAATTTTAAAGAGGAGTTGTTTTGCAAATTTGGGCTAATTGGAGCCCCGTTCGGCATAATAGTTCAGTTTTAGTGGGGTTGCTCCAAAACAAGCACATTAGGTTTTGAGATATGTTAAAGAGAAGGGTAATGGATGTCTTTCACAACCTTTTGTTTTGTGGGTTTGAGTTGATTTTGTGAAGATATTGATTCTTACTCAAGATGATTTTATATCTTTTACATGTTATTATGCTTCAATGAACATTAAGTGACATTGATTTTTATCTAGATGATTATATTACTTTCAAATGAACACTGTAACATGAAATGAATTTCATTAGATGTATCCACTTTTCATTAATTTAACTTCTTTTAAAATAAAAATTAGTTGCACACTTCATTACACAAGTTTAAAAATAATAATAATGTCAAATGTAAATTCATTCAATAGAGCTTGAAATCATGTGTATTCTCAAAATGAGTGTTTGATAAAAATGTATTGGTAGACATGTATGAAAAATGTGGTACAATAGAAAAGGAAATTTATTGTTTGAAAAATCTCCTCAAAGAAATAGATGGATTACCAATTGTAATTCATAAGTTCTATTAAAATGTTATTTCATTAATCTATAACATACATTATCAATCATAACTTTAAACAAGTCTAAGATAATTATACATTCCATTTTGAAAATTCAAAGTAGAAAGACAAGCACACGAGGGACAAATTAGATCGAATATCAATTCTTATATATCAAACTATAGAATAATTGTGTTTGTGCATATACAAATTTGGCATATGCCTACTCAAAACAAGTCTTACAAGATTTACAAATTGTGGCATATATGTCATCTCAAGATCTATCAAACCCTAAGTACATGTCAATCTATATCATATCCTAATTCTATGCAAGACCATCAAAATCAAGCCTCCTCGAAGAAGTTAGATTCTCTGCAGCTTCCCGCACAATAACATTTCAAACCACAAATTAGATTATGTGAATGGTTGACAAGATAGATTAGTAAATAGAAACTTATATACCATCATTTATAAATTACAAATTTAACATCAAAATCAGTATACATGTACTATATTATATCAATAATGCAATTCTTGTTTACCTCAAATCTTGTTCTCTTTTCTGCAAGACATTCTAAATATGATTGTCCCTTAGGACGATCAAGAGTCCTCGTATAAAGTAATGGTCTCTCACTCGTCACAATGTTGAGTCAAATAGAGGAGTATAACAGATAAAATAAAAAATGATACAAATTAAAATATAATTGTTGACAAATAATCATATCTACTAATCACATATCTACTCCTATCTAAACGTAAATGATCTGCATTATAAAATAAACACATACTTGCTGTGATGCTATGACACTAGATGGGCTCATAGTGGATGGATCAGCTAAGATGGTTTCCTGTATAAAAATGACAAGAATGTAAATGCACATGCACATATAATTATAATGTCGACAATAAAAAAAATATACCTGTTGTGCAACTTCATCCAATGGGTTAGACTCGGTCAACAAGGCTGTATAAGAACTAGATTGCTGCATAAAAAGACAAGATTACAGTAGATTATCAATATATGCACTACATGTATTTAAACATAATAGATTTCAAAGATTAAGATCTAAAATAACAATTTAAATTATTTACCATGTACTAGTAGATTGTCTAAGACAAATGAAATTGCAGTATGCGTAGCCTGTTGCACTTTTGACAACTGCTCCTCTGTCAACAACTGTTAAAGATTCCAACACATAAACATATATTAGTACAAATAACCTTCATAAAATATGAAAGAATTTACATAAAGCACACTATGAAATTGCTTTAAGACTTACCGTTCCTCTCATATCATCCCTGGCAGTCAATGTATCTCCTGCAAATACTCCACTCTGTGCTCTATCAACTCCTACATCTAGCATATCATGAACTTGAAAGTTGGACGTGTCTATGAGAGCCTCAGTGGACCGTCAGAGAGTACCGAAACATAAATTGTTGCACGTCATGCAACGATGAGGCACACAAATATGTCCCAAAGAGGATAGTGTACTAGTGGGAGCTGATGGTTGTGTACCAGTGGGAGTTGCTACACGAGGTGCACCACCATCATGTTGGGATGTATTAGGCGCAACACCACCATGATGGGATGCACAGTCAAATGGTTGCACAACATGATGGCTTTGCCTCACCAAATGATCACTCAACGAATGTAATGAATAAATGCTCAATGTTCCCACATCTACAACAATCTTAGGGTAAGGTAGTGGAGTCAAAGCAACAATAGGTGGAGGAGGACGAATTGGGGTGACTCGGCGTGCCCTAGGTCTATCCTATGGCATCCCTCTACCAACACCCTGGAAATATCGCATGTCAAAGTAATTGACATGTTTCCTTAGCACAAACTCAACATATAATTTTCAAAGAAAATAATGAGGGACATCAAGATTGTTGTTGGGTGGTTTATCGAAAACCATCCACCAACGTCTCCAAAAATTATCTAATATTCCTCTATGGGTGCACCATTTAATTGAAAATTTTGGTTTTCACACATTAACAGGCTGTCTAGTTCTTTGATCTATGAATAACTAGGCTAATTAGGCTTTTTCAATATCAAGAACCTTCACCTCATCATACGATAACCCATCAACATAAAATTGTCTTTGTTGCTCTCACCACTATGCAAATCTATTATGTTGAGTTGCCAACGTTTGAACATTTACCATGATTGTTTCCAAAGTGTTTTTCATATCTGATAGTTCATCGAGTGTCTCATAGATTTGACATACTTTTCTTAATTGATATAATTTCTATGAATATACTCGTGTATTGTTGGCACATTTTCATTCAGAAACAATGGTTACGGTGGAGGATTTGGAGGGTATTCATTTTCTGCAGGATTAGGGTTTTCATTTTGTGCGGGAGGGTTTTCATTTTGTGAGGGGTTAGGAATTTCATTTTGATCTATTTTTAACCTGTTAATTGATAATTTTTTAAAAAATTAACAATGGTTTTTCATCTAATAAAAAATCTATCAAATATACCCTTTTTTTTTACTAAAATTAAAAAAAAAAAGCAAATTGAATATAAATTGAATAAAAAATTAAAAAAATCCAACATACCTTACAAATTTGATGATTTTTTTGGTAATTTGGCCTCTCCCAAACTGATATCCGAGTCACAGTTTAAAAACCCATGTGCATGCACTATAGACATATAGCTCTCAGGTTTTTTTTAGTCTATTTATAACGTAGGAAATGGATATTCATTTATAACGGATATCCGTTTCCTAATTTTCAACCTTTTTAAATAAATGGTCGGGTTCGGGACCTGACCATATTTAGCTGCACCTGTTCTTTTTTAAATATTTAATATTTAATATAATATAATATAATATAATATTATATTATAATATATAATATTATATTATATTATAATATAATATAATATAATATTATATTATAATATAATATTATATTATAATATATATTATATTATAATATTATATTATATTATATTATAATATTATATTATATTTGATTATATTATATTTTATTATATTATAATATTATATTATATTATATTATATTATATTATAATATATTATAATATAATATAATATTATATTATATTATAATATAATATTATATTATATTATAATATAATATATGTATTATATTATAATATATAATAATACATATATAATATTATATAATATGACCTCTCAAGGTTTTTTTTTTTTAATTGTAACACAAAGAACGAATATTCGTTATATAAAATATAATAATTGGTCGGGCCGGACCCAACACGATTATAAGCACTGCTTTAAACAAAACAGATATCTGTTTTGTAACGAATATCCATTTTGTAACGGATATCTATTTTGTAATGGATATCCGTTCGTAACAGATATCCATTTTGGTTCGGTATTACCAAACCAAAATGAATATTGTACTTGGGCCTACAAAAAGTCAAAGGCGTGAATTTCACATGTTTGGACGTGTTGAAAATACCTTTTTTTCACATCACCACTTTTTGGATCCCCATGATCTTGCACAGACCCAAATAGTTAAAGATACAAAACCACCATATGATGAAGCCACTAAAATACCCATAGCTAGATAGAAAAAGAAGGGTTGAGTACTTGGGAGATTGCAAAAATGGTCAAGCCCCAAATATAGTATTTTGACCTCCATATGTAGTCATAAAAAGAGTGTTTGATTATATATGGTGTGTGTTCTTAATCCTAATTACATCTAAAATTTAAGAACAACAATGCTTATAAAAATAATACTTAATAGCTCAAGGCTACATAGATTCTAAGTATCTTATGTGTATGAAAATGAAAATGTAGGAGATATGGATCCATTAATAGCTTTTTCCAAGTAAAAGACACCATTACCTCAAGCGGAGAAGAGAGGAAACAATACCATCAAACAATATATCTAAAGTGTTGTTTATGGACATCTATTGGAGATGGCCCGATGATGGGTAGGGAAACTTTGAGCGAGGGGTCTACATCATCAGTGTCTGAGTCGACTTAATTTTTTTTGCAATATCCCTTGACCATCGATCTGGCAGTATGTAATTTTTTTTGGGGGAAATTTGAGCACGTTTTTCAATATTTTGGGGGCGCTTTTCAAAAATTGCCAAAAATGTCTAAAAATTTGGCATATACCAATCATGGACATTTGTATGAACGATGGTTGTTTGGCACCACACCAATACTGGCTCATTACAGTCCTAGTAAATGCGCATTAACTTCCACCCATTCCTCTATCATTGGTCTTAACACCTACCACCTCAGCATGCACACCATTCACTTGGTCTTGCTTAGGGTTCATGAAACATCCATTCATGAAAAAATTATTCATTTTGAGCGGTTGCATTCAAAACTAGCTCTAGTTAGGATGGAGGCTGATGGTGGTGAGGCCATGGGAAAATGGTGGTGATGCATTTTTTGAGCTTTTTGTGTTTATCAACACCACATTCAGTAAAATGAAACTATTTAACTTCTTGCTACGCAGGTGAGGTTGTGTTCCAACCTCACATAGGCAGTAACTTTGCATTGCAAGATTTTTCTAGTTTTTTCTTGCGATATTTTTTTGTTTAAATAGCTTTTGTCAAGTTGTAACGATTTCCTCATCTAATGAAGCTTTGTTACAGATTATTCATGGCCGCTTCTATGTGTATATATCTCTATACCGATATATATATGTATTATACATATACATATTTGCATACATATATATACACATAGGAACGATAAGGAAACTTAATTTTCCAGCAATAATGCACCTATATTATGGCTAACTGTGTGTATATGTGAGTATACAGATATATATATGCATATATATGGCCGACTATGTGTAAATGTGTTTACACAGATATATATGCATATATATGTATATATATGCATATATATGTATATATATGCATATATATGTATATATATGCATATATATGTATATATATGCATATATATCTATGTATACACACATATACACACAAGAACGACAAGCAAATGTAATTTTGCAGCAATAATGCACCTATATTATGGTGGACTGTGTGTATAAAGTTATATTTATGCATATATATGGCCAACTATGTGTATATGTGTGTATATATGCATATATATTTGTGTATACACACATATACACACACTCCGCCATAGTATAGACCTTTGTTTTTGTTTTATACCTCTGTAATTTGTATATGCATATATATCTATGTATACACACATATACACATAGTCTGCCATAATATAGACCTTTTTTTTTGTTTTATACCTCTATAATTTGCATATGTATAGTGGCAGTATTGGAAGTTAATATACTCTTCAGTATCAAGAGTTTCTTGTAGGTAAAATATGGCCAACTGTATATATATTCAAAAAATTATACACACATACAGACATATATATGTGTGTGTGTGTCTATGTGTGTGTTTGTGTGTATATATATACACACAACCGGTCATTTACATACACATACACATACTGTGTGTATACATATACATAATGTCTGTTAAGGGTTTCATGCACCTATATTTTTGGTCGACTGTGTGTATACATATACATACAATTCATGGGTTTGTATAGCTCGATTGTTAAGGGTTTCATGCACCTATGTTTTAGCCAATTTTTTCCACCATTTACGTGAACTCCTTGCTCAAGAATTCCCAACCCCCATTGTCCACTCTTCCCTGTCCATCATCTTTGCTTGAATTGTGGAGTTTTTGGGAATATTTCATATCCATTTATAGGATTTTCCTAGTCAATTTACTAATCATTTTAGTTTTTTAATTGACTAATCATTTATAGGATTTTCGTAGTCAAATTAGCAATCAATTTACTTTTTTAATTGACTACAAATTTTAATATTATTAATAACATATAATAATATAATATTTAACAACTTAATATTATAATAAACATTAAAATATTATGTATGTATTGTATACATACATACATACAGAATAATTTATTATGTATGTATGTATGTATGTATGTATATATGTATGTATGTGTGTATATGACATACACATACATACTTACATATTATGTCATATGTATGTATGTATTTATGTATAGTAGACACACATACAAACATACTACCACAATATGTATGTATGTTTGTATACTATACATACATACATGCATACATATATATCAGTTAATATACGAATACATACATAGATATTTTATACATATATGTATGTATGTTTGTGTGTATAGTATACACACATAAATATGATAATAAAGATACATACACAATTTGGCCGAAAGATACGTGCATGGCACCCACAACTATGGAGTGGATGACAATGTTCCAATACTGTCATTACATATATGCAAGTTGCAAATTTACAAACACATACATATATGTATGTGTGTATACTATACACACATACATATGATAATAGAGATACATACATACTTTGGCCCAAAGATAGGTGCATGACACCCTCAACTATGGAGTGTATGATAATGTTCCAATATTGTCATTGTATATTTGCAAGTTGTAGATTTGCAAACACACACACATATGTACTTGTGTATAATATACACACATATGTATATGTATGTGCGTATACTATACACACATACATATGATAATAGAGATACATACATACTTTGGCCAAAACATAGGTGCATGGCACCCTTAACTATGGAGTGTATGATAATATTCCAATACTGTCATTATATATATGCAAGTTACAGATTTACAATTACATATGGTAGATATATAGAAATTGATGTTTCATATAGCCTTTTTCATTTACATTTATATGAATTCAATGTATAATTTAATTTATATTCAATTACATTCACAAGTGTGAGAAAGTTTGATTAAGGACAATGGACTGCTGGTGGGTAGGGTGATGTTGATAGTATAACATGCATTGCTTGTTTCATTGCACACATACCCTTGATCCTTTGCAATCAACTCTATTAGATGCATGGTTAGTTTGTTCTTCAATCACACTCACTCTTACATGTATGAATTTTTTGTTTTAGTTTGTATCATTCAATTATTTCTAAGACTATGAATTGGGGATGTCATACTATAACATGCACTTTTTGATTCATTGCAAACATACCCTTCATCACCTCAAGGATATAAGAGTTACAATTGTGCATATACGTTGGAGGAGTCTAATCTATCTAAGATATACTGAACTACTCTCAATGATGGCCTCAAGGTTATTTTGTATTTATTGTAAAGATAAGACTTCTTCCAATGTATATCCATCTTCATCTTATTACAAGAGAAGAGCTCATTCCTATTAACATAAGACACCTCAATCTTACATGTATAACATAAGACCCTTGTTCATTTGCAATCAGCTCAACATGCAAGGTTATTTTTTCATCAATTACAAGCATTCTTACATGTATGCATTTTTTGTTACACTTTGTAGCATTCTTTGATATGTATATGTATATGCATATATGCATATGTACATGTATATGTATGCATATATGTATATACATATGCATATGCATATGTATATGTATATGTATGCATATATGTATATATGCATATGCATATGCATATGTATATACATATGCATATGCATATGTATATACATATATGCATACATATACATATGCATATGCATATGCATATGTATATGTATATGTATATGTATATATGCATATTCAATCAAAAAGTTGAAGTTCTTTTAGATGGAGAGTGGAATGAAGGAAGGAATGATGCATAAGCATAAGCAACAACATTACACTCTCCATAAAAAATGCATCGTACCTTCCATTCGTTACACTCTCCATCAAACATGCATTGCATATGCATAGATACATTTACATATACATATGAATATGCATATGCATATACATATATGCATATATACATTCAACCTAATTAGATGTATGATTTGTTTGTTCTTCAATTAAAGTGACTGTAAATATCGACCCCTCTCCCTTATAGCTAAATGTGATGATGGGTGACTCCTACTTATGTTATAACCATTTCTCATACACTCAAATAGATGCATGGTTAATTTGTTCATCAATTACACTCAATATTACATGTCTCAATTTGTTGTTACACTTTGTATCATTGTTTGATTTGTGTCAATTATAATAGGGGATGTGATAGTATAACATGCATTTTTTGTTTCCTTGCACAAAGACCCTTGTTCATTTGGAATCACCTCAAATAAATGCATGGTTAGTTTGTTCATCAATTACAACCAATCTTACATGTCTGAATTTGTTGTTACACATTGTATCATTATTTGATTTGTGTGAATTATAATTGGGGATGTGATAGTATAACAAGCATTTTTTGTTTCCTTGCACAAGGACCATTGTTCATTTGCAATCAACTCAAATAGATGCTTGATTAGTTTGTTCATCAATTACAACCAATCTTACATGTATGAATTTTTTGTTACACATTGTATCATTGTTTGATTTGTGTGAATAATAATTGGGGATGTGATAGTATAACATGCATTTTTTGTTTCCTTGAACAAAGACCGTTGTTCATTTGCAATCAACTCAAATATATGCCTGATTAGTTTGTTTGTCAATTACAGTCAATCTTACATATCTGAATTTGTTGTTACAAATTGTATCATTGCTTGATTTGTGTCAATTATAATTGGGGATGTGATAGTATAGAATGCATTTTTTTGTTTCATTGCACAAATACCCTTGTTCATTTCTAATAAGCTCAATTAGATGCATGGTTAGTTTGTTCATCAATTACACTCAATGTTACATGCATGAATTTGTTGTTACACTTTGTATCATTGTTTGATATCTATATGGATATGCATATGCATATATGTATATGTATATGCATACATGTATTTGCATATGCATATGTATATGCATATATGCATATGCATATGTATATGCATATGGTGTATGAAGTTATATTTCAGTATGTTGTTTGAGAAATGATATTAACATAAGTAGGAGTCAGCATATGCATATGCATATGCATATATGTATATGCATATGTATATGCATATTAATATATGTATGTGCATATGCATATGCATATGATGCATATGTATATACACATGCATATATGTATACATATATGCATATGCATATGTATATGTATATGCTGACTCCTACTTATGTTAATACCATTTCTCAAACAAAATACTCGAATATAAATTCATACAACATAACACTTTCTGATACAACATTATCAAATTTATATATAACTTCAAACAACACTATGGTATAAATATTTGCAACCCTTTCTGATACAACATTATGATACGTATATGTATAGATTAAGATAGATAGATACATATGTTTCCTATAGCCTTGTTCATTTTCATTCAACTTAATTAGATGTATATATGTAAATGTATATATATATATACTATAAGGAAAGCTAGATGTGGAAACAACTCTCCTAACGCCAAAACCTCAGAGGAGAATGCATATATACTTTTAATTTTTCAATTACAGTTCAATTAAGATGCACTATGAAGTAGATAGCAGAAAAAGAGTATTTGACAATCACACATGAACACCAGATATACGTGGGAAAACCCTTACGGGAGAAAAACCCACCACACCAAGAGAAGTCACTTTGTATTACAATAATAAATATTACATACAAGTTTCAGACTTATCTTTCTGATGTCTGTTACAACAAAATTCACCATGAACAATCTTGTACAGGAACCTTCAAGTTACAGTCTACATAGAATTGAATTCATCCACTGATTCAATTCGAATTGATACAACAACCATTGATCAAACTAACTCATCACAATCTGCAATCACAGAGTATAACCATGTTGTTCCATGTCCATCGAGCTTCCTCACAGAACTATCACAACGAACAATCTTCCAACTGTTCAGATTCGGCTTCTCCTATTGGTCCACGAGACTCCACATAGGACGGTCAAATGGTCAAAAGAGTTCACACTGTGTTGGCATCTCAGTGAGACACTAACAGTGTCTCGCCGATGCCCAAAAGCTACATATCGATGTCGCCAAGAGTTCCACCGAGCTTTCATGTGTTACACCGAAGCACCAAACAGTCGGTGAGACCTATCGCTTTTTCCAGTAGATCGTAGCGAGGTCCAAAAGTCTCATAGATGTGAGTTTACCATTCGGCAAGAGTATCGTTCTTTTCCAGGACCTCACTCCGAGTCATCAAGAGTTATACCGAAGTCACATGTTATACTGAGCTCCAATCACCAGTCGGCAAGACTTATTAATATCGCCAAGAGGTTTCTCCCAGATCTCTTATGTCACCCCGAAGCCATCAACAGTCGCCAAGACATATGTCCTTCGCTAAGACTTTACTCCAAGATCTCTAAGTTACATCGAGACCACTGTTCGCTAAGAGCTATACCGAAGACTTCAACATCATCGACAAGACTCACCAATGTTGCTGGGACTTCTCCCCGAAGCCCTTTGAGTTATCCCGAATGAATGCGGTCGGTGTGACTTTCTCACATCGGTAAGACTTCTTACTGATAGTATTCCTTCCAGTGACAGTTTCCCCATTGACTTTAAACCAAATGCTGTCGGCAAGACTTTAACTATTCACTGGGACATCATAGCGAGAACCCTTTAGTTATCCCGAAGACTTCAATACAAAACATACTGTTCGCGAGACTTAAACACATCGCCTAGACTTCTTCCCGAACGAAGCCTTTCAGCCAAGGGTCTCAACGATAAGTGATAGAATGGCCTGTCGGCCAAAGGTCTCCACAAGCGGTAAGAGGTCATACCGAATGCTCCTTGTCATAGCGATAGGCACCTTCGGTGAGACAAAAGCAAGGTCACAACGACCTGTACAATACAACAAGATTCAAGCTACTAGTCGGCCAGAGATAGAATGTGTCATACCGACTTGGCTCTAGTAGAGGTTTTAGCCTGTGGGATTGAGACATATTTCCAACAATCTCCCACTTGACGAAGATCACATAGGCACCTCTAGAGCACAACAAAACTTACTAAAAATCATGGGCACTAAGGCCCATTGAACTGGCACACCACTTGAGCTTGTCTGTGCTCACTGGCTTCGTCAATGTATCTGCAACATTCTCCAGAGTATCAATCTTTTCCAAACTGACCTTTCCATCCTCCACCATATCTCGTACAAAGTGGTACTGTACATCTATATGTTTTGTTCTGGCATGGAAAGTAGGGTTCTTTGCCAGAGAAATTGCACTCTGACTGTCATAGAAAATAGTTATTTCCCTTGCATCAAAACCAATGTTAGAACACAAACGTTTCAACCAAACTGCTTCTTTTCAAGCATGTGTAGCTGCCATGTATTCAGCCTCCGTAGTGGACAAAGTGACTATAGCCTGCCGCTTACTCATCCAACTCACTGCACCACCATTCAACATGAAAGTATATCCACTGGTGGATCTCCTACTGTCAATGTCCCCTTCCCAATTAGAATCCACATAGCCTCGAATACTAAGAGTCCTCTATGATTCAACCAAGTTCCCATGGTAACACAAAGAAAAATCTGAACTACCCTTCAAATATCTGAAAACTCTCTTTGCAGCATCCCAATGTGTCCTTCCAGGATTAGCCATAAACCAACTAAGTAATCCCACTGCTTGGGCAATGTCTGGCCTTGTACAGACCATTGCATACATTAGACTGCCAACCGCACTAGCATAAGGTACACTGGTCATGTCCTCCATCTCAGTAGGAGATTTTGGATAGTCTTCAACAGATAGCTTCATTCCCTACAAAACTGGAACAACTAGCTACTTACAATCGCTCATGCAAAATCTCTCTAGAACAGTCTTGATATACTTACTCTAACTGAGCCAAAGTTTTCTACTATTCCTATCCTTGGTTATCTCCATCCCCAGAATATACCTTGCTGCACCAAGATCTTTCATTTCAAACTTAGCAGACAACTAAGACTTAAGATTAGAAATCATTAGCTTACTATTGCCTATGAACAACATATCATTAACATAAAGAGTAATAATAAGAACTTGATCACTTTCAGCTTTATAATAGACACAATGATCAGATTTTGATCTCACAAGTCCCAAAGACAATACAAAACTATCAAATTTATGGTACCACATTCTAGGTGACTGCTTTAACCCATACAAAGACTTCTTTAATTTGCAAACCAGTTTCTCTTTACCTTTCTCAACAAAGTGCTCAGGCTGGGACATATAGATTTCTTCTTCAAGATCACCATGAAGAAATGTTGTCTTCACATCCATCTGTTTGACCTCTAAGTCATACGCTACTACAAGTGACAAAAGAAATCTGATAGACGTCAGCTTAGCTACAGGAGAAAAAATCTCCCCATAATCAATTCCCTCTACCTGGGAATAAACCTTTGCAACCAATCTTGCCTTATATTTTTCAACACTGCCATCCAGACCAATCTTCTTTTTGAATACCCATTTGTAGCCCACAACTTTTATGCCTTTAGGCAATGGCACCAAACTCCAAGTTTCATTCTTTTCTAATGATGCCATTTCTTCATTCATGGCTTCCAACCAAGAGTCTGAATCAGACATTTTAAATGCCTCCTTTACTGTCCTAGGCTCATCAGTGCTTGAAATTAAAGTATAGGCACAAGTAGAATCTATCAAAGAGAACCCATACCTATCTGGTTGTTTTCTTTCACAGGTTGACCTCCTCACTTGCTGAGACTGAGGTTCTTCTTCTTCTTCAGAACTTTTAGAACTGCTTGAGCTCTCCTTAGTTTCAGGCACATTTTGAATTTTCAATTCCTCTTTCTCTAGAGTAGGAGGAATTCCAACTACATCCTTATTGTTTTCTGACTTTGTCTCTGACTGTAGATCCAAGGTGGAAGGTTTTAGCTCACGAAAGATTACACTTCTACTGTATATGACCTTCTCTGTATCAGGATTCCAAAGCTTGTATCCTTTTATGACAGCACTATATGTTAATACCATTTCTCAAACAAAATACTCGAATATAAATTCATACAACATAACACTTTTTGATACAACATTATCAAATTTATATATAACTTCAAACAACACTATGGTATAAATATTTGCAACCCTTTCTGATACAACATTATGATACGTATATGTATAGATTAAGATAGATAGATACATATGTTTCCTATAGCCTTGTTCATTTTCATTCAACTTAATTAGATGTATATATGTAAATGTATATATATATATATATACTGTAAGGAAAGCTACATGTGGAAAAAACTCTCCTAATGCCAAAACCTCAGAGAAGAATGTAGATATACTTTTAATTTTTCAATTACAGTTCAAATAAGATGCACTATGAAGTAGATAGCAGAAATAGAGTATTTGAAAATCACACATAAACACCAGATATACGTGGGAAAACCCTTACGGGAGAAAAACCCACCACACCAAGAGAAGTCAATTTGTATTACAATAATAAAGATTAGATACAAGTTTCAGACTTATCTTTCTGATGTTTGTTACAACAGCATTCACCATGAACAATCTTGTACAGGAACCTTCAAGTTACAGTCTACACAGAATATAATTCATCCACTGATTCAATTCAAACTGATACAACAACTGTTGATCAAACTAACTCATCACAATCTGCAATCACAGAGTATAACCATGTTGTTCCATGTCCGTCTAGCTTCCTCACAGAACCATCACAACGAACAATCTTCCAACTGTTTAGATTCAGCTTCTCCTATTGGTCCACGAGACTCCACATAGGACGGTCAAACGGTCAAAAGAGTTCACACTTTGTTGGCATCTTGGTGAGACACTAACAGTGTCTCGCCGATGCCCAAAAGCTACACATCGATGTCGCCAAGAGTTCCACCAAGCTTTCATGTGTTACACCGAAGCACCAAACAGTCGATGAAACCTATCGCTTTCACCAGGAGATCATAGCGAGGTCCAAAAGTCTCATAGATGTGAGTTTACCATTCGGCAAGAGTATCGTTCTTTGCCAGGACCTCACGCTGAGTCATCAAGGGTTATACCGAGCTCCAATCACCAGTTAGCAAGACTTATTAATATCGCCAAGAGGTTTATCTGAGATCTCTTATGTCACCCCGAAGCCATCAACATTCGCCAAGACATATGTCCTTCGCTAAGACTTTACTCCGAGATCTCTAAGTTACATCGAGACCACCGTTCGCTAAGAGCTATACCGAAGACTTCAACATCATCAGCGAGACTCACCAATGTCACTGGGACTTCTCCCCAAAGCCGTTTGAGTTATCCCGAATGAATGTGGTCGGTGTGACTTTCTCATATCGGTAAGACTTCTTACCGATAGTATTCCTTCTGGCGAGAGTTTCCCTGATGACTTTAAACCAAACGCTGTCGGCGAGATTTTAACTATTTGCTGGGACATCATAGCGAGAACCCTTTAGTTATCCTGAAGACTTCAATACAAAACATACTATTAGCGAGACTTTAACACATCACCCAGACTTCTTCCCGAACGAAGCCTTTCGGCCAAGGGTCTCAATGATAAGCGATAGAATGGCCTATCGGCCAAAGGTCTCCACGAGCGGTAAGAGGTCACACCGAATGCTCCTTGTCACAGCGATAGGCACCTTTGGTGAGACAAAAGGAAGGTCACAGCGACCTGTACAATACAACAAGATTCAAGCTGCTAGTTAGCCAGACATAGAATGTGTCATACCAACTTGGCTCCAGTAGAGGTTTCAGCCTGTGGGATTGAGACATATTTCCAACATATACAACTATCTATTGTAGAGATATATAGATACATATGTTTCCTATTGCAGAGATAGATAGTAACATGATGGAATATGTTGTTTGTATTCAATCCATACTGTTGTTTCAAGTTACAAACATTCAAAAAAAATTCAAACATTGTTTCAAATCCATCAAAAACTTCACAACAAAAAAGTAGCAACCAAACATTCAAATCAATCAAAAAATGTAGGAAAATTGAAATTTGATGCCAAGCTATCTTGTGAGTTGGATGTGGCCTATAACAAAGAAGGAATCCAATATTGAGTTGGTTGGATTATGCTTGGGGTGGGCGAGGGTTGATAGGACTGTAAATGAGGACTCCAACTCTCAAATGGTTGGGTAATTCTTGGGCTAGGTGAGAGTGTATAGGACTACGAATGAGAAGGAATCCAACTCTTAAATGTTTGGCTGGTAGCTTGGGTAGGTGATGGACAATATTGGGGGAATTGAATAGACATGGAATATGTGAAGATCCTATGGTGGTCAGGCAAGGGATTTAGAGGGTTATTGAGTCACCTCTCCTTTGCAGCATTTGCTTGTTCCTTCTCGAAATCTTTTTCCCTTTTTGCAGCTTCCTTTTCTCTCCTTTGCTCCTCCCTATTTTTGTCCTCCTTCTTTTGCAACTCCTTTTCAGCCTCTTTTGCTAGTCGTTGCTTTTCCTTTTCAATTCTCATAAGATTTTTCACTTCCAATTCTACAATCCTTTCTATCTTGTGCTCTACAAGCTATTGCTTCTTCCTCAATTTCAGTTTTTCTAGTTCCTTATTCTTTTCCTCTTGCTCACTTAGCAATGCCATGTAGTCATCAACAATTAAGAGTTGGCATCCTCTTTGCAATTTGATCCCACGGTAAGCTACCTTATTAGACTTTTCTTTCACTACATGAACTGATAGCTTCAAGAATTATGAGATGCATGAAGATGGTTGGCCTCCCAAAGGCTCAATCAAATCGGCATTATTTGTTTCTGGCATCTCACTATCTGTAGCATCCAATCCATCTCCTAACTACTCACTATCACTGTCTCCCCAATCAACATAGAAATGTACTAACATATTCAGACCCATGTTGTGTTGTGGCGATGGCATTGTAAGACTTTGTTCTTCCTCCACATGCATATCCATACCAAGATTAGCAACACCATCTAAGATCCAGGAGAGCTCCTCGAGTGGAGTTGGTAGGGAGAGAGATATGTCTCCAATAGTATTCTGGTCTCCCAATACTACTACTTCAAGTGGTTCATTGGAATCTGAAACAACAAATTCAAACATGTAGGTTTGAGAGTAATTGAAGAACAAATGAACCATGCATATAATTGAGTTGATTGGAAATGAATATAGGTAATTGCAGTACATACTAACCATGCATCCCATTTTGTTGATCTCCAACTTCTGCAGTTCCATCATTACACTCACCCTCGTTCACTGCCAAACCATTGTTGGTTAGGCTTAAAATGTTTGTAGTAGCTAATGCTTCCTCGGGGGCAGAAAAATGGAAAGTATTGCTAACCCTCATGTCCTTCTCCAAATTATTTCGATCAAAGGGTCAAATACCTGTCCTCTTGAAGCCAACTATTATGTTTGAAACAATCAATGAATTTTGAAAAGCTAGGCTACTAAGTGTAGCCAATTCTACCCTTCTTATCTCCAGATTTGGATGTCTAATACTCCAATCTATTCTTTCCTTTTTGAAATTAGACTTGAAAGATGAGAAAACACTCACATCAAGAGGCTTCAGCTTGTGTGATGTGTGGGATGATAGGGTGAGCAAGTCAATACCAAGCGCCCTTACTTCGGTAATGGTAGAGAAGGCTACATGGCTGCCATGGCCATCAAATATCAAGAGGTGTCTATGGGTGGGTGAGCAACCACCAAGTACTTTCATAGAAAATAACTTGAGCCATTTGATAAAAAGCTCTTTGGTCATCCATACGTGAGGTTGAATAGCCATCAATGCTCCTGCCTCACAATTGGCTATGTAGTTTTGCACATGATTTTTGATCTTGAACAAATATAAACTTGGAAGTTTTTGACTTGCAACGTTTACACATGATAGAATAGTGATCCACTCCCAGCTCTTTGGGATAATGAAAGCAACACTTCTAGTGCCTTTGTTGGCAAGCACCTTCATGTTACCATTCCGGATAGCTTGCATCCCTATCTTGTCGTAGTTTCAAATTCTCTGCGGTCCATAATTCCCTCCTACATATTCCTTCTCCAAAGTGTCGTAGAAAGCACTTACAACTCTAGGCCTAAGATTTATAACATGGTCTCTATCTTGTCCTTGGGTTGTTCTCAAGCATAGACCGAGATGCCTTCTTTTGAATCCCATCCACTAAGACTTGCCAGGAAGCCCATTCTTGAAGGGATTATTCCTTGTTTCGTATATTTGGGCCACTTCTATTTTGAGATTGAAAATATCCAAACCTTGGCCAACAAAAACCATCTCCTTGCACCAATGAATGATCAATTACTCTTCCTCCTTAGTTAGGATTGTTGGGGGCCCTTTCCTTCTACTAGTGGTCACACCACCTAGCGAATTTGACAATGTTGTGGTAGGAATACCCCACTTTTTGGCTGCACCTCTAGTTGACTACCTATTGTCTTTGAAATCTTCAAGGGCTCAGTCCATGTCAGCCTGGGTCCATTCTTGCCTTGGTACAACCTTTTGGTTGATACAGTTGGGTTAGCTTGGACTAAAGACTCGGTCGACTTCTCCACAACAATTTATACCTCCTCTTCACTACTTGGTTCTTCAGTTGGCTGGTAAACATGAATCACAATGTCCTCCTCATCACTATGTGGAAGATGCACACCTCTCTTGTGTGCAAGTATAGTTGTCTGCCTCTTCTTTGGTACATGTATCTTTGTTATAGGTCTCCTAGTCTTTGTTGTCGCTTTTTTCTTCCTCTACATTGAACCAACATAGTGATTAGTAAAAAACATACACTTATAACTGGTACAATGAAAATAATGATACCAACTGAAACAACAAATTCATACATATAATATTGAGTGTAATCGGAGAACAAACTAACCATGCATCTAATTGAGTTGGTTTCAAATGATGAAGGGTATGTGTGCAATGAAACAACAATGCATGCTATACTAGCATATCACCAACTCTACCTCTTATAAACATTTTGATGATCATGTTAAACCCTTCCTCATACAACATTATGATACCATTATATATAAACTTGAAACAACAGTATGATACAAATGACACGAGATTATGATAAAAATATATATGAACTTGAAATAGTAGTATGATACAAATATGTATATCTTCAAACAACATTATGACATAAGAAAGGGTTATAAATATTTCTATCATAATACTGTTTCAAGTTGTGTAAATGTTTGATAATTCTATTTAAGAAATGGTTACCATACAGTCACTTTAATTGAAGAACAATTAAAGCATACATCTAATTAAGTTGAATGTAAATGAAGAAGGGTATAGGAAACTTATGTATTTATCTATCTTTGCAATACATATTCAAACACGTCATCAATGTAGGGTAACTTTGAGCAAGGGGGTCCACATCATCTAATTAAGTTGATGGTGGGTAGGGTAACTTTGAGCAAGGGGTCCACATCATAAGTGTTCGATTCGACTTATTTTTTTATGCCACGTCCCTTGACCGTCGAGCTGGTAATATGTAACTTTTATTTTATCATTAGGAAACTTATGTATTTATCTATATCTACAATATATATATATGTATATATATGTATATGTATATGTATGTATATGTATATATATTTATATGCATATATGTGTATACATATATGTATATGCATATGTATGTATATGTATATGCATATATGTGTATACATATATGTATATATGTATATCTATCTATCTTACTGTTGTTTCAAGTTATTTATGCTCTTTCATAAATGGTATAACATAAGTAGGAGTCATATGTTATCATAGGTGGCTATAAGGGAGAGGGGTCATCATTTACATTCAGTTAAATTGAAGAACAAACAAAACATACACATACGGGAGAGGAGCTTTGTGTGAGCATATGAGCCGATCATGGGTAAAGATTTGGACATATCGCATATGGTGGGTATGGTATGTGACAACCCGCTATAGGAAACATGTATACACTGCCAATTTAATTGAAGAATAAACAAAGAAACACATGAGATTTTTTGCCCTATAGAGAATGCAGTGAAGTGGTATAAAGTTCATGGAATTTGCAATGAAATTAAAATTCATGGCATTTTCCAAGAATTTATAAGTCATGGTATTTTCCATGGATTTTATACCACTTCTGACTGCATGCACTGCATGGAAAGAGTTTTTTGATGCCACGTATATGTTGACGTGTGCATATACATATATGCATATGTACATTGAACCTAATTAGATGTATGCTTTGTTTGTTGTTCAATTTAAGTGACTATAAATATCAGCCCCTCTCCCTTACAACTAACTGTGATGATATGTTATAACCATTTCTCAAACAACATACTGAATAATAACTTCATACAACATATAAATGTGTGTGTGTGTGTGTGTCATGCCTTTTAATTTTTTTTTGTAACATAAGTAGGAGTTAGCTATTATCACAATTGGTTGTAAGGGATAGGGGCCGATATTTATAGTCACTTTAATTGAACAACAAACAAAGCATATATCTAATTAGGTTGAATGTAAATGAAGAAGGATATGGGTGACATACATATCCATCTATGCCTGCAATATATATATATATATATATATATTTTAGAGATAGATACATAAATTGAATGTAAATGAACAAGGATATAACTAATTTATGTATCCATGTATCTTTGTATATATATATATGTATCACAATGCTATATCAAAAAGGGTTGGATAAATTTGAACCATACTGTTGATGAACTGTGTAGTATTATATGAATTTTAGTATGCAGTATATATATATATATATATATATTGCATAGATAGATAAATGCATAAGTTTCATGAAAATGAATAGGGCTATATATATATATACATTTCTTTGTTGAAAATAGTGTAATGAAGAACCCAGTTCAAGTGAAATGCACTGGATTCTTCACTTGAATTGGGTTCTCCACTTGCACTTTGTTCAACAACAATAGATGTCCATAAACAACTCTTCATTGGGCGCTCGCCAATAGATTTCAATAAATAACACTTCAAATCCTCACAAGCATAGGATCAACATAGAAGAAATGCAGAGCACAAACTAGAGCACATTCTGAACACACACACAATTCTGTATTCACTATTTATTAATTTTCTCAAAAGAATTTGGATAATCATCATATTAGCACACCTACAACACTATAAAGATAGCTCCATGTACTCACAACATCTCTAAAGAATCTCAACTATACATGCACAACCTGCAACATCCTATACTGTGTTGACATCAATGACAACATTAATGAAAACACCACCAAACTTACTCATACTTGCAACATAAAATCTGTCTTAAGAATTTTTTTTAGTCTAATGTCATACAACTTCCAAAAGATAAAAATTATGATCCAAGTCCTTTTAAACCATCATGGTGGGATGAAAATGTTTATTGTGACTATCACCACATCAAAGGACATAAGACTTCGTCGTGTCAGAAACTTAAAAACAAAATTCATGACTTCATTGATAATGGTGTCATAGAAGTATATAATCATCAAGGAACCTTTAACAATGACCATACTATCTTCAAACATCCTTTGCTTGATCATGGGATGGGGAAAGCCTCTAGTTTAGGTACCAATACCAACGACCAAACCAATTATACCCATGTCGCCCATAAATATATCATAAGTAATATTCAATCTTTGGATAACAATGTCAATACCATTACAATCAAGAAACCACCAGAACATGCAGGCACAACACGATGAACCAAGGCAACCTTACAAGGGGCTCCACCTAAATAGAAACCAAAATTCCAATACAATCTTCTAGACCATTTGGGGAAGACACCTGCCTAGATATCTATCCTCGAGCTACTTCGTATTTTTCCTAAGTACAAAGCCATCCTAGATAAAGCCATGCGAGACACTTTTGTGCCCATAGACCTTGATGGAAATCAATTTCAAGAAATGGTGGGATACCTAGCTAGCACCCACCATGTCACCTGTTCAAACCAATACTTCTCCTCACAAAAGTCCAACCATGATGACCCTTTACACCTAGAATTTTATGTCAATAAACATAAAATCAAATGATTCTTGGTAGATGTTGGAGCAAGATTAAAAATTTGCACCTTAAAATTGGTTAAAAAATCAGGCTTCTCTAAGGCTTGTGGGATTCATCAAAGAGTATTATCATAAAGGTTTATGACGATGCAAAACACTCTTCTAATGGTGTAATTTCACTACCTATCAGAGTTGTGCTTGCCATATTGGATACAACATTCCATGTGTTGGATATGGGTCTTCCATACATCATTCTCCTTGGTTGACCATGGATTCATGCTATGATGTTCATCCTATCCACATACCACCATTGCTTGAAATTTCACCATAATGGAACTTAAATCATAATAGCTAGTAATCTTGATCCCTTTCAATATTGTAGCAAATTAAGAGGGACACTTGAATGACAAGTTTCAATCAATTGGGATAGTTCACCATCCACTTTATCTCATTACATTGATCCTTCCACTTTGACCAAAGCATTCACGTACACCATTCCATCTTCCAATTCCAAGATCTAGATTCAAGACTTGGGACTTGGAGAGTATCATATCGATGATTTGTTTTGTATCGTGAACTTATCTGCATCACCTAAGTTTACAATTGGAGAATTTAATGCTGCTAAGAAGATCCTAACCCCTAAGGAAAATGTTAAGTTAGCTCCAAATATTTGTAAGAGCATGCAAACAGATGACCATACTAGGACATAAAGCCTTTTTAATTTTGAAGATCCTTTAATACTTACCATGTCCACTCCATCCCAATCCTTTCATGTCCATGATAATCCCATGTTTTATCATGATATCTATGATAATCCACTTTCTAGTAATCATCCTATTGAGGACATCCATGGTCATCCCTCTCTGTCTCATGATCCTTTTCCTTCCACTCCATATTTTGAGCTATCACCCTTCCACTTCAACAATCTTGAGTTAGGGTATGCATCTCCTACCACTACCTCTGTTGAGCCTTCCTACCAACTCTTCAAGGATGTGTAAGCCTCCTTTGATGTTAACAATGTCAAAAAGGATAGTCCTGAAGAATCCATTGAGTACATTCCAAACCTTCTTTATGAACTACACATTCCTACCATTTCATCTAAATCATCCATCTCATCCACTTCATCTATCTAATCTGTCTCATCCACATTCATCCACCTCATCAACATGGATCCAAAAGTATCACCTCAAGAAAATAACAAGAATATAACTCAAGAATCAAAAGAGAAAGTGTCCTCTTCAAATGGAGGTCCAAAATAAAAAGAAAGAAAACAAAGAAAGAAAGATCAAGAAAAGTCCTTTAGTCAAAATCAGATTCTATTTGACAAGTCAAAGATAAAAATAAAATTCAAGAATGAAAGCAGGAAAAAGTGGATCTCCAATTATACCTCTTTGTCCAAAATAGATAGGGGCATTTATCAAAGAAAAACATCAAAAGGTGAGCTTGTCGATCTAAAGTCTCCATAATCTTCACCCAATCCATACACTCTAACAAATCCACCCATATCCATACACTCATCATATCACCCCATCCCCGTTGGTGATGTTTCTCGATGGACCTTTGATGACAACACCTTTATGTATTGTAGCTCACTGGTTTCCAAAACTCCTTGTCATGCAAAGCCTAATGGACCATGTAGTGTGCACATTAGGAATCACACCCTAGCTCCCTTCATCCTCCACATCCATCATCCTTCATAGCCGCCATTCATATCCCTTCATCCGACATGGTCATCTAGATATGAGCCTAATTCGTTGGGTTCGTACATCATAATAATAGTATATGTATCTGACACTTATCAAATTTATAATTATAAAGGTGAACCATTGCTAAAGCCTATTAGTAGCTTTTACTTGGATAAATTCTATACCTATCTTTTAGAGAGCCTTGTCAAAAACCTAAAAACATAAAAAAATTGAAAAATACAAAAAATTGTCACCTTGATGAAAACTTGGCAAACAAGCATCTTGTGTGACCACAAAAAAATTAAAAAATTGAGAAAATAGTAAAGAGAAATAATTCATCCAATAGTGAAACCCACTTCGATGGTGCTTTGGATTAGTACCATGGTGAAAAAATAGAAAATAGGTGCCATTTCAAAAAGGTTAAGACTATTAAACCTAGAAAGATGAAACCTCGAAGGCCAACATGAAAAAAGGTTAAGATTGTTAAAATTTGAGAATGATGCTTTCGAGCATCACAGGTTAGAAGGTTGGATTATGCCTTACTTAAAGGTGGGTAAGTGGTAAACAAAAAGCTTGAAGGAAGACACTTGAAGGGGTTAAGTCTTGCGAAGGATTTGTTTGGGAATCACAGGTTGGTAGGATGGATTGTGACTTATTGAAATAATGGAAAGAGGTAAGGAGGAAGAGCAAACCTTGACATTCAAAAAATTCATGTATAGTTCAGAGGTTAGTGTGATGGTTTGCGATGGTGTAAAGGAAGGTAAATGGTAAAGGGTAAAGTCGATGGCCGAAACTTGACAAATGGGGAAGAAGCATTGGACATGTGTGTTCAGGCTTGCTTGTTGAGATCTACAATGCACCTAAAGTATGAGGTAAGAGGGATAAGTGACCCCTGACCCCTAACAGGTATGATAGATGGAAAAACTCCACAATTTTGTGGGATTCTTGTGTTGATCATAGTTGACCAACGTGGAAATTTAGGGAGGTGACACATGTTCAAGATGCCAGGCATCAAATGTTGATTGCATTACATAGCTAATTCACACCACTGTTCTAAATCATTCAATCAAGTTCAAATTTGTACTATGCGATATGTTGACACATGTAGATGATGACATCAACAGAGTTTTAAGGTGAATCAAAGGAGAATATTCATCTAGGGTTTTAAGTGAATATTTATGATATAGGTTTAAATGTGATCACATCTTATAATCACATTTCATTCAGTCAAAAACTAGGAGGAAAAACAATGAAACTCTCAGTATAGGTGAATTGATTTATGGAAAAAAATTGGAGTAGCTAAACCAACTACTTTGTTGCTGGTAATTGGTAGAAGTGAGAGACACCATTAATGCATAGGTGGTTATGAAATTTGGGATAGGTCAATCAAGCATGAAACCCAAGATTTGATGGATTCCAAATATGGAAAATGCATTGAATGTTGTGGTGATGTTGGGATCGATGTGTAAAAGAAACTTGTCAATAAAGGCAAGTATGCGAAGTTGAACAAAAGAGGTAGATGAATTAGAGTGGGCTTAGTATGCATATGTTGTGGAAGAAGACCTAGACTGTAACTCAAAAATCATCTAGGTTATGCATCAAGTGTGAAGCAGTGCAGAGAGACTACTAAACAACAAAGGAGAGAATTATAATAGAGTATTTTCTAAAAGTCCAGATTGAAGAGAAGAGAAGAGCAAAGTAGAAGTATGAGTTGTTGAGTTAGCAACAACAAAGATAAAGAGAATTCTTACATGGATCCAAAGGAGAGATTGAGTAGTTGCAAAATAAGTTCGTAACACATAACTAGATTTATTTGAATCATTTGGAGTTGTAGCTCCATAACTCTTACATTGTAAATATGATTGGTTTGTGCCATAAGATAGTTGAGTTTGTGCTCAGTGTAGGGAGTGGGTGCTTTCTTGGAGTTGGTGCTCCTAAGTCAGGGGATTGGTGTCTCCTTAGGGTTGGTGCCCTTAAACATGATAACTAATGAGGTTTTATTATGAGGCTAGATTTTAACAGTAGAATCAAGTAGCTTTTCTCAGTATGGTTTTTCCCATATCAGGTTTTCCACGTATATCTTGTGTTATGAGTTTTTGTGGGTGTGTATGCAATCTATGCATGTTGTTCTTTGAATCTACTTAAGGGTTAAAATATAGTTTTATTTGATCTATTGATTCTCCCCCCATCTCAGTAGGTTGTTGTGTTCCAACACTTCCATAGGTGCTTCTTTGATCATCCAAACATCTTTCCCAATCAACATCCATATAAGGATACAAAGAACTTTTTTTATCCTTCTTATACCACAAACCATAATCCAGAATTCCCTTCAAGCATCTAAATATTCTTTTTACTACCTTCTCATGTGTTTTATTAGGATTAGCTTGATATATGGCAACCAAATATACTACATGCATAATATCAGGTCTAGAAGCAGTCAAGTACAATAAACCTCCAATCATAGACCTATAAAGAGTCTGATCAACCTCAGATGATTCATTAGCCTTGCTCAACTAAAACCTAGTAACCATAGGAGTACTTATTGGTTTGGAATCCTCCATGCCAAACTTCTTCAATGTATCCCTAACATACTTATCTTGAGAAATAAAGATACAATCATCTAGTTGAACAAGTTGAAACCCAAGGAAGAAAGACAACTCACCAATCATAGACATCTCAAAATATTTTTACATCTCTTCTGCAAACCTCTCACACATATTATCATCTCCAACAAAGATGATATCATCAATATACACAAAAACTATCAAAATATTATCATCCTTTGTCTTAATGTGAAGATTACTATCTACAATACCTTACTTAAAATATTACTAAAGTAAGTACATATCCAACCCAACAAACCACACAAAGAGCTTGCTTGAGTCCATAAAAAATATTTCTTGAGTGTACACGCCATGTGTAAATTTGATGATAGCTAGAAACCATTTGGTTTCTCAATATAGACCTCATCCTCTAAATCACCATTCAATAAGTTTGGCTTAACATTCATCTGATAGACCTTGAAATTCTTGTGAGAAGAAAATGCAAGAAACATCCTAATTGCCTCCATTCTTGCTACTAGAGAAAATGTTTCCTCAAATTCAATACCTTCAACTTGTGAATAACCCTTACAAAAAAATCTTGTTTTGTTCCTTACAAATTCACCATCTTCATTCATCTTATTCCCAAACACCCACTTTGTTCCTATAACATTATTAATAGCTGGTCTAGGAACCAATTCCCATATCTAATTCAATTATTTTTCCATTTCCTTCATCCATCCTTCATATTTTCTAGCATCAACAAAGGTATTTGGCTCCACCTTTTATAGTAAGCAAAAATTCAATTGTTCACTTGCTCTTATAAGCCTTCTCTTGGTCTACACACCTTCATTCTTATCTCTAATAATTTAACCTATTGAATATTTCTTCTCAACATACTTTGCTAGAGTCTTAGGGGCATTTTCTAATTCTTGTTCCTTCTCTTCTTTGTCTTCTTATTATTCAATGTAGGGAGGTATATCAAATCCAAAAACCTCTAGTTCTTAAGAGATTTGACACAAATATTCATCTAATTTAACATCTATTATTTCAATCATCTTTCTTAATCTCTTGTTGTAGCATCTATAGGCCTTGCTTATGGTTGAGTAACCAAGGAATATCCCTTCATCACACCTTGATTCAAACTTTCCAAGGTCTTCTTCATCTCTCCTAATGTAGAATTTGATTCCAATTATCCTAAAGTATCTAATAGTGGGAGGTATTCAATACCATAGCTCATAAGAGTTCTTAGTGCTATTGACCCTCAATTTTACTCTATTAAGCAAGTAGACAACAATGTAAATTACTTTAAGGGATAGTGATATATACATAGTTTGTATATTCTGTTAGGGTATTTTGGGCATCAAAGGGGAATGGTCGAATGTACTGTCACAATCATTTATCTAGTTCAGTATTATCAGAAATCATTAAATGTTTTGTAAAATTCTAAATGACCATTCTACTCTATATGTTGAATTGTAAAAATTGTTACTCAGACTACGACTGGGGGTTTTCTTGCTGGCTCTTTCCTGCTAGTATGTCCGCCTGAACCAACAATATGTAAATAAAATTATAAGTGGCTTAACACTTTGGATTAAAAAAAAAAACAATGTAAATTACTTCATTCCAATACATTTCAGGCAGATCCTTATCTTTCAACATTTCCCTAGCCATCTCTTGCATAGTCCTATTCTTCCTCCCCACCACCCCATTATGTTGAGGGGTCCTACGAGTAGACATATGTCTCATAATACCATGATATTCACAAAAAAATTTCAAATTGATTTGAAGTAAATTCACTTCCTCTATCAGATCTTAAGCATTTGATCTTAACATTCATTTCATTCTCAACTTTTTCTTTGAAAATCTTAAACTTATCAAAATATTTTGATTTTTCTCTTAAAAATGCAACCCAAGTCATTTTAAAGTAATCATCAATAATCAACATAAAATAACTTTCACCTTGTTGACCTTTGTTCTTGTAGGCCCACATAGGTCAATGTGAATTAACTTCAATGGAATTGTAGAAGAACACTCCTTGCTCTTGAAACTAATCTTTGTCTACTTTCCCATTTGACACCCCTTGCATAATATGTTTGTAGGCTTGCTTATCTGATGCATATCTCTCACTACATGAGTAGAGATGATCTTCACCATATTATCAAATTTGATATGTCCCATTCGCTTGTGCCATAACCAACACTCATCAGATTGAGCTAATAAATAGGTTCTTCCATTTTTCCCCATTATATGTTAGATATTTCCATTTGCCCTAGTACCTTATGTAACTAATCTTCCAGACCCTGCCTTCCTAATTTCATAATATTTGACATGAAGTGTAAGGTTGTATCCTTTAATTCACATCTAACTGACATTGAGGAGATTCTGCTTCAACCCTTTGACATAGAGGAAATCCTTAGTCATGTTCTTTCCTTTAATGGTTATAGCACCCTTTCCACAAATTTGTGCTAACTCATCACCACCAAACTTGACAGCTCCACCATTCCACTTCTCAACACTGATGAACTTCCCCTTGTCATTGGCCATGTGGTTAGAGCAACCACTATCAATTACCCAAGCATTTGCTTCTTCTTTTACATGAAAGGTAGTACACACAACCATTGAATTTTCATTATTTTTGTCAATCTGCAAGGTACCAGACTTCTTACATTTTTTAGTATCACTCAATTTTTAGGTCTTTTTTCAAGACATTTTATGATTTTTATGATTTTTTTAGGACTTTTTATGATTTTTATGATTTTTTCAGGACTTTTTCGATTGCTAAGATCATGTGTGATACCCACTGCAGTCACGTGATGAAATTTTTCCCCTAGTTAGGTCCAAGACTAGCCAACTAGACGGATGCATGAAGGACGTGTGTGGGGTGACAAGTGAGTGATATGCAGGACTTGATGTCAATCATTGTCAGCCATGGGAGAAAAGGATGGAGTTTCGTGATGGGCGTCGAGGTGGTGTTAGAAAGGTGATTGTTTATTATAGACTAAGGAAGATAGAGTGATAGTAGATGGCAAAGCAATGACCGACTGCACATGGCACCTATTTGCTAGGTTTTCACCATGGTACTTATCCAAAGTACCTATTTACCAGGTTTTCACTTTTGGAAGAATTATTTTTCTTTACTATTTTGTCATTTTCTTTTTTTTTTGGTGTCACCAAGATGCCTGTTTGCTAGGTTTTCATCAGGGTGACAATTTTTTTATGTTTTTCAATTTTTTTTTTTTTGTATTTTTAAGGTTTTCAGCCTAACTTTTTGATGCTATGCATAGAAATTGTGAAGGTGTAGACTTTTGATAGGCTCTGTCAATTCTTTTCCATCTAGAGTAGCCAATTGATATGCTCCAAAACCAAAAGAGGATATGCTGACATAAGGACCTAGCTAATTTGGTTCAAACTTTCCAAAATTTTCTCTGTCAGCTTGATTTTTAGTATTCTGCATGAGGACTAAATCACCAATGTTAAAATTCCTGACCATGAATTTCTTGTTATAACTGTGACAGAGATGATTCTGATATGCCTGTAGATGGTTTAGGGAATTATGCCTTCTTTCCTCTAACATCTCCATCTTGTATAGTCGTGACTATCTGTACTCTTCATCATCTATCAAACCCTTTAGGGAGACTCGTAAGGATGGAATTTCAACCTTGATGGGAAATATGGCTTCAACTCCAAAGACCAGGGTGAATGGAGTAGATCCTATAGGCGTGCAGATGCTGGTATGATAAGCCCACAAAGCAGGGTTGAGTTGGATGTGCTAGTCATGACCAGTGTCATTGACATTCTTTTTGAGGATTTTAAGGATGGTTTTATTGGACGCCTCAACTTGACTATTTCCTTACAAGTAATATGGCGTGGAAAAATGATGTTGGATATGGAATCACTCTCATAACTCATGAATGTCTTGATTCTTGAATGGAAATCCATTTTCTGTAATGATGGACTGTGGAATACCATACCAAAAAATGATGTAGATAAGAATGAATTTGGAAATTTGTTTGCCGGTTATGTATGTAAGGGGGATGGCTTCAATCCAATTAGTAAAATACTCAGTGGCAGTGATAATGAATTTGTGACCATTGGAAGAGGTAGGGTGGATTTTTCTCACAAGGTTGAGTCCCCACTATGTTAAGGGCCATGGAGATGTGATCAGGCCAAGTTCCTGTGTTGCAGGATGAATTAAATCACTATGTATCTGACATTGTCAACAAGTCCTGACAAACTCTAGTGCATCTTTCTCAATGGTCAGCCAATAATACCCAAGTCTCATTATCTTTTTTGGCTAGAGTAGGACCACTCAAATGAGACCCACATATACCCTCATGTACTTCGCGTAAGGTTGTGCATGCTTCATTAGTTTAAAGACATCAAAGAAGGGTGTTGTCGAAGCTACGACGATAAAGTGTGTCATTGATGATGGTGCATCAGAAAAATTTTTGAATAAAGGACTTCCACTGGTTGTTGGATAGGTTGGGAGGAAGGATTTGGGACTTAAGATAGTAATAAATGTCTTGATACTAGGGATAATTGGGACCAACAAGCTTGCATACAATCTTTGATTCCAGGATATCATATGCCGAGACTTACAACTGTTCTACCGAGAATTCAAATTGTAGCACATTACTTGGGATGTCTAAGAGAGAGCCAATTGTAGCCATCGTGTTTGCTGCCTTGTTCTGTGCTCTTAGAACTTGTTCAAAATATAATCTATAAAAATATCTTTGAAAGCTATCCACCATGTGCTTATAGGGCAGTAATTTGTCATCCTTGGTTTCATATTCATTGTTGACTTGGTTAATAACCAATTGAGAGTCTCTGAAAACATGAAGTGCTCAAATTTTCCACTTGATAGCCGTTCAGAGCCCTATGACAAGTGCTTCGTATTTGGATACATTATTTGTGTATGGAAAGGCAATGCGAAAAGACTTAGGGATGGAATCTCCATGTGGGGCGATAAACAATATTCTTGCCCCTGAGCCATGACTAGTATGAGACCCATCAAAATAAAGTTTCCAAGGTGACAAAGGTTCTATATGGAATATGGAATCATTCAGAAAGTCTACCACCAATGGATGATCACTTTGTATAGATGCATCTACCAGTTGGTCTGCTATTATTGTCCCTTTATTGCCTTTCATTCCACATATTAAATGTCATACTCGCTCAAGATCATGACCCATTTTTCTAGACATCCTATCAGTGTTGCGCGACTCAAGAGGTATTTTAGGAGATTGATCTTTGCTACCAACTGTGTCCTGTGACTCAACATATAGTGTTTGAGCTTTTGAGAAACAAAGACAACTTCTAGGAATGCATGTTCAATGGCTATATAATTTAACTCGTATCCAACCAGTGTTCGACTAATGTGATATATGGCCCTTTCTTTTTGTTCGTGGTCATTCTATGCCAATAATGCCCCCAGTAATAAAGTTGTTGTAGAAACATACAAAATCAAATGTTTCCCTTTGATGGGTGGGATCAAAATAGGTGGTGACAAGAGATAATATTTTATTAGTTGGAAGGCTTCCTAAAATTTATCTTTCCACATAGAGGGGATTCCCTTGTGCAGAAGATACTAAAATGGTTGACACTTGTCAGCCAATTGTGCTATGAAGCACCAGATGGATTGTAACCTACCTTGTAATGTCTTGTGTTCACTTATCCCTTTTGGAGGAGGAATATCTAATATTGGTTTTTCTTTGGCTGGATCAACATCAATGCCTCTATGAGAAACTATGTATCCTAGAAGTTTTCCTGATGTTATGCCAAAGATACATTTCTTCGGATTCAAGCGGACCTTGTATTCTTCCAGTCACTTGAATATTTTGTCTAACACATTCAAATGATCTTTTCTTGTCAAATATTTAGCCAAGAGGTCATCTACGTAATCTTCCATTATCTTGTGCATCGTGTTATGAAAGATCATTGTCATAGCTCTCTGATACATGATGCCTACATTCTTAAGACCAAAATGCATCACATTCCAATAGTATGTACCCAAAGGACAAGTGAATGTTGTTTTATGTTGATCTTCGAGGGTGATACAAATCTGATTATAACCTGAGAAACCGTCCATGAGGGACAACATCTCATATCCTGCCGTGAGGTCAACCATGATATCTATGTTTGGCAATGGAAAGTCATCTTTCAGATAGGCTTTGTTTAAGTCTCTAAAATATGTGTAGATGTAGATATGACCATTTGGATTTGTGATTGGTACAAGATTGGATATCCATTCAACATAGTCGATAGATCATATGAATCCTTCGTCTAGCAGTTTCTTGAGTTCAACTTTGACTAACAGGGCGATCTGAGGATGCATTTTGTGCAATTTTTGTTTTACTGGTTTAGCATTTGGCAGTAATGGTAAATGGTGCAAAACTAGTTCATGATCCAACCTAGGCATATCAACATGTGACCACACAAAATTAATCTTTCGCTCTGCAAAGAATTTATGGAACTCAAGTTTCTCTTCATCTGTCAAGGATGCCACAAAGAGGACCATTTTGGGATCTTCTATTGTTGATATGTTGAATTCTATTATATCCTCTATAAGCATAGCTGATTTCTCTTGAGTCATAGGAAGAAAGTCTAGTCCTCGATCTTTGGGTGCCTTAGAGAGGTTTTCACCTGCAGATATGTCCTTTATTTTTACTTTTTTGTCGTCAGAAGGTGCCTTTCGGTTTTCACGTAAAGACGTTTCATTTTTTATTTTATTTTTATTTTTCATTTTGCGACTAGAGGATGGAGTAGTCTCCCCAAAGTACACAACACAATCTAGGTTAATAGAAAATCTAGCTTTGTGATCACCATTGGGTATTCCCTCACATAGTCCCATAAATTCTGCAATGGCCTCATCATTTTGAAATACAGCCAAGACTGGCGGGCCTTGTTGGTCCCAATTGATTAGTTGTGGGTAGACTAAGGAGATACCATCGTTAGTATTGGTGAATTGTGGGGAGGACGTAGAAAGAATGTAAACGAATTCAGAGACATTGAAAATGAATTTGTCATCGTCCAATTCACAATCGGATTCTATCCAATATTCTCCTTCACTTGACTCATGCTCATTGTCAAAATAAGGGACAAAAGGACTATCATTATCATTGGTAGTGTCATGTGACAACTCAAATGAATCCTGATGATGGTAATTAGGTTCAGGTGGTTGGGCAGATAAGTTAGGTGTATGGCTGATAGGACTAGAAGATGATTTAGGTTTGTCATTGTTCCTTGAGTCAAAGAGTCTATCCTAGTTTTCTCTTTTGTTTGGGATCTTTGAGTTGTTAGCTGTGTCAATTTTAAACGTTTTCCAAAACCTTTGTTCAAAGGTAAGTTCTCCAGGTTCAAGGAACAAGTCATCAAGGCAACAGTCACTTAGGGATCGTTGGGAGCCATGTTCCCACTCATGGGAGTCAGTTTCGGTAGGGGATTCCTTAATAGTATCAACACTTTCCAAAGCATTCAAGCGCTCACTCAAAAGTCCGTTGGTACATCGATCATCATGTTCAGGCAGACCATACCCCAACCCAAGATACTTTGGTCATTTGGAAGGTTTTGTGGGTTCTCTTTGTCCAAATTTATTCCTGCCAAGACCACTAGTTTTGTCGTAGCCTTTAGCCTTCATCATGTCATATCCTTTGCCACATATCTTAACTGGAAATGGCAGTAAGTCTTCCATTTCTTTTTAAAGCCATCCTGTAATATCGGTGATGTCCTCATTGTTCATGTCTCCCCATTTTATGAAAACTATTTTTGGTGGTACCTTAAAACTTTCCTCAGGTTCCATTCTGAAACATTGCCAACCATAGACTTTAGGAGACTTGGGTATTGTTGTGATAGTATATGCCATATTCAGTTTGAATTCTCCACAGCCTAGGTCCTAGATCTTGATAGTGGACTCAGCCTTAGGTATTGAGGAAGATGATGTCATGGCAGAAGATGTGGATGGAGTGGATGTGGATGATGATACGAGTGTGGACGGGTCAATGAATTTGGAGGAGTTTGGAACCTCTTGATTGATGGGCACCTGACGTTCTGAAATACCCCTTAAGTTAGTGCAATATTGGAAAGGGTCGGGGTCTCCATATATGGTGACTTATGTTCCATCCAAAGGAAATTTAAGGCATTGGTGATAAGTGGATGGAACGGATTTGAGGGCATGAATCCACAGTCGATCGAGCAAGATATTGTAAGGCAATTCAAGATCCAGGAATTGGCAAGTTGTGTCTACAATGACTGGTCCAAATCTAATGGGAAGAGTGATCACACCATGAGAGGAACGTTTCTCATCATCATACGCCTTTATGACTATGTTCTTTTTTGTGTCTACGCAAGCATCAAAAAATCCTAGAGCCTTAACTAGTTTTAAGGAGAATATATTCAGTCCTACTCCGCCATCTACTAGAACTCGTCTAACCTTATGCTTATGGGTGAAAACCTCAATGTGTAATGCATCATTATGATTGGTCTTTTGTGATGAATAATCTTGGTTAGAAAATGTTATATGATGGGGTGTAGTGAGGTATCCCACCATGGCTTCAAATTGGCTAACATCAATGTCTTGTGGGATGGATGACTCTTGCAGGGTCTTGTCAAGTATAGCCTTATGCATGGGAAAAATGCGAAGAAAATCAAGTATGTATATTTGCACATGGGTTTTTCCTAGCTAATCAATGAGGTTAAACTGACTCGGGTTGGGACTGCTTTACAAATGGGCCTGACTATGGTTGTTTTGCGGATGGACCTCGTATTGTAATTTTTGGTTTCTGAGGAGGTGGACTAGCTATGGTGATCTTGCCACTCCGAGTAGTAGCATTGCATTCAAGTGCTCTTTTGATAATTATGGTATTGACTTATTTTTCATTAGTTCGAACATTATTAATGATGGTTCCTCCTGAATAATTGAATGCAGCATGAGCATAATTGGCTTGATTGTTATTAGTCTTGGGACCTGATGTGGAGGCTTTGTTAGAACCATGGTCTTTCAGTGGGTTCTTATGAATGGTATGGTATGCATTAGATGCAAATTGTAGCCCACCCACTTCAATTATGCGATTTTCAATGAGGTCTTGTACAATGTTTCTCAGTTGCCAACAAGAAGATGTTTTATGTCCTTTAGCCCGATGGTAATCACCAAAAGCATTATCATCCCACCATGATGGTTTAAACTACCCTGGGTCATATGGTTTAGGATCCTCAAGTGTGATGTGACCATTCTAAAGGAGCTTCTTGAGGACATCCTCAATTGGCTCTCCCAAAGTAGTGTATGTTCGTCTTTTCGGGAATTGTCTTATCTATCGGGGTTGTCCTTGATTTTGACTATTTTGACCACTTTGGTTATTGATGGGGGGTGTCAATATTGTTGTTGGTTTGTTTTGTGGTTGAGTTCCTTTAAGAGAAAGCACTAGTCCAATCACATTTATAGCTTTGGCATCAACAATGTCATCATTGGTAACATGTTTATTTTTGACCCAATACTTATTTTTGTCGACGGGCAGATTTGCGTTTGTGTTTTTAGGACCATATTTTAATTCCCCTTTATCAATGAGGATTTTCTCAACTTGGACACCTTTTTCGACTAAGTCTGTGAATGTTGAACAGTAATGGACTTGCAATCCATATTTTAGTGGGCCTACAAGTGTTTGGATGAACATGTCAACCTTTTCTCTTTGATGTATATCAATATGGCAGCAACTTGCGAGGCTTCTCCATCTCTAGAAGAATGGGATAAAATTTTCACCAGCATCTTCTCGTGTAAGAGTGCATAGGCTAGTGATGGAGGTGTCCATGTCAATGCTATATGAGTAATTCTTTATGAATCTATCTTTAAGTTCATCCCATGTTTTTATCCCTTTCAAGGTGGTGAACCATTCGAGTGCTGGCCCTATAAGACTCTTAGAGAAAAGTCTCATTAAGTAAGTCTAGTCATAGGCAATGTCCATTCAATTGGTTGTGAATTCTCGAATATGTTCAATAGGACTCGTCTTGCCTTTGTACTTGGTGAAGTTGGGTGCCACATAACTAGGAGGGAATAGTGGCATGTATAAATTTGTGTTGAAAGGATATAAACATAGGTCATATGACATGTGTGACCTCTTGTCAAAAATTTGCATGTTTTCTATGGTCTTTTCTAAACCCATCACCTTGGCTTGCAAGGCATCAATTATAGGGTTATTTGTGGTGTCACACATGGGAGTGATAGATATGCCATGGGTTCCCATTTGTTGTGAGAAGATTTTGGTGTTTTGTTGTGGGATGTGGTGTTGCGACATGTATGGTGTGTTTTGGTTTGCATGTTGTTGATATTGAAAGTTTGGATTAGGGACTTGTTGATGAGTGTGAATATGGGCTGAATATGTCAGAATGTGTCCTCCAGCCATTTGAGTCAAAATTTGGGGAATATGTTGACCGTGAATATTTTGGTGTCTGAATGATGCCATGTGTTGTGTTCGAATTGCCTTGTCCAAATTGTTGGAATTGTCCATGGGGAATGTTCATGTTTTTCCCTTGGGAAGTATTGGTATTGAATTGGGATGATGGTTAACATTTGGTTGTGGTGCTCGAATAAAGACACGTCGTTTAATTCCAAGGGGATTGAATGAGGTACCCATAAAGGGATTTGATGATGATGCACCCATGGAACTAGATGAAGCTCCAAACAAAGGATTTGAAGAGCTTTCCCCCATTGATGAGGATCCAAAGGTGGCACCAACTGATTGTGAGGACATTGTGGACATTGTTGGCATTGCTTGTGACATGGTTGGTGTCCCTCCAATGGATGTTGGGTTGATTGTATTAGCATTGTTCTGATTGGAGGCATCATTGGAGGTGACATTGATAGTACTTGTGGAAATTTGTGATGTGGCATCAACAAAGGCAATGTTTGTGTTGTTTTGAGGTTGACTAGTGTTGGACGAATTGTTGTTTGGATTGTTGGCATTATGATTAGGTGATGTTGGTCTCAAAGTATTAATGTCAAAGCCACGTGGTAGTTTAACCCCTTGGTCTAAGAGCATGGCAAGATATCTTTGAGGGTCATTTAGGACTAAGTCTTCTACAAAGGAGGCCACATCAGGATTTTGCGCTGCAACTTCTAAGTCTTCTACTTATACTCATCCATTTTGGTCTCTTTGTATGAATTGTTCAAAAGGATTTCGTGATGAAGATGGAATGTTCATGGAAGATTGTATGTTCATGTTGTTAAATGGGTTAGAAAAAGTCCAGTGTTGGTTTGTGTCATAAGTGTTGTTATCAATGTTGGGATTGGAATCTTGTCCAAAGTTTGTCATTTGTCTTCTCTTTCTTTGAAGCCTAGTTTCCACTATAAAAGGGAATCTCTCAAATGAGGATGATGAGAATGATGAATAAATGCAAGGATGACACTAGCCTATGTTTTTGTCTTTTTGATAAAGGATGACAATGCAATACTATGTTTTTGGATTTCTAATAAGGGATGCAATATGACAATGTTGTCTAAAGGAGGTGACTAATGCTAAAGGACAATGAAGACTAGGATGATAATGTTGACTAAGGAAGTGACCAATGTCAAGTCTAGATGCCAAATGAGGACTATGATGACAAATTTTTGGGATTTTTAAGGATAAAATATGCAAGATGAGGACTAGATGTTGTGAATGTCTAAAGTATGCAAATGCAAAGGTCTATAGGTTCTAGAAGAAGGTTTCTTAACCACCCTAAGCCTGATCTATGTCTCAATTTTGGAGTATTAAAGGACTTGTTTGAAGGAATAAATGACAATGACAAAATGACAAGTGAGTTTTCCTAACTAGACTTTTGAGTTGGAAAAGTCTCACAAAAGGACAATGACTAAAGAAGATAATGACAACTAAGTCCAATGATAACCTAATTTTGAAAGTAAATATTTTGTAAAGTATGGTAAGGTTGTGCTAATCCAAAATATGCAAGTGAAATGAGGACCTAGGTGCTGGTTTATAACTAAAAATGAAAATGGTGAGGCCTAATGATGAGACTAAGACTTGAAAAGATGACCCTATGGTAAGATGTAAGCTAAAGTGTGCAAGGAATGATAAATTTGAACAATTTTCTGATCTGGTTTTGATAGAGTGCTTCTGGAAAAAGAAGATTATGGACAGTTTGGACAAGTTTGACTTCACTTTGTAGTCTATGAAAGAGTCTTGTTTTTTCCCAGTGAATGCATCATTTCAGGTCATAAATGTGTCATAGTATAGCAGATGCGACTCAAGTATAGCAAATGCGGCTCTACAGAAAGCAAATGCGGTTCAATATTGCAAATGTGGCTTTCTAGAAAGAAAATGCAGTTTGACACAGGAAAATGTGATGTTCTGCAAGGTGAATGTGTTTTGACAGAGTGAATGTGGTATTTTGCAAGGTGAATGCAGTGCAATATAGCGAATGCATTGCAGAAAGCAAAAAGTCTGATTTGTTTACAATTTTGGTCCAAAATTTGAAGTTTTTGATGTTGATTATTTATTTCCTAATCTGAAAGTGATGTTTGTCTTGTTTGAATGTCTGAAAACACTTGGAAAACACAATATTTGTCTTTTGAAACAAGCACAATCCTAGGTTAGGCCAGGACAATATTCGCTAGATTCCATGTGGGTTTCCTCAACCGCATATTCTTAGCGTGTGTATCCAGAAGCTTGGTTGCACGGGCTCCCCCTTACAGTGCACTTGTTCTTAGGAAAACCAAGCTTCCATCCCCCATAAATATCTGATGGTAGGTTGATCACCTCTAGTAAGAACTGCGAAGATGTGGATGCCTTCACAACAACCATTGTTGTGCTAGCAAATAGAGGGATTTTGGCTACTACACAAAGGTGTTTAGTTCAGGACCCCCGTTCCAGTGGCCATACATGGGGCACAAGATTAAGCTCCATTTAGGAGGCACTCCAGCCTGAAGAGGTTAAGCTCAATAGGGTTTTGGAGAGTACTACTTGGTCCATATGACACATTTGCATTCATAATCTTAGGCTTTCCCTTAGGATTCACATTTATATACCGGTTGGGGGTAGCTTGGCTTAGCTCCATTGGGGGTTTGAGTCACCTTGGGGTGAGTGATTTTTCCCACTAAGGAAGGCCCAAATTCTAGAGTCAATAACTATTTCTCTTACACCCAGGATCGCACAAGTGTGCAAGGGGAGATGATACTTCGATTATTGAATCAAGGTAAACACAAAAATGGATGGGTCTTGTTTTCTGATCACCTAGTTTGCACAGGGTGAGAGCATAATCACGTACCACCCCAAAAAAAATCAAGAAAAGGACAAGCAAAGTTATTTTTAGTGCACCAATTGAAGTGTTTTCTAATCTAAAAATCAATAAGCACAATGTTTCAAAAATGATAGCCTTGGACAATCGAACCTACAAAACCACAAGTTAGTAGTTTCACAAAGAAAATGTCTTGGACCCATGAAAGACTCAAAGCCACATGCTACAAAAAATCATTAGCAACCATAAACCTCATAAACTATAGATTGTAAAAAGGAAAAGAAGAATGTAAAATGAAATTAAGCCAAATCTGGAAAAACCTGAGAGCAAAAGTTCACTAGGAAAATGCGTCACAGTAGAGCGATTGCGTCATTCTGGGCAGTGAATGTGTTGCAGTTCTGGAATCTAGAATTTGACAGATGAATGCGACAACCTACAAGAAAAATGCGTCGCGACCGAGAAAATGCATCACTCTGGAAAGGGTATGCATCACAATAGAGAAAATGCGAAATTTTGGATAACAAATGCATTGTAGAATATCAAATGCGTCGTTATGCAGAGCAAATGCGTTGTGTTTGTACCTGTAGCTACAAAAGACAAAAATGTTGTACGAAAAAAACAAAATATGTGTGATTTTCACGTTAGGTTTTCCAATGTAACTAAGGGAATTTTCCTAGGGTTAGCAGATCTAATGCATAAACATAAAAACCAAAAGTAATAATGAAGTGCAAAGGAAAATCATGAAAAAAAAATGAAAGATCTCACCAAATGTCTTCAACCTCCCTGGCTGACCTCCATTACACCCTCAACTTGCTACAAATATGATGTTTCCCTCAGATTTATGATGAGAAAAATAATAACAATGACAAACGATAAGCAAATGTTGAAGGATTTGAGATGACAATATGTAATACTAAGCTACAATGCAACTAGTAAGCATCTAACTATGTCTAAATTATGCAAATGTGCCTATGAAAAGATGACAATAATGCAAGATGACAAGATTGCAAGAGTGTGAAAAGAGTGCAAGAGCTTCAAAATGACATGAGATTGCAAGATGACATGAGATCAAAATGACATGAGATGACAAAATGAGACTAAAATTGCCATTTTATAGAAAATGCAATTTTGAGGGAATGGCCAAGATCAAAAGTTGATAAATGCCCTGGAATCAATGGACAAGATTTAATTTGACAACCCACAATTAGGGTTAGGGAAACATTAAGTCAAATTCAAAATGAATGGTCAGGATTGAAATTTAGAAAATCAAATTAAGGGTTGACAATGCATGTGACAAGAGATAAGACTGGCACAAAAAAAGAGGTGGCTGGAAAATCAAATAATAATAGAAATTAATTTGATTTTTGAGGAAAAAGACTATTTTGAATTAAAAATTAATTTAATTCAAAAGGTGGGGACCACATGACAGTAAATAATTATTTCAAATTATTTACTAAAAGAGGGAAATGTCAAATTGAATAATTAATGATAATTATTTAATTAGAGAAGGTGACAAATAATTAAATAAATTAAAGAATTTATTTAATTATAAGAAGACTTAAGAACTAGTGACATATTAAATAAATAAAGAAAATTTATTTATTTAATAATCAAGAAGACATAAAGAATAAGGATAATTAAATAAATTAAGAAATTTACTTAATTAAGGGAAGACTTTAGACAATTAGTGACGTATTAAATAAATAAATAATTTTTTTTTAACAATCATGAAGAATAAAAATACATGAATTAATTAAATCATTATGAATTATTTAATTAATAGTTAGAAGGGGACCAAGGACATAATTAAAATGTGTTAATTATGCTAGGAAGAAGAAGGTGAAAAATAGAGCTTGCAGGCCTACGTCATTTTTAGGTGTCTACACTTTTACATGAAAGGTAGTCCACACAACCATTGAATTTTTCATTATTTTTGTCAATCTGCAAGGTACCAGACTTCTTACATTTTTTAGTATCACTCCATTTTTCATCAAATTTTAAGGACATGAAGAGTGTTTCATCATTTGAATCATCATGATCCTCATCTTTAGAAGAATGACTGCTCAACTTAGAATACAAACTTCTTTTTAACTCTTCTCTTTTATGGCTATCCTATGATTATTTAAAAGGATATTTAGTGAAAAAATGACCAATTCTCCCATAATTGAAGAACTTGAAAGGTAACTTAAATTTTTATTTGTTGGTTCCCTTCTTCAATCTTCTCACAAAGTTTGCTTCTACCTCATCCAAGTTAGCATACTAATCAACTTTTTTATCTTCTACCTTCTTACTGACTTTAAATTTTGCTTCCTTCTTTGGATAATCTTTGTCAAACTCTCATTTCAAAGGCTATGAGAGCACCAAGCAATTGATCCACTGAATAGTTATCCAATTCATCAGACTCCTCAATATCAAATACCTTATGACTATAATATTTAGGGAGAGATCTCAAAACCTTCTTCACTATCTCATCTTCTTTCACTTCTCCAACAAGACCTTTGATTCAATAACTACTTCATCCACTAAGAGTATATAACTAGTAATATATTGATCCTCTATCATCCTCAAGGTTTCAAACTTTTTCTTGAAGTTTTGCATCTTGAATTGCTTCACTTTATTATCTCATTCATAAATGGTGCTAATTTTTTCCTAGACATCCTTAGTAGAACTTCAATTCATCACCTTCAAAACTAAATTAGCTATCCCATTCACGATAGAATTCTTTGCCTTGGAATTATTCTCATACAACTTAATCTCATCTTGATCTGTTAGAGAAGCAAAAGGAGTAGCATAGCCATCCTTGATAGATTGTCAAACAACAAACCCTAGAGAGGATAGATAGCCTTCCATTCTTACTCTCCAAAAGGTGTAATTTGTTCCATCAAACCTAGGGACCTTGTAAGATCCATATTTTTCCATCCTAGACCTTCCTAAAGTGGTTAAGATCCTTTTGAGGAACTTGGATTTGATACCAATTGTAGAACACAACCGAATATTGAGAAGGGGGGTGAATCAGTATCTTAAAAACTTAAACCCTTTAAGGCAATGTAAATTTAGTCTTCTAACAAGCTCAAAAAACCTTAAATAGATTAGAAACAATAAAAGATAAAGCAATGAACACACATGCATAAGATAACACCAGATATATGTGGAAAACCCAAGAAGGGAAAAACCATAGTGAGAAATATCACAATATATGAATAAGATTACAATTTGTTTTAAGGCTCACTACCTAAGGAAGCACATTGCTCCCTCAAGTACCTATAGGCTAAACCACACAACCTTAGGGAAAGATACAAGGACTTGAAAGATGAGGCACACAACCTCAGGGCAAGATACAATGACCTACTGAAGAGACCCACTCCCTCTGAGCATGAACATGAAGCTTTGGATTTACAATGTGTCAACAATACACTTTACTAACTATGGAATTAAAGGACATTTGATTTACATTTTCCACTACTACATTATTCTACACCCTCACCACTTGAAACTAATTTTTTCTTTCATTTATATCATCTGCGAGTAAGGAAAACATCAAATTAGGTTGACCAAAATATGAGACAATTAATGACCCCAACAAGTTAGCCTCAAAAACATGAATGTAGTGAAATAATTCCTATCTAGGAGATAGAGATGACCTAAAAAAACTTATTACATACTTCAATGTGATCCTAAACATCAAACATGTTGGCACACATCATCCCATGTTTGCAACAAGGAAACATGTAGCACATTACTAGTCGGCCCAGAAACACATCTTCCAATTGAATTTACACAATGCAGTTCTCAAAATGATAGGGTAGAACCCAAAGTCAACTTAACACTACCTCAATTTTTGACACACATACCCAAGCAGCTAGCACAAGCAAGAGAACATTCCCTATTAGCCAAACATCCAAAAATTACCCAAAGAATCAACTAAAACAATATACAACACCAAAGAGATCAACCATTGATGTACGAAACATAAAGAAATGTTCCATGAACATACAACAATACTTTCATATACTTCTTTCTCATTGTCACACAAAAATAGCTAGCGAAAACCAAATAGAAACAAAACATGTCAACCTAGAAAATTATAAGACACATACATGAGATAAGACATTTACAAACCAACTTGCAGTAAACTTCATCATATGGAAGATGAAATGAAACATTGAAAAAACACTAAAAGCACACAAACCAAGCCACATGAATATAAACAATAATGCAGAGAGATGTAGGACATTTTTTAGACCGATCCAGACAAGCAACCAAACTACCAACTCACTGCAATTACCAAAGACCTCCTTGGGAACACTAGTGACCTGAAAAAGATAAGCGTGCAATGTCCATATAACATAAACACTAAATCCCAAATCACAAGATCATATCTTCAAAAGAGAAGTAATGTAGAGAATTCTCCTGATTAGTATTCAAAGTAGCTACATGCAACAACAACCTTTACCAACATTTGGAGACCAAAACTTCCTTTTAGCAATGCATACTTCCTCAGGATCAATAGGAGAGAGCATACGACATACTAAAGACATCAGGAACATATCCCCAACATCAACACTACTTCTAATCCTTATCTTAATAATTCTAATTCTCATCTTAATATGTCATCATGATATCATCTCTGTTGACAATAAACATACACAATACTACTTTAATTGACATCAAACAAGGAATAAAATCCAACCATGAATATAAACAATATCACTATTAGCACATCATCATAGTATACCATCAAAATTACAAATGTAAGCATCAATGACATTCCAAAATGAGTGTTGACATCAATGAGAAACTTAGGTAACATATGTGCAACACACGGAAACAATAAAAAAAATTCCATGTGTCAAATATCCTATGGCTCTACATCTTGAAACTAGGCTCCCCTTCAGAAGCTTGAGGACTTGTGGAATAAATAAGGTGCTACCACACATCGAATTCCTGCACTTCCACAATAAAAAATGGGAGCCTCTTTGAAAAGTCTATGGGCTCATAGAATTCATGCCACATGTCATTTTTCAGTGCCTCCACATTTAGAAAAGGGACCCATCATGAATGATCCATGGACCCGTAGAGTTAAGGAAAAATTGCCACATGTTGATCTCTTATGCCTCTACTATTTTATTTGTCGTTTAGTACAATTTCTCCTACGAACATACAAAAGAAATTAGAAACTTGTAGATGTTATCCTTCTATGCTTTCACATTAAGGAACTAGGTCCATTATGAAAGGCTTATAGGATCATAGAATGAAGTAGATAGTGCCATGTGTCATGATCCCATGATCCCATGCCCTAAAACTAGGCCTACCTTGAAATGTTTATGGAATCGTGGAAAACATGTAACGTGTCATATTTTTGTGCTTTCATGGCTTGGAAAAGGCATTCTTCAAAAATATTGTGAGCTCTCAGAATCTTAACTACTAGGTGTCAAGCCATCTGCATTTCCGCTCTCAAAATTAGGCCCTCCTAGAAAATTTTGTAGGCAAGTGAAATTGACTAGATACCTCCATGTGTCAACCTTTTCACACCCCCATGGTTGAAACTTTCCTTAGTGAAAATGATCTAGAAGATCTATGAAATCCATGACAAGTGTCACTCTTTCCATGACCCCAAACTTCGATATTTTTCCAATAAAATATTGCCTATGGAATTGCGGAACCGGACAGTGAAAAAGGACAAATTATGGTAGGAGCAAAAAAAAAAGTTGGATTTAGACTTGTAGACTTTGTGTCAATTTTTATAAAAAAGGTATGAAGTCCTAAAAGAAGAAAAGGTCAAGGTCGAAGATGGAAAAGTATTTGGACACTTTGATAAAAGGTCCAAAAGTTTTATTAGGCTTTGAAAGTCAAAAAGGACCATAGAAAGAAAAATGGGAATGAGAGACATAAATGAAATAAAAAATGGATAATTTAATGAAAGGTGAAAATATCTAATCAAGTACCAAAAGTTTGATGAAAAATAAAATTGTTTATGCTCCTGCCATCTTTGTGTCAAAAAATTTGAAAAAAACTCTAAAGTCCCAAAAGAAGAAAAGGTCAGGGTTGAAGATGGAAAAGTATTTGGACACTTTGATAAAAAGTCCAAAAGTTTTATTAGGCTTTGAAATTCCAAAAGGATCATAGAAGAAAAAATGGCAATGAGAGACATGAAAGAAATGAGAAAATGGATAATTTAATGAAAGATGCAAATGTTTGATTGGGTCCTAAAAGTTTGATGAAACAAAATTGAGAAAAGTAAAAGGAAAAGGGATAATCATGATCAAGAAAGTGGAATGACCTAGGCCTTTAATCGACTTGTCCCTTCAGAGTTCAAAACCTAAAACAATTTGAAGGATGAAAATGAAGGTGAGATTAGGGTAAGGAGGTAGATTTTGGATTTGGTTCATAGTGTTCGTTCAAGACCTGAAAGTATGAACAACTCTATGAAGAAAAATGAAAATAAGAAGGGAAAAACAATATTTTGAACACCTTTGCATTATTGGTTTTCTAGTACATCTTGGCAATGAGATAATGCAATTATCAGATGTCTTTTTAAGTATGATAAATCATTTTGGGATCTCTCAAATCAGTTTCTTATTGATGGGTACTGCAAGAAAAGAAGGGTGCCACAAAGTGGCAAAAAATTGGTGACTTCTATGGGATAATTTCCTACAAATAATGGGATCCAGGGGCTTTATCAATCCATTGGGCATAGATTCATAATAGGGACTACAAAAATTGGCTTGTCTTAGGAATAAAACATATGTAGGATTGTACATACAAAAAAAGAAAAGAATGAAATAAAATATGTCATAGAACTTATTTAACATCGCCAATCTATCCTATTATGTTACAAGTGTAGATAATCACTTCAAGAGAAATGATTGAGATTAATCTCATTAACTAGGATTGGTAGTTCTTCTCCATCAAGTTTAGAAAGATGAAAGGCATTATACATATTGCAACCTGTGATCACAAAAGGACCATTCCACGTGAGATCAAACTTAGTGTTATTTCTAGGCCTACTCCTCATTTCATCCCATTTTAGGACCACATCTCCTTCAATGAAAACTCTTGGAACTACATTCTTGTCAAAATTATTCTTCATTTATGCTTGATGAAACTCCAAATTCTACATTGCTTGTCTTCTTATTTCTTCCCCTTCTATAGACTCAGCAAGTTTGATTTCCATTGGCTCTTCCTCCATCAATTCTAGTTCTTTGATGAGGCTAAGTTTTTTTAGTTCAATTGAAATAGGTAGCCTTGCCTCCTTTCCATACACAAGTACATAAGGTGAATTACCTGTGGACCTCTTAGGAGTTATCCTATCAACCCATAAGGATAATTTTAGTTTTCTATGCCAGGCTCTTTGATTGTATTCTATTATTCTTTTGATCATCCTCATCAAATTTTTATTGGTAGATTTATCCTATCCATTACCTTGTGGGTAATAGTTGGATGAGGTATGCAAAAATATATTATTTCTAATAACTCAATCTATTGTCTTTATACCTGTTATCAATAGTTTTGCACCCTGTTGAATGCAATATTCAACAAACCACTGAAACATGGAAACCTCTTTTAGATGTGGGTGATCTGAACGAAAGAGGAATCTCCAGAGTGAGCCAGTTCTCTGAATGATGAATTCTATTCTAAAATAACTTCTGAGAAAAGGGATAAAAGGATGAAACTAAAAAGAAATCTGAGTCTAACTGATGATAGATTTAAAGCTTCTGACGGAAAACTGGATCCTGCCACTCACAACAATCCCTTTACTACAATAGTTCTTACAATCTCACCAATACATGATTTCATCAGTAATTCATATGAAGATTTAGAGCATCGAATACAACATATAACCTGAAAATATGAAACCCTATGCAAAAATACTTATAAAAGCAGGACATTAAGGCTTCAAAATTTGAATACACAAAGCATCAAACTGCTGTTACTAGTCTTGAGACAAGAAAATGGAAAGAAGAACTCTGTTGTATTATTGGAACTAAAAAAGTGTCAATCTGTCAAAACTAAGTACAAGGTTAGCAACTCCAAAATAGCATAAGAGCAGGAACTCCAATCTGAACTCCGAGAGGAGAGCTAAAAGACTAAGTCTTTCAAAACATAGCTCTCAAGAAACCCTAATCCGAGCTTAGAAAATAGCTCAAGGAAAAAGGCCTCAAACTGCCTAAAAGCAGAAAAAAGCACACTGCTTTTATGATCACACTGTCAAGCCTCTAAAAATAGGCTAATCTTGCTTTAAAAGCTCAAAAAACAACTTATCTCTCCAAGATAGGTCTCAAATCCGGCCAAGAGGAAAAGTCAATAAAAGATCTGCTAAAAATAGCAAGAAAACACAAAGCAATTTATAGAATATCGCTTTATGATTCTGCTTTACAAAATGCAGATTTGCACAATTAATCTATTTTTTGCAATTAAAGATTGAAAATATTTTGCAAAAAAGAAAGGCTCCTTATTTCTCCATTACAATAATCTGATTTTCTCAAAAATCATAAACAAAACATTATCTCTTCTCTCCTTATCAAAATTCACATTGATTTCTTTAAAATCAATAAAAAATAAAACCCTAAAAAGATCATTGACCTTAAACAAAAGAACCTAGGTCATATGGAATCAAAACCTAACCTTATCCATTAATATTATTATTGCTTAAACCATACCCAAGGCTTCATATTCACTAAGGAAAAATAATAAGTTCTAAAGACTTTACTATGACCTAAGCACATACAACTTTCGGCCTCCCCACATATACCTTAGCTCAGATTTTAATAAGGTCACAATGAAAACATTATGAATTTCGGCACCATTCAAAATTTGACCACGTGCTTTGATGGAACATTTTGGATGATGATAGGGTCGAATTAGGGTTTCAATCAAAATGAAGTCAAACCCTAATGATCACTCATTTTGCACTTGTGAATTTGGAAGAAAGAAAACTCTGTCTGGAAGAATAATGCTGCCATGATGGTGTTGAAACTGAGCCTCTTGAGCTTCAGTAATCTTCTCCCTACTCTCCAGTGGTCAAATCTCAGTGAGTAAGTCTATTTCGCTTTGTATGGAAGCTTTTACTTTATTTTTTTGAAAAAAGACAGGCCATTAAGGCCGCGGACTATCATGTTTTGACTTCTTATCTTCTCTGCACCTGTTCCTCTTTGGCCATAATGAGTTCGAGCTCAACCTCTGCTATTTCACTCCATGAGAGCTTGCCTTGTGCTTTTTCTTTCTTCTACTATGCAGGGGTAAGCTATTTTGATGGTTACATAGCTTCTATGGCTCCATATTTTAATATATTCGGGCCCTATGGCCACGGCTATACATACTCCCTAATGCGTTTTCCTTGAATTTTTATGTCTTCATTTATCATTGTTGTGTACCATCCCACTATGAGAACTCGGTTGTTCTTCAAAAGCTCAAAATCATGCTTTGGGAAGCTATCTGGGACCTCTGGCTGTGGCTAGAGTGCTTACTTTCAGCCTCAGACTGGTAATCTCCTTTCCTAACACTTGTTCTCTGGAAACTTAGAGGGCTTCTTTTAAATCAAGAATTTCTGGCCATGATCAGGCCGTGCTAGATGTGTATTGAAGAAAGCAACTCTTTGAGTTTTGGGCTCGACCCAAAACAAAAAATTGGCCATTATGTCTATTTGAAAACATTTCCGCTTATGGGTATCACAAAAATTTGAATAAAAATGCATCTTCTTCCCTTTGTTGCTCGACCCAACTCAGGAAGCTTGTATTTGTTGTATATTCTTGCTATTTAATTCAAGACTTCACATGGGTTATTACTGTAGTTACTTATTCTGCATTTTGAAGCTAACCCTGAAAGTGGGTACTCGAAATATCTAAGGAAAACTGCAATTTTCTTCTCCTCTAAAGCTCGATCTATCACATAAATCTGCATTTTTTAATTCTACTGCTTTTTATGTAAAAACCCACATGGGGTTAACTCCATTATTGCAATTCTTGCACTTTAAATGAAACCTTGGAAATGGATATTTGAGACTCAAAACTACAAATTCTATTTATATGATCTATTCATATGGGCTCGACCTAAATGAACCAATGGCTTATTTCGGACCCCTGAAAAAAAAGAATAACTTGAATGCCCGTATATTCATTTTATCTGCTTGGCATTCTGCACTTCATGAAAAGAAAGCATCCTCATTGCATCACTTCAAAAATGACAACTCATGACGAGAATAATAAGAATCTGTATGTTTCTCTGTAGTTAATTCATTGACTCATATTACTTGGTATTCTGTTTCGACATTTCTGTAGCTCTCCTTGACAGCTGTATAAAACCTGAGCTTGATTTATAATTGTTTCCTTTTGATAAAAACATCTGATTCCTCTTGTCACAGAATTTGTCTTTGTCATGGAACTGCAGACTACCTTTTAAATACATCAAATGCACATTCTGAAAATGTTCTCTAGGTATTTAAAATCTCGAAAAATAGTGCAATACCTTGAGCATGCTTCTGTATTTGTCCATTGTGAAGAGAAGGATCTCCATACTTGTATTCTGTACGCACAACAGTGTCTTTTGACTTTCCTTAATCTTAACATAGCAACTTCAGTCTTCTACCTCGAACAGATTTTGATTGAAACATTATAATACTATACACATTTGATTTTAAAAGACCCCTCTTGTGATTGTTTATACTTTAGGCATCATTGGCATGCCATGTTGAACTCTCATGCTTCCATAGTCTGATTTTGACAATTCTATTCATGTGTGCCTTGCTTGACACCTGTAACTCACTAAAAAAAATTGAATGCACATCATATTCGATTGCTTTCTTCCACTAACCTCTGATACATGATCCGGTTTGAAGCTCCATCCCATCCCAAATGAACTGGCTGTCCTTACTGTAGCTTTTCACTAAATAGTTTTCCATACTCAGATACTGTATCATCTAAATATTGGCACACAAAAAACATCTCTTCTGAATTTATCAACTTTTACCATATAGCAATATTGCTATTGCTTTTTGTATTTGCACTTTGTAGAGCTTTTAACTTGAAACATTGCAGCACCATGAACCACCTGGCAATTTTTTTTTTTAAAGCTGTATTTGCTTATCGGTCAACTAGAATTGGTTACCATTTGTCATTTGAATACACTGCATTTCCAGTCAAGCTGAAATTGATAGTTTATTAATCACTTGAGTATCTGATCTATATTTCGTACTCAGCTATAACATGGTATTCTTCATGCATTTTTATGTTTCTCTTAACAAACAGTCTTGAAAATTTGCTCTCCGATGTAAATGTACTCAGTTGAATTCCTTAAGTGAACTAAATTCACTATTCACCTGTAGCCTTCAGAAAGTATAACCTGATCGTTAGGAATGTATAGTTGATCTAGTTGCTTGATGAATAACTCTGTTTTTACTCTTTTAGTTGTTCTTCATTTCGTTTGATGAATATGATAATGTATCTTTAAAATCAGCCCATTAATGAGTAGGGAAGCATGCCGAGCTCTACCCTTGTGGGAGCCCGTTTTCCTCCACATGCTTGGTCTTCGAATAATGATCAGCTTCATGATTTTACCTATACCTGCACATGGAAACAAACAATGTTAGCATAAAAACAGAACATGATGATCATGATATTGTCATTTCTCCTTCAGCTCATTTCTTTCATACTGCACTTGATTGATTGTTTCAATGCATGGTTAATAGTAGGCTGTACTATTGTGGGTGCCTCATATAGGTTACATCATAATAAGAGCCACTGACACCCCCTCTTTTCCCTTACGGGTCGATGGAGCTCAAGAAGGCAAGGTGCACCATTCAACATCAAACGTCGATAATCAGGCAATGATGATTATGCTATCACTTATGTGTTTTACTTTTTGCATCTCTTGTAGTGCAATGTGCTATTAGCAATGTGTTGTAACAATTATATCCACGGCTTGTGTGGATCTTTGATTTCAATTCTTTGCTTTTCATTTGAAAAGAAAAATGCATTTACATGCAATGTTGTAATATCATTCTAATTGTTGAAATCAAATGAGTCCTTGTAAAATATGAGTCCTTTTATGAAATAAATGAAAGCATTTCAAATGCTATTTTGCTCATTTGTTCAATTCTGTATCTCTGTCATTTCTGGAACATCTAAATGGCGTTCTGAAAACTCTTTTTCTTCTTCAAAATGTATATTTGTTACTCAATAAATAATGATAAAAATGTGAAACAGTATTTGAAATTAAGTGCAATTCCACCTTATGATAAACAACATTCAACCGGCTTCACCAATTGAGCCGAGGCAAAAATTTGGTAACACCTACAAAAGATAAAGCATTATCTGAAATAATGGATTTAGGAGTTTCAAAATTGGCAACCAAATATTCATAGAAGTTTAGGACTGAGTTTTCATTTACTACTTTCAATGCTACCCCTTTTGTCCATTTGATAAAATAATTGTTGGTATATTATTGTCATTGATGTCAAAAGGGGATTAGGGTTGTGATGAAACTGATCCTATAAGAAGGGAGTACTGGCATTGATGCCAAAATTTTGACATTGATGTCTAAATGTGATATGGTATGTTGTGCATCTAGTTCTAGAAGATGGTGTGGATGTTGCATTGGTGACATGCAATTCTATCATGGCATTGTAGTAAATTCTTCTAGGCATTTGATGTTAAATCAAAGGCCAAATTTGACATGGGTTTTTTGAGAGCTTCAAAAAAATGTGCTCTGTAGGTCTAAGGGGTTGAGGATGGAATTATTTGTACTCTTGGATAAAATTAGCGTTTATCAGTTAAACCTTAGGTGTTTGCAGTCATGGCATCTTAACAGTCTTTCTATTTTGATGTTGACTGCTTGTTGAAGGTTGTAGGTCATTTAAGTCATACAATTATGCCTTTAAGCTCATTCGATGCTTGGCCCTTTACCTTTTCACCCAGTTGGTGTTGTCAATAGGTCCGTTTGGAGATTGAACGATGCATGTTCAAAGTTAGTAGATTTGACAGCTATCACTAGATCTCGTGCATCGAGGAAATATTTTCAAAGTTGGCTTGTAGTTCGGTGATGTGTGATGGAGGTCAATCAACAACCTCGATCAAGTTGATCCAATGGTGCCCACCAACCCATTGTGTTTGTGGTGGGTCTCGATCATGCCTCGTAGGGAAGTGGGGAATAGCTGTGATCCAACCAGTCTTGATTAGATAGTGCACGGTGATGAAATACAATGCCTTGGTGGGTCTAGTGACATGTAGTGACATGTCTCCCAATCACTTCACATTGCTGTTGCGTAGCAAAGCAGTTGGAGATTTCAACGATGAGCAATGATAATGGAAAGTGACATTAGCATGTATAGGTGTTCGAATGTTATTGCATAGATGGGTGTTAGTGCATCATGCTTACACATTCTTGAGACGACTCAACCTTCAACAATGTGTGATGAGTGTTGAATGGTAGTAGAGTATGATGTTAGAGGCAAACACATGGCATAAGCCTGCCAGCCCTTGGAGATTTAGTGGCCCGTCATCAAAGCTAATGGGATAACAGGGAACAATTTAGATTGAATGACAGTTGATCCAATGGTGATCATTGTGTTTCTATGCATCGTGAAAATGAAAGATGGAGACATATGAAAAGCAGTGATATGTGATGGACTAAAGAGATTCAAGGAAGGTGATCAGATGGTGGTTGTTGCATCACAAAAATGAATGTGAATATTGTGAGTAGTATGGTAATACATAATGGGTGTGATTTCAATGGAAGTGAAATCAATGGCAGAGGTTTAAAGACCGTTCATCATATGGTCATGTTTTAAAGATGTGACAATGAATGGAAAATGCAGGATCATGGCTCGAAGACAACAGATCTATGAAACAAATTTAAAGTGAAAATCGATAACGACTAAGTCCATGTAAATAGGGTTTAAGCTTGCAAAACTGACATGGAGATGAGAATTAAATGATCTACCTACTTCAACGATAGATGTAATATGATTTGATGCATAAAGAAGTGGTACATATGGCTATAGAAGCAAGGATTGAGATAAGATTGTATGATCAGAAGGATGCATTAAATGTAAATCCAATTCTAGGGTTTGATAGAGAGATAATGAAAGAAAATTCTCTGCACCAAAAATTAATATTGTGAGGGTTGATACAAGAACCCTAACAGAAGATTAGTAGGTGATGTAGAATCCCAAGGAAATGATCATCATTTAAATCTACACAAAACATATTAGAATATTGTCTAAGGCATGTAACTATGAGAGAGTAGAGAGTGTAGAGGGGTGTGTACAATGAAGAAGTGATTATGAGCTCCTGAGGTGAAAAACATACACTAAAAAGTAAAGGAGAGTTGCAGAAGAGGTATGGTGGTCCATTGAGGTAGACCGAGAATGCATTTAAGAAGAAAGAGAAGAATAGAGTTGAACTAGTGGGGTGCAAAGTAGAGAAGAGAGTTGTTGTGGCAGCAACATATAGTTGAGTAGTTGTAACATTGATTTGAGTTCCTAAGGAACAAACTGTAATCATATTTTATGTTGTAAATATGATAGGTTGGTGCCATTAGATAACTGAGTTGGTGCTTAGTTCAAGGGATTGGTGTCTCCTTAGGGTTGATGCCCTTAAAAGTTGTAACATAAAGCATATTTGTGAGGTTGGATTAGGATAGTAGCTCCTAGTAGCATTTTATCACTATGGTTTTTTCCAATCTTGGGTTTCCCATGTATATTGTTGTTGTGCCTATAGCACACATGCCCCATTTAGGTCGGAGACGACCTCTTCCCATTTTATTTTTTCTAGGTCATTTTTTCTCTTGCCTCATTTTGCATGCCCCTATTTTGAGCTTAAATTGGTCACATGCATTAAGGTCATCAAATTCCATTTGACCAAAATCACCTATCCAAAATTCATTAAATATTTTTCCTTTGCGGGTTTACTCTAGCATTTTGCTGCCGCGTCCATCGGGCATCGCAGACCCACAACTGTGGGTCGCCTCATGTGGGTTGTTGCTTTTGTTTCACTGCTAACTAGCAGCCAACTCTTAACTTCCACCTATATGGCAGGCTCCACATCTCATTTCTCCATCTACGTCTTTCCCAAGTGTCCAACCTAGCGTGGGTTTTCGCACTTTACCTACCCATCTTTTGTTGTACTGAGGAGTTAATGCATGCATTAATGATTGACCTGCTTATAAATAGAGGCACCTCAGCTATCATTTTCACCCTTGGTTTTTGAATTTCAAAGAGAAGAGGATCTCCCGTGCATTTAGGAAGATCTGAGCTTTTGGTGTTCATCATTTTCTTTCTGTAAGATGAAGGTAAGTATCTAGATCTTATTCTCTTAGCCCTCCATGATTCAAATGTGTTAATAAATGATTGTTTTCTTCGGGTTCTACAAAATGAGTCTCTGATTTTAAGAAACGAAACCCACAATTTGGAGGGATGATTCAACTAAACCAAAGAGTTGTAGCCTTTATCCCATCTGCCTCCTCCCTTGTTTAAGTCTCCAAAATCTTGGGCAGGTAAAATGAATGATAAGTCATCAATAGGGTTTGGAGAACCTTGTTTGTAGGTGTCCATCCCTTAGTGGATATTCTTTAATGACTTTTTGAATGCTAAATCCTACCTTGGAAACCCTACAACCGTATTGCGCTAAAATGATTAACATTAAAAAATGATCGAGTCGTCAAACTCCTGTAGACCCTCAAGAGTAGACCATTGTATGTGGACCACCGTGACATCATCATTGTCATTTAACAGAGGAACATTTGTATCCTTCTACCATGCAGGTTATACCTTTTCCCTTTCCATGAGTGAAACGAACCCAATACACTTGGAAATTGATTAAGTTCAAAATCTCTTAAGGGTCGTCGTATGTGGCTTGCCACCACCTTCTTGTTGTTTTTTAATGTTGGAGCTCCCACAACATTTCACATTGTAGACTCCTCACCCACTGTTTCCTATCACGACTTCAAATTCTTCAGGTAGAATATTAAGTCTAAATGTGCACGCAGGTCCACCCATGTAGATGGCCATTTGATGAGGGCCACACCACCCAAAACCCACATAAATCACAACAACAAATACCAACATAGAAGATGTGAGATAAAAAAATGACTCACTTTCAATTATTTTTCAAAAAATGAAATTATAGATTCAAAGCTTACATGCTACAGCCTCATGGGCTTGATTCATTACAACAAAATAAACTTTGAAAAGAAAATCTACTATTCGGAGCTACAATCTGCACTATTATGGCCACCTTCTACAACCCCCACTTAACCCTTTTTATTTTCCCCAATAACCACCCTAGAATGTTCTAGAAAGTTCAAATTTCCCCTTTTTTTCTAGTGCCAAATGTCTGACCATTTGATTTCTGGCCTAGGAAGAAATTTTTATGAAATTCACTTTTTTGAGGACCAATTTTGTGGGGCCATAACTTTTGATCCGAGTGTCCGATTTTTTGTTATTGCATATCGTTGGAAAGATCTCGATGAGCTTTACAATGTATAAACCCACCATAGGTCAGTTCAACCACTTTTTAAGCTGTTTCGGGGCCTCTAAAATTTTATATCTGAATTTGAAATTGTATTGGAGAAATTTCTCAAGATGGAAACTTTAGTTTCTCCCAAACCGTGTAGGGTACTGAGGTGATTCTTTCATGACTGTAAATGTGTTTTAGTTTTTCTCCTTGGGGTAAATTTTCAAGTCCATACAATCCCATTTAGGAAAACTTACTAAAAATAGTAAATTCCTAATTTTTGCTATTTTTGATGCCTAAGAGTCTTATACCCCTTAAGTGTCATCATGGGACTGAAAAAAACTAAAGAAAATAAAGAAAACAAGTTTTTGGGTGATGCAAGATTTCCCTACACCGCTAGATGCTCCTGCATCAGACACCCAGGGTAATTTGAAAAGTGACCCTGTCACTTCTCAGGAGTTAGAGGGAAACCAAGATGGTTAACCTCAACCTTAGATAACCATGATGAATCTTCAGTAGGCCTTCCTCTCCATTTCACAAAGTACTCTACATATTTCCTATTTCTCATGCTTCTACCTACACTGCTATCCAAGATTTATTCTATCTCTTCCTTCTCTGAAGTAGGTGTTGGAATTTTCCACAATTCTTTTATTGGCCCCTCCTCTATATCACCTTCATGATACTCTATCAAATCAACAAGGTTGAACATAGGAGAAATTTTTATTCCACTAGGAAACTCTACCTCATAAGCATTTCTTGAATCATGCTTCTTTAGGATCTTGCATGGTCCAAACTTCTTCATCTTTAACATGTTGTATGTACCAACTGGAAACCTTTCCTTTAAAAAATGAACCATGACTTCACATCCTACCTGAAACTCCTTATACCTCCTTTTTTGATCTACTTGAGCCTTATATTGTGAGTTCATCTTATTGATATGTTTCTTCACCTGTTTGTGCAAATTCTTTAGGTGCTTAGCAAAATCTTTAGCCTCAGCACTGCTCTTTTCCCCCTTATCCATCTTTCTTAGTTCTGAAGCAGTTCTTGGACTACTCCCATATACAATCTAGAATGGTGATTTACCAGTGATCCTATTGATAGAATTGTTGTAAGAAAATTCTTCCTGTGCTATAATCAAATCCTATCCCTTGGGCTTATCTCCAACTAAGCATCTTAGCAGGTTGCCCAAAATCCTATTCACCACATCTATTTTTCCATTAGTCTGTGGATGGTGTACATAACTAAACTTCAAATTTTTCTTCAACTTCTTCCATAATGTCCTCCTGAAATAACCAACAAATTTGATATCTCTGTCTGAAACTGTAGACATGGAAAATATACTGACATACTTGATCCCGATTACTAACACCATTTCATCCTAAATCATCCCTTAGTCTAACCATTTAATTGAATACCCTTATTTGATTAAATTCATCAATTTTCCTTTCTTAATTAAATAAATCATTTTATCTAATTAAGTCTTTCTCCCTTATTAATTAAATCAACCAATATGATCTAATTAACCCTATTTCCCTATTTAATTAAATAACTCATTTTATTTGATTAAATCTCTAAAGTCCACCTATTAAATTAAATAAATTAAAACCTTATTTAGTTTAATATAACTTCATCCCCTTTAATTAAATAAATAAAAATTCTTTATTTAATTAATCTTTGCATCACATTCTTCTCATATTTGATTTAAATTAACCCATAACTCTAAGTCAAATTTGTCACATCATCTAATCCCCTATTAAATTAATTGACCCTTGATTAATTTAATCCTAATCCATGTCCCATCCTCTAGCTTTTGCCACTTGCACATGGAAATAGATTTAATTCATTTATTAAATCTCTATTTTCTCTCAACATGGCATAATGGAAGAATATTCTCTCAAATTTGAATTCAAATCCAAGTGGAATTTGTCCTTCCAACAAGGCATTTACTTCACCTAATAAGTCCTTTTTCCTTGAGCCAAGTGGCATTTAAGGTATTTCTTTTTCCCTCTTACATGTCATTTCACCATTTTCAAATATCACCTTATTGCATTTATGGGAACATTCATCAAAATGTGCACATCCTCCATCCATTCACATTTGGACAAGTGGCACCTTACCATTGGTTGAATGTTACTCCCACATTGCTCCATTTTGGGCATTTCTCTATCTTATCATTCTATAAATAAGAGGTCTCTTTCCTCATTTGATCATCCACAATTTGAACAAAGTTATTATACTCAAATCCATAGCAATTCTCATCCATCTTTATCCAATCTTAGCTAGGTTATGCAGATTTTCATCTGGGAGTACACTTCAATCATCAACAAAGTGGATCACATCTTCATCAAATCACCAAGGCTTGCATAGGAGTTGGGAAAGGGCCAATTTCCATATCAAATTGGCACAAACTCCCCCAAGAGATTAAGAGTTTTCTTTGCATTTGAATAAGATTTAACATCTTTGGTTTATGCTTGTTTATGTTCTTCATTTCACTTCTTTTTCCTTTGCAATTCAAATGGATTTTTTGGGGAATCATGATACTAACTTGAATTTAATATAATATGGTGTTTATTTCTTGTGTTTATGCAGGTTCAAAATCTTGGTTCACATTTTGGCTCTAGAAGGAGGGCTTACCAGAAGTTCTAATCAATTTTTTTCACCAAACTTTGTGCTTTTTTGTTGTTTTTGTCTCTACAGGGAACTCCACCACTGACATACTAGCATCACAGTTTAGAACCGCCGGGACTCCAGTGTCGCTGTATCGCACCACTACAAACTCCAAACTCGGATGCTCTCTATTTCCCATCTGAAATTCAAATTTCCAAAGTGCACTGTTGAGCCTTTTTCGCCTGTTGGAATCTTTCTAAACTTCAAACTCCACCACTGGTTGAAATAGAGATGCCTTCATGCTCTCTATCCCTACTGCAGAGTGACGTTGACTGAAAATTGACACTATATAGCACCACTGGAAATTTTAAACTGCACTGCCTTCATAGGTTCCACCATTGGAGGGAAGTACAAAGTGAAAATTATTTTTACGACACGTGCTTTTAAAAAAAAAAAATCTGATCATTTGGATTGTTCTTTGATCTCCTGACCTCTGTTTTTGCATATCTGACTGGTTTTCTTGTAGGTTGGCTTGATCAAGAGTAAACAAGAAATGAGGCATGATGATATCATTCTTTCATGATACCAAGTGTTTTTGAACACTTTAGTGTTTGTTAAACACTCTAAGAGAACTCTCTTTTTTTCTCTTAAGAAATCTTGTTATCTTTCATGCTTAGGACCTACTAATTTTCTTTTTGGGCTCTAAAAAGAACACTTCAATTTCTTGTTACAAAAGGGATTAAAATGAACTTTAGGACACAAACTTACTAGAGTTGGTTTTCAAATCTAACAATTGAACAAGGCAATCTTCACATTTCCTTTGGTGCTATAAAAGGAATTCACTTTTTGCTTTGTGGGTTTTAAAATGAATGAGTGCTACTTTGTTTTGTGATTTCTTACTCAAATTAACACCAATGAAAAGATGTATGCGCTTCTCTTGTGCCTCATGATGATCTTGAGAATCAAAAGGCTTTTTGGTGGTCTTAAGTTGGGATAAAGTTATTTCCTCCACACTTCATTTTGGGTCTAAAATTGAACAAAACATATTGCGAGTGCGAGTGGAACATATTGTGTGTGTTCTCTCTTTGTTTCTCAACAAAGATTGATCGAACTACGAATATGTTTACTCACTTTTGTTTATCTTAGAGGGCCTGCCTTGGGGAAAAAAGTACTCACCCAAGGGAACGACTCAATCGATAACACTCTAAATCCAAGAGTATTTCTAGCCAGGATATAAAAGTGGGTACTGGAACAAAGGCTAGTGTCATGCAGTTGGCTCTGATGAGAAGGGAAGCAATGGTCTCTCACCTTGATGGGTCAACTCCTATGAATGGAAATCCCAAATTAAAACCCTTGTTGTAGAAAGGCCAAAATCCTTATCTATTTGTTGGGGCAAGAACGACCATTCTGAAGCCGCCCCACACTTTTACAATTTTTAGTAGAGATGGAAAGTATGCCATGGGAGATTCATGGGTACTGATGCTTGGCTGCCCTGAAAGAAGTGTTGAGCCATGGAGGGGAGCCAGTGGGGTCAAACATCTAACCATCCATTGAAAATAAGCATAGTTGGACTTTTCCAAGTGGGGACTCAACAAATACAGTCTTTCATAGCCATAGGGTTGTACTTGTTCTTGGTTACATAACACATTGCTTGATCGAAAACATTGGAAAAAAAATATTTAACATGAGCTTCAAATCTTAAACCCTTTAGGAGAAGCAAATATCCTTGAAAGAATTCACATGCCCTTGCTAACCCTTGGGATTCATATCCTTAGAGGTTTCTAGGCACTTAAATTTTATCTCAATTTGCTACTACTAAAGTAAACATTAGGTAACTCTTTCTTTGATTTCTCTGATTTCCACATATACACTTTGTGGATGAGAAGAAATTAAAACATTAGACATCTAATTTCAAAACCTAATCAAGAAGTGTTTGTGGTAAAATGAAGTCATTAAGCAAATACAAAAGACAATTGAATCCAACACATGTATCCCAAATTATTTCACGCAAGATCAAGATCAAGAAACCAAAGGTAAAAGCTCTTAGTATAAAAGATCACCAAAAGCGTCTCTCAATGCTATACGAATTCAAACAAAGATTTCTTTTTAACTTCTACAAGAAAGCTTCAAGAAATAATCCTGGTTTGTATTTGTTTTATTATTGTCAAAACCCAAATCTTTTTAGAGAGTTTGAGCATCTTGTTTAGAGAAAAGAATGTTCCTCAAAACTAAGGTCTAGTAAGCAAGTGTCTTTTTTAGGTAAACATAGGATCAAAATCAAACCTTCATCCATCTTTGAACATCAAAACCAAAATCATCTCATCATCAACTCTTTGAAAATCCTAGAAAAATCCTCCATGTTAAACTTTGGGCAAATCATTTGAAACCAATCCAAAATCATCTTGTTTGATTAGATATGTGTAGATGCATCCTTCTACACATATTTAGTCAAATTATCAAATCTTGTGAACAAATTAATCCCTTGATAAACATCCAAACATCTTGGGATTTAGGAGTTCATTATCCAAAATCAGAATCAAACCAATCAAAATAATCTTATTTGGATAGGTGTGTTTAGATGAATCCTTCTTCTCACACCTAGACAAATTATAATCTTTTGAACAAAATCTACTCTAGGACAGCATCCAACCTCTTAGAGTTTATGAGTTGACCATCAAAATCCAAAGCAAGAAATCAAAATCAAAGTCCTAAATTTTAACATACCCTTCAAGATTTTCTCAAAGAGTTCAATTCATCCATCAAACATCCATCTTTCATCCATATCATTATCACCCTTTGATCTTTAAATCATCCTAAAAATTTCTCTTTTGTACCTAAAGATAGACCAGTCCAAGGAATTAGAGATTCATCTCCCACATTCTTGAAGATTGATCCCTATTTTATGGTGCAAACTAGATCTCAACACAAGAGGAACATGGAATCGAACAAAGAAACATCCACTTCAAGTGACTTAAGCCAAACAAATTCTAAAATAAATCCTGTCGGATCGAGCAACCCTCTAACTAACTTTCCTCCATCATCACAAAATCAACAAGAGGAAGGTCAAGTGGAGGATCTTACTAATAATCCCTTTGGAATGTCACATGAGGAAATCACCGAAATGGTTCAAAATCTGGAGAATCATAAAATTATCAACATCATGATGAGACTCAATCATTCACTATACATGCTCGAATTGGCAAAGCAAGGGGCTAAACTCCCCTCTGATTTCGATGTGAGCCCTATTGTGGAACCATATTTTTGGGTCATACCCCCAATATCATCCACCATCTCCATTTCATCTACACCTCCATTCCAAAGTATCAGTCAAAACATCCCGCAAATTACATCATCTATTTCTCCAACGCAACCCATTGTTAACAAGGGAAGTGCATTTCTCAATGCATTACAAACACATCCTCTTGTAAAAAATTAGGAGTTGGACATGAACACCATATTTGGGCAATCCATCCCACAAAATCCATCACATATCTCCCTGACCTTTTATGATCCTAATGATCCATCATCATCATTTCACACGACACCTCTCCCCATAACCTCACAAGGAGAAGGAGACATATATGGACTAGGGGGAATCTTTGACACTACACCTACATCATTCCCCCAAGGTAGTATGCCACTCACATTTTCACCACTTCCTCCCTTACCACCGATATCAAAATCATCTCTTGGTTTAGGGCTTCCGCCTTTACCAAATATCAATCAACAAAATCAAATCAACCCTCTAATTGCTAATCAAAATATCTTGTCATCGACATCACAACAACAAACGAAAACCATCCCAACAATGCAAGTCACTAACATCACATCATCAACCATCCCCTAGGTATCTCAAAACATGGTCTCTCAAGGACCAAGCATATCAATCACACCATCCACCACCACAATCCCAATCATCAACATGATGGTGCCTCTCACCACAACAAGCACCATTTCGAATCTACCTCCACCACCACTAGCACCAAACTCAAATACATCAAGCCAATATAGTATTGCATTGCAAGCCACTTAGTAGGATTCCTATCAAAAGGAACTACAACAAATCCAAAATTGACAAGCTGCACAACTAGGCGCTCAGTAAGCTTCCCAAATCGCACAACAAGCACAACAAGCACAATAGGTTGCACAAGCCCAAGCCTTATTGCAACAACAACAACAAGAAGCCGATGAAGCTGCTGAAGTAGCACAAGCTGCACAGGCCGCACAAGCTGCCCAACAAGCACAAGCCCAAGCTCAGGAACAAGCGCAAGCTCAAGCTCAATACCAAGTTCAACATGCACAAGCACAATGTCTCGCACAACAAGTGGCCTAGCAGCAAGCATATCAACAAGCAATATAGCAATACCAAGAACAACAAGAAGAAACTCGATTAGCAGCCCAACAACAAGCGTTGTTGGTGCAACAACAATAACAAGAAGCTCAACAATAGGCACTATTAGCACAACAACAACAGGACCAACACCAAGCGTTGTTGGTACAACAACAATTGCAAGCATACTTGGCATAGTAGAATGTGGAAACACCATCCATCAACATACCAACCAATCCACCCATCCCACCAGTAATTGAACCACCTAAAAACACTTTCATTCCACCCCCTCATCCACAAAATGATGTAACAACACAAATCAAGTTGCTCTCGCAACAAGTGCTCGATCTTCAGTCAGGGCGAACCACGAAAACACCCGACAACTTGTGTCCTTATCCATTCAATAGGAGCCTTGTAATGAAGCCATTCCCAAAGAGATTTGAAATCCCCAAATTTGACAAATACCGTGGGACAGGAAACCCTAAAGATCACATCAGGGAATTTTAGGTTGATTGCATGGAAGTTGCATATGATGATACTTATCTAATGTGGCTCTTTCCTAGAAGTTTGGAAGGCCAAGCCATGGACTGATTCTCTCACCTTCCTCCAGGCATCAAAAAGTTCCAAGAAATTGTAGATGCATTCATCAAAAATTACGCATTCAACATTGCGATGGATGTTAGTCTAGAGGAACTATCATCTCTAAAACAAGGAAAGAATGAATTAGTTGCTTCATTTCTACAATGATGGTGATCCAAGGCCAATCAGAGCAAATGGGCCATGCTGAAAGAACAACAAATGTGCATTATCATCTCCAACCTCGCTGGCACCTTGGCCTTCAATCTCAAAGTCCAAGGGATGACCACATATGATCAGTTTATCTCCAAGGCACTCAACATTGAACGAGCCCTTGCTACACAACCAATGACACAAACATATCCTGATCAGCAAAGCAACCACCCATCTTCAAGCTATAATGACAAACCTCACACATGGGAAAGAAACAAAAATATTACCAATGATGGTGTTCTCGATGCCAAAGTTGTCATTAGTGCACCTCGACAAAACACACCTGCACCTCAACAACAAACCCAAAATCATCATCAAAACAATCACAAAGCTAACATAATAACTCAACAGCCAAATAATCAAGTGATCAACAATGTCAATGATCAAAGGAGGCCACCCCAATGAAACAAAAACTCCCCCAAGTGAAAGTACACTACCCTTGGAGAACCACTCAAGGTCATCATGAAGAAATTGATAAATGAAAATCTCATCAAGGCTCCCACCTATGAGAATTATCAAGAACCAAACATGAAACCACCCTGGTACAACAAAAACCAGCTTTGTGACTTTCACAAAATCAAAGGACACACCACTAACAACTATATGAGGTTGAAAAACCTAATCCAAGACCTCATTGATCAAAGAGTCATAAATGTGGAGCAACTGGCAAGGAACGAAAACCTAAGGATATACACAAATATGATGCCCTATCACAACAAAGGAGACAATGATAAAGGAAAAGGAAAATACAAGGACGTGAACCACGTATACGAGAAAGTTTTGGCAACACTAGAGGAGTATGTCCCTATCATTAACATCAAGGGACTGATGCAGACTATGGAGCCACCACACGCGGCGACAAGGTCACTATTGCTCGATCCTCCCAACCACCTAGGGAATTCGCTTCAAATCCAAGATCCAGCCCCCATAGCTACACTACTGGATTTGACACCATTTTCCGACGGGTGTTCGTCGGTTGTTTGACAAATATTTGTCGGAAGAGAGATGCAATGGCAAAAATCTTTCCGTCATTTTTTCATCGCAAGGCCGATGACAAATTAAACTTCAAAATAATGGCAAAGAATTTTTGATCGACGACATCGTGAAATACCTCAGGATTTCGTCAGAATATGGACGAAAACTTTGTTTATCCACCGATGAATTACACCAGAAGTTCGTCACCGGTTCGACGAAATGGGCAAGTAGTAGCATCGAAACAACAAAAGACGTTCGTCGAAAGTGCGACGACATACTCAGGTAGTAGCGTCGAAAGAACACCAAGCGTTCGTCCAAAGGGCGACAAAATTAGCAAGGATTAGTGCCGGAAGAACACCAAAAGCTCATCGAAAGCGTGATGACATTAGCGAGGAGTAGCATCAGAAGAACGTCGAAAGTTCGTCGAAAGTGCGATGAAATTAGCAAGGAGTAGCGCGGGGATAACTCTAAAAGTTCATCAAAAGTGTGATAAAATTAGCAAGGAGTAGCACCGGAAGAACACCAAAAGTTCGTCAAAAGTGTGACGAAATGGGTAGGGAGTTACGACGAAATCATCATCGCAGCTATAGCAACTTTGTCAAGCCTTTCTATTGATTCATCGGTTAGTGTCGTCAAAATTGTGACGAAGAAGCAAAATTTTAAAAAAATAAAAAATCGTGGAAATGTACCATTGCGGAGACTAACGACTGATCATACATATAGACTGCATATTGGTTTGATGCTTCAAATGATTCATTTCTTATATTGAAAAGTGCATTACCTTATTGAGCTTCTCTTTGTTTTGAGTATAGTTTAATATTCTCTACTTGACAAGGCCAACCAAGTGACGGTGGAAGCTCATTTGGCCCCTCCCCCCCGTCACATCACTCTCAATTCCCCATACCCAATCATATAACATTAATCATTGATTCATCAATAACATATAACATTCATTCATTCATCCATTAATAACATATAACATTCATTAATTAACATATTCACATTCATTCATTAACATATAAAATTCATTCATTCATCCATTAATAACATATAACATTCATTAATTAACATATTCACATTCATTCATTAACATATAATATTCATTCTTTTAGTTTTTACATATTATAAAAAATATGGTTGTCATGATATGATTACAGTCACTTTTTTGTTTCTTTTCTAAAGCTACATAAAGCTGAAGTGGAGTATCATTTTCTAAATCGATATCTATCCCCCCTTTAGTTGTTCTCCCTCCTTGTGATCTTAATGTACACCTAGTCGTCTGCTCATGATGTGGACGCCGCTGCAAGGGGGGGTTTGCTGCAATAAGAAAGAAATGTTAAACTGATATGTTTTATTATTATTGTTACAAGTATTTCATTAATTAAAAGAACATTAGAGTGGTTCTCTTTACTTGATGGTCCACATCATGTTCTAAACTTTTGTTATAGACTCATGCTCTCAACATGGAACACTCCTAAATCCGATTCCAGCTAAAGTCGTTAAGTCACATTTCACTAATACACCAATTGAAATTAAATATGCTTAAGAGAACATGAGGGTGGTTCTCTTTACCGGATGGGGCCAC
>VDFB02086081.1:345891776-346149840 GCA_007258455.2 Sequoia sempervirens
CTTTCAGTTTGAAAGATGTGCAATGCAATGTAATCAACGTTATGAATATAAACTACAAAAATCTATTTTTTACTAAGTTACCGGTTCAGTTTTGGGTTCGGGATCAGGTTCGAGAACCCGGTTCGCTGGTTCGGGAATGTTTTTTTTTGGGTTGGGTTCGTTTTGGGTTCAGTCATACAAAAACATATAAAAATCAGAAATATATACATATTTGCAGCAATAATCAAGTTCAGAATACACCACCATATTAATAGTCAAATAACATAGCAAAAATACACCACCACTTTCATAGTGAAATATTAAAATATTAATGATCTACTCAAATTTCATGATCCAAAATTATAAATTAAAGTTCAAACATAAAAATGTCAAGTGTTTACAATCAGCCATTATTGATCATTGATCAATCTGAAAAGTGTGAACATTTTTCTGTGTGGAAGGAAAACAAGAAAATAGTGTTACATAATTGTTTACATTGTGAAAGAGCCAAAACCTTTTTCTTGTAGATCGTAGAAGAATCTCGGTGATTTTTTAGGTGTCCTTGCCTTGGAAAGGAACTATCCTGAGCCATGAATGATTGACCAGGAGCTGTGAGAAAGAAATAAGATAAATCACATGCAACTTGTTGCAATTTCTTTCCTTGGGAAAAAGGGTAAAGTTTGCTTTTCAGGGAGAATCTCCTTTAGAGTTTGAACACATTGATAATTTTCAAGATAGACTTAGCCAAATATGTCATCTAGGTTTGAAGCTTTTAGGTAAAATGTTTGCTTCTTAAAATTTTGTTCAAAATTCAAGATGCAGGCTCTCCTCCATTAGGGAAGAGAAGGCCTATCAAACCTAACACTCTTATGCAACACTTCTTAAGTTCTTGTTGATGCAGTATTAGATGCGAAGTTTCAAAATAGGCATGGTTATATAAATTCTCATCTCAGGACTATCATTGCATCAAATTAAGAATTTTCAATCCTTTATGGTCTAGACAAGAGAAGTATGGAGTAGTGTTCCAATGCTTAAGTCTTATTGTAATCTCTTTGCTATGAGTGGTTCAAAATGAGGAATTTGTCTTCCGCACCAAATGAGAATGTGCTAGGAAGGAATAAGTCCATAAGATCGAGTATGCAAGAACTGAGAATTGCAAAATTGGCTTACATTTGACTTCCAAACACATAAATTTTCACACTTTTCGATGTTCACACGTAAGTCAAAAAATATATGTGTGTAAGTTGTAAAGTATACACTTGAATACACGTAACTCATATCTATTGAACCATGAATTTATAATTTGCAAATATGGACACCATCGATAAAAAAGATTTGTATTAAGAAAATAGCCATGTACGCATACATCAATATATGTCGATATAAGTATAAAATATAGTTACAAAATAGCCATATAGACTTACGAGAATGCCATATAGGCATTCAATGTCAAATATATCCAATACAAAATATGTACAAAATTGCCATGTAGGCATACAACAAAGGGCTCTGTGCATTCAAAATTCATTTCTCTCCATGCTTTGGTTCAAATACAATTTTCTTTCCATTTGTTGGGCATCCAATGGCGATAAGTCTGTCACCTTGTTTCTGATGTGCTCGAGGAGTGCTCTTGCTGCTCCTCCTAGTGTTTAGCTTCTGGTGAAGTTTCAACTGTTACAATAAGAAGTAAAGACATTAATATATATAAATTACATTATAAAATTAATATATTTAAAAAAAAAATCACTTACGGCTATCTCACGATCACTCTCCTCGATGGAAATATTTGCACGCCGATGCTCAGGGTGCTCAAGCCTTGTATAAACCATCCAAATAGGAATTAAACTACTGAATCAATAATGGTTTGATTTTTCACTAGAACTAGTTCATCTATAACAATGAATGTAAATTAAAATTTAGTAATTTTCCTCATACCTCCCCTATCGAGCCATCGAGGATTGTATATGGAGGAAACACCAATATCCATTGCCCTCATAACGCTTTGGTGGTGTTTCTGTCACCAACATCTAAAAATAAAACAACAAATTATTCAATCACAAAAAAGTTACAATAGCGATCCATGTGATGACTTATAATGTATGAGATCTAATGAACAAAATTTTGAGTACAAGTATTAAATAGATATATTTCTGATTATTAGTTATCAAATTTGAAGTAATTCTTTGATTTTGAATGATCTATGTAATGCAACGTAAGGTCAACAATATGAATATAAACTACACAAATCTATTAAACTTAGAATTCAATATTTAAGTTCTCTTTAAATTCTATATTACCTCTATGAACGTTTGATCAAATCTACTGGCACTCGGAGGTGTTTCCTTAAAACCTCCAATAGTACCCTGTTCAACATCCAAAATCACATATTAAAATACCATTCGTAAAACAATGCTATTAACACATGTAATAAATTTATAATTGTTTACTAACTTTACATACCCCACCGATAGGTGTACTGCAAAAATAAGTAGGTGGATGACTGGTATCCAGTCTCTACATTGTGACCCTTACAATTTTATTAAAATAATAAAACTAAATTAGTTAATCTTGCATTTCACAATCGAAATTTAATAAATTAAATTCAATGAACATGCTGAATTTTACCTAAGTGTCAATGCCATATGCATCATGCAAAATGTCAGCCGTCCTCTCCATCCCCATAGATGCATACGGATCAGGCTGCGTAGTAGCATATGGATCCTGTGTAGCACCCTCTTGAGTGTCGGTAGGGTCATACAAACAAGTCGCCTGATTGACACACATGGGTTCCAAGGCCACCACCGGAAGACTCCTCTGGATGGAGCTGTACAATAGATCTAGTATGATGGATGACACTCTGAGTCAAAGTTGTGATTGCCTACAATGTCTCTATGTCAGTACTCCCGTTCACAACGACAGGCATCACAATCTGCTCATGAGGCAGCCTAGCGAGAGGTCGTCTCCCTTGCCGCATAGGATCCAGCTGTGCACCGGGCCTATCCTGAGCTGACCCCCCACCTTTCCCCTGGAACTCCCTCATATCAAAATAATTTGGGATTTGGTTCAATACAAACTCACTATATAGTTTCCTAAGAAAATATTGGGGGACTTCACAATTATTGCACGGTGGGTAATCAAAGACCATATACCATCTTTCATAAAAATGGTTCTTAATCTCTTGGTGGTGGCACCAATGAATAGGAAACCTCTTTGCATTGAGGGTAAGATTTTGATTTGTTTTAGGGTCAATGAATAGAGAGCACAAATCACCTTTAGTAATTTTTAAATCTTTTACTTGTTTATATGATAATTTGTCTGCATAATATGCCCTAGCTATCTGCCTCCTATCTTGCCATCTAGATATTTGTTGGGTGATTGCATCTACATTTTTTAACATGTCTTTGAATGAATTTGCTAGAAGCATTCTTTCTGTGGTTGAAGCATTTGGATCACTCAACCTACTAATAAGATCCTCAAGTTTTTTTCTATTGTTCTCAATTTCACTCCTCAAATTTTCTTGAGTGCTAGGAGGGAATTGAGAGAATGGTGGGGGATGTTGATTTTGTTGAGAATTTTTCTGTTGAGGATTTACCTCCTCTTCTTGTTGAGGATTTGCAGGATTTCCTACAAATTTTAAAAAAATAATCAAATCTAACCTAAAACAAACAAAATCAATTTCAAACTAACAAATTCAAAACAAATAGTAAACAATACTTACCTCTTGCATCTCTTCGTCGTCATGGCACCATATTTGCAGAAAAAATCCAACTATTCTTGATGAAATTTGCACAAGTCCTTCATCCTAGAATGCGAGCGCGAAATGAGGGGTTTTGGCTGCGGGCAGAACTGAGAAACAGTGAAAATCAAATGATACACATTTCACTTTTTTTTTCTTTTAAAAGCACATAACACACTCTCGTTATAACGCGAGCGCATTATGTGTTTCCCCATTTTTTTCCCATTTGGCCACAAAAGTGCGACCAAATTTGTGCACCCACCCCAAGATGATGATACACCTAGGAAAAATATTTCACCAGCCTCCTTAACAACTTTTAGAGGTTTTTCCTCCAAATACCATGACCAATTCCTATTTGAGTTTAAAGTTTTGTGTCAGACGTATGACTACAAGAATGATAACCAAAAACTAAAACTTTTTCCCTCCACCCTGAAGGACATTGCCATGTGTTGGTTCATGGGATTAGCTTCAGGGTTAATAACCTCTTGGGATGATATGGAGTCTGCCTTTTTGGACAAATACTAGAGTTATTGTAGAGTCAGTGATAGGAAAGAGGATTTTTTCAAACTAAGGAAAAACAAAGATGAAAGCCTAGAAGATTACCTAGATAGGTTCATCTTCTTATCTAAACAATGTGGCGGAGAAGCCATTAGTATGGAAATTTTAAAGACCATATTTCTCAAGGGACTTGATGAAGATGCTAGGAGAAGTCTAGATTTAATGGGAAATGGAAATGTGTCCCAAATTGGACTCGACGATATCACTAAGTTATGTCAAAACTTCTCTCGTACTTGAGGAGGTATTTGTAAATCTACTCTTTTCAGAGGTTCCAATGAAATAGGAAAACTACGTGAGGAGATAGAAAATCTCAAAATTGACATTCTCGTTCAATTAAACACCACACTGGATGGAATACAAGCCAAAACACGTAATCCTAAGACCTTATCCATCTATTGTCCTAGGTGTCGAAACAAACATCTATTAAGAGAATTCCCTTTGGATAAAATTGGTGTTTTTCAAGTTTGTGAGAAGATTCATGACACTGATCAATGTGAGATCCTAAATGCAATAAAAAATTCCAAGAAGAAGACATCTCAAGTTGAGGAGGAGGTCAATTTTGTGAATCAAAGACTTGGAGGGAATTTGGAGAGAATTTCTCTTACAACAAGAACTCAAATCTCGCCTAGCGACCCCCAAACAATTGGAATAATAACCAATGGGCAACACCTTGGCCTCCAGCACCACCTAACTAGGGAGCCTACCCTTGGGGACCACCTAAATGGGAAAATTAGTCTCAAGGAAACCCCCAATGGCCAAACCAGACTCAACAACAATGGTATCCTCAAAATCCATCTCCTCAATGGAATCAACCTCAAATCAACTTTACACTAGGCCAAGGAGGATGCCTAATCCGCGGAAGAACCTTTTACCAGGCCCTTAGAACCCCCAGCAAAATGAGTAGGTCAACCAACCACAAATCCCAACACAACCTATCCCTAATCCAAAGAATAATCATCAAAATATTCTAGTGGATTCTATGAAACAGGAAGATGTGATGGACTTAATGCTATCCATTGTGGAAACCTATAGTTAAGGTCAGGAAAAACACTCCAACAACCTACTATAGTTGAGATCCTGGATGAGTCGATTAAAGAATTTGTTGAACCAACTAATACATCTTCCACACCTTTATAGCAAAACCTAGTGAGTAATCAACACAAGACCCTTCCAGAATCCTCAATTGGAACTTTTGAGTTACCTCAAGAGGAGGGTGGTCAGCGTCCAACTAATCTTTTAAAGGACTCCACCTTCAAAGAGAAAAATCAAACATATTTTCTGAAGCATCTCAAACCAACCACTTTGAATAACCCTCCAAAAATGACCTTATCCATCGAAACTATGTTGATACAAGAAATTAAGCAACTTCAAATCAAGGTTCCTTTGTTACAAGTGATTAAAGAGATCCCTTAACTAAACCAATTGGTTAAATAGTTGTGCATCAAAACACTAGGAAGGAAACCAAAAAGGATTAATACTATTCACATAAATGGGTATCTAGCTGACCTTTTGGCTGGAAAAACTATAGCTCCAAAATATGATGACCCAGACAATCCACTTATAACAATGACAATTAACGAGGTAGCAATACCTAATGCACTTGTGGACCTGGAGGTAGCTATTAATGTAATGACCGTCAATGTTATGGAAAATTTGGGACTCATTGATTTACGTCCCACAACTAAAGTGTTACAAATGGTAAATCAATCCATCGCTATTCCCAAAGGTGTCATAGAAAATGTTCTTAAGGTTGATGGTTGGGAATATCCAGTAGATTTCCAAATAATCTAGTCCCTCACACCAAAGGACAATTATTTGATAATCCTCGAAAGATCATGGCTAGCTACCATTGCAGCCAATATTGACTGCAGAGAGGGAGGAATGACCATTTCACATGGTTCCAATAATAAACATGTATTCTTGTATCCCCCCGCTAAACCTGCTAAACATAACAAAGTTCGGGTTGATGAACCAGATCGTCCCAATGAACAAGAAAATCTAGCCTCACTTGCTATGGTAGTCATTAAACAACATGGTGAAGAGTTGGAAGATGAACTAGAAAACAATATAGAAAATCTTACTATAGACTCAAGTGATGAAGAAATGTTAGATGTAGAAGATATTTTAGGACAGCCAATTAACGTTGATCACACTGAATTTTAATGCACTAGCTTCATGGGATTACCTTGCCCCCTGGCCAATATCATTCCAAAAATTGGTCACTTCTTCAAAGATATTGCTAGACTCCATAGAATCATACCACACAGTTTTCCTCTCAACACTTTGACTAGAGAATTTTATACTATCACCTCCAACCATCCAGGGGTCAAAACCATCATGTTATTACTAGGAAAAACTTTGAATATCAATAGCTGGTTGATAGAGCCAAAAGAGCACAAATTGTTTGATGTTTTGGTGACCAGATCTAAAGCATTTTCTTGGGATTATACATACATGAGAGAAATAAACCCAAGTGTTTATACCCATCAATCTATACCAAGGATGTTAGACTTGTTCATCAACCATAATGAAGACACAATCCTGCTTTGAAAGACATTGTTAAAACTAAAATTAAGAAACTCTTGCAAGTAGTATTTATCTATCCCATTTCTAACAGCAAATGGGTTTCACCTTTGTTTGTGGTCCCAAAAAAAAAATGGAAGTGGAGAGTGTGCATTTACTATAGGGAACTCAATAAAGCTACCCATAGAGATTACTTCCCTCTATCGTTTGTAGACCAAGTTTTGGATAATTTGGCTAGGAGGAAGTATTTCTCAATCTTGGACGAATTCAGTGGATATAACCAAATACAAGTAGCCATGAAATACCAGGACAAAAAAACTTTTTCTTGCCCTTGAGGAACATTCACATATCACGTCCTTCCTTTTTGGCTATGCAATGCTCCTACAACCTTTTAGAGAGCTATCTTGCCAGTATTCCTTGAGCTAGTGAATGACTATGTGGAAGTCTACATGGAAGACTTCACTGTATATGGGTCAACTTTTGATGAAGGCCTTCAAATTTTGGACAAAGTATTGAAGAAATGTGAGGACCATTGGCTCTCCCTAAGTCACAAAAAATTCCTAATTATGGTAGAACAAGGAATAGTGTTGGGACACCACATTTTAGATGAATAGATAAGAGTGGATCCTAAGAAAATTGAGGTAATACAACAACTTGAGACTCCAAAAAACCAAACTGGCATTAGAATTTTCTTAGGAAATTTTAGATACTACTGGAGATTCATAGAAAATTTCAGCAAGATTGCAGCCCCTATGTTTTCCCTCCTCCAAAATAATGTAGATTTTTCTTGGACACCAGAATGGCAATCATCATTTGAGATCATTAAATAAAAACTCATCTCTGCTCCTGTCCTAAGGACCTAATTGGAACCTTTTGTTCCATATTTATGAAGATGCTTCTAATGATGCTATTGGAGGGGTGTTAGGTCAAGAAGATGAGAATGGGGGAAAATATGCTATATATTTCATTAGTAAGAATTTGACTCCCACTGAATGAAATGACACTACCATGGAGAAATATTTTTTATTCGTAGTACATGCAATCAAGAAATTTTGACATTACATCATAGGGTACAAAGTGACTGTGTTCACAAACCATTCTGCCATCAAGTACCTAACGAACAAACCTATAATAAACAGAAGGATTATCAGGTGGTTATTGCTTCTACAAGAATTCAACGTTGTCATTAGTGATAAACTAGGGAAGTTCAACGTAGTTGTAGATTTCTTATCCTAGATCAAACAAGACAATGGAGATTGTGCTCCTGTGCAAGATGAATTCCTAGATGAAAATATGTTTTCCATCTCCATTAAAACCCCTTGGTTTGTTGACATCACCAACTACTTGGCCACTTTAGAGTTTCCACCAAATTTTACATCAAAACAAAAGAAATGCCTCATTCAAGAAAGCACTCTATTTAAATGGATTAATGGAATATTATTTCGATGTGGTCCTAATATGGTTTTATGATGTCGTGTCAAGGTAGATGAAACATGTAGCATCCTTAGAGCTTTCCATGATGACCCCTCTAGAGGTCATTATTATTCCAAGAGGATGTCCCATAAGATTTTGGGTGCAGGATATTATTGGCCCTTTATACATAAAGATGTAAAAAAATGTGTTCACCATTGTGATGAATGCCAAAGAGTAGGGAGACCCACTACATCCAATGAAATGCCTCTGCAACCCGAGGTAGTTCTTGAACCATTTGAAAAGTGGGAATTGGATTTTATTGGTCCTATAAACCCTCCTTCATAAGAAATAGTACATTTCGGTCTGTATCGATTATTTGACCAAGTGGGCAGAAGTACAAGCTCTAAGAGTCCCTAGGGAAGAACAAGTAGCTGACTTCCTGTATAATAAGATTTTTCTCAGATTTGGAGCCCCTAAAATAATTTTCATAGATCAAGGACCCTATTTTATGTCCAAAGTTATGTTAGCCTTCATTGATCATTTCCAGGCAAGCCATAAGAAGTCATCACCCTATCACCCACAAGCAAATGGTCAAGTAGAAGTCACTAATAGGGAGATTGAAAATATTCTAACAAAAATAGTTTCATCAAGGAGAAAAGACTGGGACAAAAAATTACCTGAAGTCATTTGGGCTTATAACACAACTTGGAAATCAACCACTGGTTTTAGTCCATATGAGTTAGTTTTTGGGAAGAAACCTCTTCTACCCATTGAATTTGAACTTCAAACCCTTAGAAAAAAAATGGAGTTAGTCTTAGATCTCAAATGAGCCCAAGTTGAAAGAGTCCTATAGCTTAGTGAATTAGATGAACTATGTTTAGATGTTGTCCACCAAACTGAGCTAGTTCTACAACAACAAAAGGCCTAGCATGATAAACACATAAAGGAAAGAGAGTTCCATAATGGGGATTGGGCACTATTATTCAATTCCTGATATAAATATCATCAGGGGAAACTGAGGACTCATTGGCTGGGTCCATATGAAATTTTTGAAGTATTTCCAAACAGAGCAGTGCAACTAGAACCCATTGATGGTGACAGTTAAACTCTCTTAGTCAACAGTCATTGATTACACATCTACCAAAAACCTATCAATAAAGAGGAATTTACGAGAATGGTAGAAATGCAAGGAGAAATCCAATGCATTGACTTTGCTATGGCAGAGCCAACATAGTTTTCATATTCTTACTTAAAAAAAGAAACCTTGCATGCGTAAGTATTTGTAATTACTTCAGGCCATTTCTTTTGTATTTTTCATCTTTTGGACCTAGCTAAATCTCATTTTTATCTTCCAAGACATCATATTTAATCAAATACAAATTTTGGTGCATCTTGTTGTGATGCTCTGAAACTTCTTGGCTTGGTTATTGCGATGCTCCAGAACTTGCAAGCCTGACTAGTGTCATTCCCTATTTTATTCATGTAGTTTGGTGTATCTCTCAATGATGCTCCAGAAAGTCTTAAAGTCCAAAGTACTTCATTCTACTTCCATCTTCTGGCGGCATCTTTTGGAAATGCTCCAAAAAAATTCTTGCTGCATTTTGGCTATATCTTTCGGTGATGCTCCATGAATTTTTCTTCTTCCTTCTAGCAACATCTTTCGATGATGCTCTGAAAATTTTGTTCTTGCTTCTAGCTGCATCTTTTAGTGATGCTTCAGAAATTTTGTTGTTGCTTCCAACCGCATCTTTCAGTGATGCTATGGAATTTTTTTTCTTGCTTCCAGCTGCATCTTTCAGTGATGCTCTGAAACTTCGTTGTTGCATTCTAGTGGCATCTTTCAGTGATGCTTCAAAATTTTCTTCTTCACTCGGGATGCATCTCCCAGCAATGTTCCAAATAATTTCTACTTCACTTTTTCGTTCCGGCCACATCTCTCAGCATGCTCCAAAAATTTTATTCTTTATCCCGGCCCCATCATCTAACGATGCTCTAGAGTTTTTAAAATTCCCTTCCTCTCCAAATGCTCTGATATTTCTAGCATCATACACATGCTCATCATTAAATTTTTCCATTACCTTTCAAATCCACACCCTACACTGTCATCTCTTTATCATGATAAATCAAAATTATTATGGCTACTTTTCATCATAATAATTACAACATTAATTAGCCATCCCATCTTCATTCATAATAAATTCACCAACACCATCACCATCCCATCCAATTATATTGTTATGTCAGCAAAGGTAAGCGATTTTCAAATCGATGATGGGACGTAAGGTATGTATAGCTTTTACTTTAAGTAGGTAATTATTATGAATAAAAGTAAATAAATTGGCACATACCACCACCCTTTCCAAACTTAGTAAATTGTGTGAATTGTACTCTCACTTAAGATGTGGAAATTCATGCACTCTTTTCCATGCAAAGTAATGATTTTAGTACAAAAAATCCAAATTCCATAATTAATTCATGTTAAGGTATGAGTGGTTGAAGAGTTTGAATTTTCTTTAATCTATGTCACAGTTTCAATTAAACAAATTTTCACCTTTTGAATGCCACGACATTCAGCAGAAATTGAGCAAAATCAAAAGAAAGGGACAACATGGGAGGAGCCAAGTGGAAATCAGAGCCAACTTTGGCAGAAAATTTATTGACACTAATTAAAATTTTAGAATTGTTTCAGAGGGTTGGGTGGTTGGAGTTTATGAAGAAGTTTGAAGGGCACAATGAGTAGCTAGTTAAAGAATTTTCAGAAAACTTCTCAGATGGATAGTCAATAGTGCGCAGGAAGAAATTCAAGGTAAGCCCTTGAGCCATTTCTCATTTATTTGGTATTAGAAATGAGGGTGTAAATTTATTAGCAACTACAAATATTTCCTATCAGAAAATGGTAGAGCTTTTCAGTAGGGAAGGAGAACCTCAGCCTTTATTAGTTTTAACTAGTTGACGGAAAAATAAAGGGTTTCAAAGAATTTCCATTCCAAAGCCATGGAGAATGACAGTAGCCTAGATAATCAAGTATTTCACATGTGAAGGGAAATGTGCCATAATAGTTGGTCCCCCCTTTTGATTATTGACTCATTTGTGTCATGGCGCTGAAGACCCTAAATTCATAGTCAACCTTCCCACTTTTCTTAGTGATTCTATTGTTACTATGATTGAAAATTTTAAAATTGGGTTGGGTTCATTAAAACATCACGACCTCATACATTTAATTTGTAAAATATCATTTCTTGAAGAAAGGAAGAACTGAACAAAAATGGCAAAAATTTCTTCAAAAATTTGAGAACCTTGTGCCCACAAGACATTTAGAGGAAGGAGATCCATCTAGTTTTGCAGCTCAAAATTTAGAAGAACCTTCCTTTGAACCTCAAAATTTTGAAGGGGCTCCTAACAATGAGGTGCTAAAAAAACCAATAAACCCTTCAAGCCCTTAGGAAGGATTGAGTCCACAAAATCTATTGGAGGCTCCAGAAAAAAAAGAGGATATAGACCTAGAAAAGTCAAAAGACGAGAATGCTCATCCCCGTAAAAAGGGAAGGGGACTTAGAATAGAAGTACATAGTCCTTCCCCTTTGAGAAGAAGCAAGAGATTGTCTTCTAAGATTACTTGTGTTGCGACTTTTGATCAGCCGTATATCCCTAAAAAGCAACAATATAATAGGAAGCCACAAGAAACTATAGCACAATCAAATGAAAAAGAGGCCCAACCGTGTGTAGAAACAAACCAGCTAGGTGAATCTGGAAAGGAAAATGTATCACTTATGACAAGAAAAGAGGAAATAGGAGAACAACTACCAAATTTTGTAATAGTTGAGGATGAGCCTTTGGAATCATTTTCTCCTTTTCACCAACCAATGGAAACATAGGAAGGTGATATGACTCATCTAAGTGAAAAATTGTCTTTCCCAATTATTTGTGATATGAAACTAGATCCACTAGAGGTACATAATAAAGAAAATATGATTGATTATAATGTAGAACCTTTCATTTCTCCTCTCTTTTCTAATGTACAAATTGAAATTTTTAATAACATAAAAATAGAATTAGATGAGTTGGAAACATAAATTGTTCAATTAATATTTTAGCCTACAGAAAAATGAAGAACAAATAAATCAACAACAGGAGGAAATACAAGTAAAAACTACAATTTTGAAGAAAATAGATCAAGAAATCATAGCTTTGAAGGCTCAATTGGAGATAAAAGATAAAATTATTGGAGAGTTGCAATTTTAGGTGCAACAATGGAATGAGGAAGGTAAATAGTATTTGACAAATTTGTCTGAAAAAGACAAACAAATTAAAGGTTTAACTGATAATTTAGTGTAAAATCTCCAAGCATTTGTAGAAAAACAAGAAAAAAAAGAAAGATGAACTCAATGTAGCTTTGAGTAGGACTATTGAATTAAAACAAGATTTGCAAGAAATTAAGATAAATCCAAAAATGGAATCAAAGGAAATACAGAAAGCCAACCAAGATGGAGTGGTTTCAAGTCCACATTCCCCCAATGATGACAAAATGGATGGAAATATGTTATTTCCCGAGACAAGCAAGGGCAGAGAATTCCATACTTAAGAAGGAAATAGTTTTATTAAAAGAATCATATGATAGGTTTTATCAAGCTAAAACAGATGTATGCCAAATTGGGGAATTATTATTAGCTTGTAGGAAACCATCCAAGTTGTATTCTATGTTTTTGAATGAGCAATTGTTAAGATGGAAATTATTGATAATTTCTTGCAATCTACCTCATGATCCAGATGATGAGGAATTTTTAAAACCATTTAAAGAGGCAACACTTTCTCAACAAAATTTACTGTGTGAATTCTTTGTAAATAATCTATTTTTAGAGAGACATACTGATTTCTTTGTCAATCTCTTTGTTGGGGAAGTACAACTCAGAGAATTCATGTCCACTATGCAAAATCAAATTCAGTGGCAGGAAAGAACTAAAGAGTATTTGCAGGTAGAAAGGACTATGGGACTTCAGATGAGGTACCCCTATAAAAAACCCTTTGATTTTAAATCTCAATTTTGAGGCATGAATAGCTATGAAGCTGTGAGAAGTAAATATAATGATAATCTTCAGATTTGTTATGAGAATTTCAAAGTCCAGGGGCCAAGATTGATAGAAAAAGCTTAGGAAGGGGAGAGAGTGATGAGGTATAAATAACCTCATAATTATGATAAGCTAAAAACCCTTTGTTGTTCTTACCGATCACTTTAGCCCTGCCAATTGTTTATTTTTAGGATTAATAATTGCTTACTTTTTGTAAAAAGATGTATAAATCGTTATTTCCTAAATTGGTTGAAATTAGCTGACTAATGTTGATATAATGGTATAGCTTTCAGTTATTGTACAGGACATTATGCACAACCGAGTGGACTTTAAGGGGACTTCAAACAGTTGAAGATAGAGTGCCAAAATTCTAGGCACCGAAAATTCAGGCATGCATAGTGGAACAAGTTCTTTTAATGCTTTCTATTAATTTTTTTTTTTAAAACTTTACAACTCCACTCCGAGCCTTTAATATGTTTTATGTTATGGACCTCAATCAGTTGGTTAGTTAAAAATTCTATTAAAAGACTTTTTCAATGGTGATCTTCCACCATCTAAAATTTAGGATTTTGTTAGTAGTTTAGTATATATATGTTACATTAAAAAACAATGATACAGTGATAATGTTATGATGTTATGATATACCTTGAACATTGTTCAGTTATGTCTTTTGTGTTACACTATTACATGAATAAATAAATATTTCCAATCCTATTATGAGTTAATCGTTTTTGAGTAATGGAAGTATCATGAATGGATTCATTTTGAAGATGCAAAAGTACATGTGATATGAGTTAAGTGTAGGAACGCCCAAGAGTTGGCCACTTAAGGGATCCCCTAGAGTAGATAGATAAGTATTTTTATTTTCAATTTTGTTATTTTTATTTTGCACTTGATGAATGTGGATGAATTTTATTTGTGTATGTCAAGTTCTATCAATTATTCCTACAAGTCGTGGTTCAAGTTTTTGTATGTAGTTCTTTTTATTTGAAATTCTAGGGCATCCACTCTTGTTGTTAGTTACAAATTGTCAAGTTTACTTTTTGTCAACAGTTAGTCATTACTTGTTAGTTGTTTTCATTTAAATTTTACAGTTTTATTGCAAGTATTTCTTCTTAGGTAATTTATATGCTTTCTAGTTTAACAATCTCACGCTTACTAGTTTAACAATCTCATGCTTTCTAGTTTAATGATTTAATACTTTCTAGCTTAAAAAACTTCAAGCTTTTTAGTTTAAATGCTTCCTAGTTTAACTTATGTTTAAAAATGTTTCAAAAAGTCAAAAAATCTAAGAGAGTTAGCCAAGATGTCCCATATTGTATACAACCTTTGAAAACTACCCAGTCAATATAATTGATACATTTTCAACTAGAGCAATATGACCTTACGATAGCCTGTCAGGTATTACAGGGGGTTGTACTACATGACAATACCAATGTGGCCCGAAGAGTTCCATCATAATCACAAGTGATGAGCAAGAGCGGAGGGTCGTCCCGGTCAAGTCCTAGGCTAGGATATTCAAGGGGGTCAAGTGCATCTATTGGGCCGATGGGGCCACCCAAGAGAGGAGGAGAGGGGCTAGCACTTGAGTCACCTTGGCACTCAGATGCAAGCAGCAGTGGGTAGACATAGGAATCATATAGGTTGGACATAGGCATCCAATTTTGACAAGTGTACAAATGGCAGTGATGTATATGTGGAGTTCATGTACAATTTTTTTTCGTAGATGATATAGTGATTCACGATATTGATTATGGTCTAGGACACATATTATGTCATTCATACTCACACTATTGTACATATTGATGCTTCATGTACATTTGTATTGATGGAAATTATGCACATGATTATGCTATATATGAGATGGATGATTATTGTGGTGGCTTATGTGATGTTCGTGGGATTTTTTTATGTTTATGATCGATGTGTGATTATGACTATGACATGTGAATTGATATGTATGCATTTGATGATTATGATATGTGTGACTAACTATTTGTGATGCCTTATGTTCATAATGATGATGTTGATGTAATACTAATGATTTGTGATGCAAGATGTGATGTCACAGACATGTGTATGGTATATGCATAGATGTGTAGATGACTAATGTGTATGATTCAGGGTGTGTGTATGAAATTTATATGTACTCCATGGACATGATGAATATTTATTATGACATATGATGAATGTATAATGAAATGAAAATAGATGTGTATAATGAAATGAAAATGAGATGAATGTAACTGATGAACCTAATGCAATAAATGAACCTAAGGGAATGAATGAACTTGATGCAATGAATGTTTAATATGGCTAAGATGCTTAGAATAAAAAATCTATATTATCCTAAACAACTTAAACGATTATGAGAATGAAAATGGAATAGATTAAGATGCTTAGAATAACAAATCCATATTATCCTAAGCAGTTTAAATGATTATGAAAATGAAAAATGAAATGGATTAAGATGCTTAGAATAACAAATATATATTATCATAAACAACTTAAATGATCATGAAAATGCAAAATGAAATGGATTAAGATGCTTAGAATAACAAATCTATATTATCCTAAACAACTTAAATGATTATGAAAATACAAAATGAAATGGATTGAGATGCTTAGAATAACAAATCTATATTATCCTAAACAACTTAAATGATTATGAAAATGAAAAAATGAAATGGATTGAGATGCTTAAAATAACAAATCTATATTATCCTAAACTTAAATTATTACAAAAGTGCAAAATGAAATGGATTGAGATGCTTAGAATAAAAAATCTATATTATCCTAAACAACTTAAATGGCTATGAAAATGCAAAACGAAATGGATTAAGATGCTTAGAATAACAAATCTATACTATCCTAAACATATTAAATGATTATGAAAATGAAGTGCAAAATGACAAGGAAATGGAGAATGCAAGGTGATAATGAAATGAATAATGTAATGGATAATGTAAAATTACAAGGAAATGGATAATGCAAGGCAATAATGAAACAAATAGTGGGTGTACTAAACTTGTCAAGAATTTAATCAACCTAATAGGGAGAATAGGTAGGGGATATCATTTGCACAACCAAAGATCAATGATTATAGGATAAGGGGAATGTGCAAGGGATAAATGGTAGGATGGAAAATGCAAATGTATTATGATCAAAATCATTCAATCTAACTTTATGATGTCACATAGTGAGAACTGAATTTTGATATAGCATAGGGTACCACGTACCAAGGTATAAAGAACCAAGGCAATGTAGTATCATATGTAGAGGACTGATACAACAAACAAGGAGGTTAATCCAACATCCCAAAGTCACAGGGGCTTTGGTAGGGACAATGCTAGAAAACCACAATCACAAAGGATTCCCTAGCGTAACACAAGACCACAAGGATCTTGGTGTGTACTAAGCAGGACAACCAAGAAAACACTATCATGTAGGAAACCAAGATATGCCCCTAGTTCTACCAGTCAAAGCGCACAATGATATGATGGATCATGGCGACCTTGAGTAAGTATAGTAGGAAGCTCAAAAGATAAACAAGATGCAAAAGCACCAAGAAGTCACAATAAGTTTTAAATACCCTTTACCATGAGAATGATAGGTGGATGGATTAATGTGGTTTGATATGAGGCACGATATATCCTACTAAGACCAAGGATGGATGTGGTAGAGTATAAGATCAACATGGCATAAGATAGTTGAGATAGATTACAACCTCAAGAGGCTATTGAATTTTGTTATTATTTCCAATAGGATAGGGACTCTTGGCAATAGGACAAAGACAAAGACACACCCTAAAGGACATACCTAAGCATCGGGGGCTCATCGATGATGGCCTTCCCTATGTAAAAGCACAGAGGCAACATAGTTCGATAAAATGATGAAGAATATGGATGAAGAGACAAAAGGATGACCATGAAAGATCCAAATGGATAGACCAAATCATCGTGGGATCATCAAATATTGCCTTTCCTACATGAAAGCACAGATTCAACGTAGTTCAATAAAAAGACTGACAACAAATGAGGGATGATGCGGGACCTAATGATAAAAGATACAATGATGGATCCATATATGGTGATGAAAGATCGACCAAAAGGTCACTATATAAAAATGATGAGGACTAACAAAATCCCAATTGATACAGGCATAAAGGGTTAGGATACTAATTAAGATTTTGTACACTCATACCAAAATAGGTGGATAAAGCTCAAGAATAGGGATAGAAAATATAATTTGTCTAATGCTCAATCAAAATATACCATGTGATGGGTAATGGGATATGGATGTGATGTGGATGGTGAGGATATGATTCATGAGATGTTTTGGGATGATGCATAAGCATATAGGAAGATGAGATACGAGGTAGAGAATGCTTAATCCCTCTACGAATGGTGTTGGTTTCCAAGTTTTCACCATTTAACACACTTATCCAAGGTGCCACCAAGGGTGGTTGTCACCATAGGATGAATTATTTCTCTTTACTATTGACAATATTTCTTTTATGATGATTTTCTTTTTGTTTTGACATTTGTCTTATTTTTTTTCTTTTTTGGATTTTTTTCTATTTTTTTTGTATTTTCTAGGTGGGGTACCAAATTGACTTATGGAACTACTTTAGGTGCACAATGTTAATGGGTTCTTCCAAGGGTTCTCCCTCAAGTGTAGCAAGTCGATATTCCCCAAAACTATACTTATTCATGATGACATAGGGACCTAACCAATTAGCTTCAAACTTTCCCTTCTTTTCTTGGTCTTGCTGAGTATGCTAATTTTCTTTGAGCACAAGATCACCAACTTGAAACTAGTGATGAAAAACTTTCTTGTTGTAGATTTTTTTAAGCTGATGCTGATAAGCCTAGAGATTATTGTAGGAATTAATAGGCCATTCATCAAGAAGCTCTAATTGACTCAAATAGGAAACCTGATACTCCTCATCATCAATCAAGTTCTTCAGAGATATACATAGTGATGGGAGTTCAACCTCAATAAGCAAGATGGCATCAGTGCCATAGACGAGTGAATATGGGGTAATGCTAGTGGGTGTATAGATGGAAGTGCGATAGGCCCAAAGGTCAGTATTAAGATGGAGGTTCCAATCTCAACCACTATTACTAACAACCCTTTTCAAGATTTTGATTATTTTTTTGTCAGTCACTTCAACTTGGCCATTACCTTGAGGGTAATAGGGTGTTGACCAACAATGTTGGATGTGGAATGTTTTGCATAAATGTCTCACATACTATTTTTTGAATGGATTTTCATTGTCGATTATGATAGTAGATGGAACACCATATCTATAGAGAATATGGTATAGGATGAATTTGGATATTGGGGTTCCAATGATAAGGGAGAGTGGAATTTCTTCCACCCATTTGGTGAAGTACTTGGTGGCAGTGATGATGAAGGTATGGACATTAGATGAGGGGGGTATATCTTTTCAATTAGATCCAAACCCCATTGTGAAAAATTCCATGGTGAGAAGATTGGTTGTAGACCTTGTGCAGGAGCATGGATCAGATCTGCATGTTGCTGACATGGCACACACTTCTTGAAAAACTCACAAGCATCATGTTCCATGATCGTCCAATAGTATCTAATCCTAAGAAGCTTCTTAGGTAGGGCCATTCCATTAGTATGTGCTTCACAAACACCACTATGTACCTCTTGTAATGCTAATTTAGATTTTGAATCATTTAAACATCAAAGAAGAGTACCATCATACCCTCTATGATAAGGGTGTATTCTAGGATAGTGTAACGAGCAATGCATTGGATGAAGGATTTACGTTGGTTATTGGTTAAATTGGATAGGAGGATTTGTCATGAAGGTGTCTATATATGTCATGATACTAGGGGGATTTAGGACCAACAATTTTACACACCATCTCCTTTTCTAGAATATCATAGGCATCGACACATATGCTTGCTAAAGTGGGGGAAAAATGTAATGGTGTAAATTTCCACCCCATGCAATTTCCAATTAATTTACATTCATTTTAACCATACAAGTCCAATAATGAAAAATCCCACCACTTTTGCTCTGCTTTTTCCACATGTCCCTATTGTTTAGTGTCAGTGAAGCAAATTGCTATCAGGGATGCACACGCGCGATGTGTACATTTTTGTGTTGCGCTAACGTCCTGACAAGATTCATACATCAATAAACTATAAAGATGTTATGATTCTCTATTTCTTGTGAGTGTAACGTCCCCTATTAAATCTTGACCACTAGGAATGACTATTTTCCTCTAATTTTTCCATTTGAACTCACTTCTATCAATTTCTTTCACTCTCTCAAGCTAATTCTTCATTTTAGCAACTATATTAATCATTCTAATACTTATCCTTGCTTCTAGCATCTCCATACTTTATTTCTACAGCCTCTCTTTGCTTCAACGTCATTATTATTAGAGGTTATAAAGCTCTACCTCCTTGGCATGGTGATATTATTCTTCTTCTTCCTATACCATCCTTGAGCACTTGTAGAAGGCAAGGTGGTATTGTGTCTATTTTCTTATTTGTATTATCATTCTTCTAGAGTAGCATCTAGGTTGTCATTTCTCTCTACTATATTGTGTCTTTTCTATCTACTTCCCTATCGCTTTTCTCAATCTTGTTGTCTATTGGCTATCCATGGAGGTGGGAACATCGAAACAAGGGGTTTGAGTGAGGTAAACCTCAAAACACAGTCCCAACATTTTTCTTGTTATTGTGTGTAGGTGCTATTTGATTTCATGGAGTTAGCTAGAGAACTAGACCTTGAGTAAGTAGGAATTATTCTTCTTTCTTTGTCATTTCTATTAGAGTATCTTTCATAGTATTCTTCTCATTGTAATTTACATTTTTGTACATTTTTATCAAACTATAAAACCAGAGCATTCTAGTTGTCAGTAGACCTTGTGTTTTTCTAGTTGCTACTTGACCCTCTATCCATATAGGACACTAGCGCATATTTGATACTCCAATGTGGCACGTTGAAGTATGATAGCTACACTATCATCCTCTAGAAGAGAGCCATCTAGTCTCTAGTCTGAGACCTTTTTCATCGGCTCACCTAGTTCCAAAAAATATCTATCATAAACATAAGGGAAACTGAATCTTGTTTTCCCTTCCTTTTCAGCTTATTAGGTAGTTTGAGGTATTTTAGGGTAGTTCACTCCCTTAGGCTCTTTCGTGACTTCAAGAATTAATTAAAAAAGCTATGCAACATAAAACTATGAAAAAATATCAATGCAATAGATATTGATGTTAAAAATTTATTTTAAAAATTATGATTATATCCTTTCAATAAAAAATGTTGTGTGACAACATAAACACCACTTTAAAAAATATTGTTTACTATAAAAATAAGTTATTAAAAGTAATGTAAAAAAAATCACAATTTATTTATAAATTTTCTTTAAAAAAATTATTTAGAATATACACACAAATACTCACAAATCATTAGTTCACGTCATCATCTCCAAATTATTAATGGTTTAGTTGTTATAGGTTTCATAAAGTGAAAATTTGGTGAAAAATGTTGATTTCAATGTCCAACTTGGTCAAAAAGTGGGACACAGTATTGTGGACTGACCCCATGCCTACTATTCATGCCTACTATTCATGTGTTTAAGTATTTCAAGGAAACATGGTTTGTAAATAATACAAATTACTTAGGTATCATGTAATACCTGCAATTCCTTAATGTTTGCACAATTGCATAAAATTCCACATCATAAGTTGAGTAGTTTGTTCTGACCTCACTTAATTTTTCACTAAAGAAGTTATGGGTTTACTTGCTTGACTTAGTATAACTCCAACACTGACATGTGAGGCATCACAAATCCACTTCAAATACTTCATCAAAATCTAGTAATGCTAAGATAGGAGCTTCTATCACCTTCTTTAGAGATTTAAAACTCCCTCAACTACCTTTTCCCAAAAAAATTCCCTTCCTTTGGTGCAATTTATTGTGGGTGCTAAAATACTACTAAAATTATTGATGAATTTTTTATTAAAGATTTCCAAATCTATTATATTCCTTAGACTAGGCCACTTGACAATTTCCCTAGTCTTTTCATCTATTTTGAAACCATCTAAAGAAATGACAAAGCCCAAAAATACCAAACTCTCTTACATAAACTTACACTTATTCAATGTTGCATAAAGATTTTATTTTCTCAACACATCTAATATGATCCTCAAGTGATTTAGGTGCTCCTCTTTACTCTTATTGAAAATTATAATATCATCAAAATAAACTACTATGAATTTACAAATGTAATGTCATAGCACAATATTTGTTAGTCTCATGAAGGTGTTAGGTGCATTGGATGTACCTGAATGGAATAACCATCCACTCATATAAACCATCCCTAGTATTGAAGGTTTTTTTCCACTCACCCCCTTCTCAAATCTAGATTTGGTGGTAACCACTGTAAAGGTCACTTTTACTAAAGTGTGTAGCCCCTGTAAGCACATCTATATTGTCATCCAACCAAGGTCTAGGAACCAGTATTTGATGGAAATTTTATTGATTGGTCTACTATCTATACACATTATCCATGTACCATCCTTCTTTGGAGTCAATAATGTAGGTACAACACATGGGCTTGTGCTTTCCCTCACTACACCTTTTTTTTTATAAATCTCTATCACCTATATATTTTGCTATGCATGTTGTGTAGGACTCATCTTTTAAGTTGCTTGATTAGGTAGGGATGCTCCTAGAATTAGATCAATATGGTGTTAAATATCTCTCTATGGTGGTAGACCATTAGGTAACTCATCTGACACCACATCAACATGCTTTGGTAATACTTTTGTTTCTTTTTTCTTTACTAGTATTTCTTCACGTCCTTCCATGTGCACTACAAGTTTGTAACAAAACCATGTCACCTTCATTTATTTCGCAAGTTGTCTTTTGGAGAGAATACTTTAACCTTTCCTTTTATACGTGACGGATAATAAAATCATTTTAGAACCATCCTTCCAAAAATTATATGTATTCTTTCCTCCATTATGCATTACCTTCCAATCATCTTTTCATGGACTTTCCAACAATATATGGCATGCATCCATTGGAATGATATAACATCATTCCTTATCCTTATAGGTCTTTCTTATGGAAAAATAAATTAAGCATCTCTTATCAATGGTGACTCATTTCCCTTCTTAAACCATGCAATATGATAAGGGTGGGGATGTTCTTCACATTATAGTTTTAGATTATCCACCATTTCTCTAGAAACCATGTTCTCACAACTACCACCATAAATAATAATGCAACATACATTTCCTCTTGAGGTGCACCATGTTCAAAAGATGTTAGTTCAAAGCCAATAATCATCATGTCCAATGGTCTGCATTTTCTCTTTCTTTAGAATCACAATTGTCCTCGTCAAGGTACTTTCTCCCATATCTATTAGAATCTCTAGATCTACCCTTTCTTCCTCAACCTTAGCTTCAATTAGGTTCAATATGGTTTTTCCTCCTTGTTTCCTTTATTTCATGTGATAGTTTGGACATTCAAATTCCCTTTGGCCCTCTTCACCACACCTATAGCAAATAAAAGGTTTTTGTGGTTTTTCCCATCCTCTTCCACCACTGCAACCTCTACCCCTATGAAATCCTTTTCCTCTTTTTTTTTTTTGAGAGTCATGTCAAGTATCTTCTAATTTATTTATTCCTTGATATGATTCTACCCTTCTATAATTTAAACTACCTCACAATGGATATTTTGTTCCCCTCCTCGCTCCTCTATTCCTTTGAAAATTTATGCTATATTTTTCTTCTACTTTTAAAGCTAATTGTTATGCCTCTTCTATACTACTAACCCTATGCATGCTTAATTCATCTTGAATATAGAATTTTAGATACATACTTTTCAAATACTTTTCATTGATCTCTTAATGTTCCATATATTGTAAAATTCACTGGTGTAGTCTTCCATAGTAGATAAGTGTTGCTTCAAAATTTGAAACCTGTGAAAAAGGATTTATGCATAGTCCATAAGCAAAAATTTATCTCTTAACTTTTTCTCCATTTTCCTCCATGTATTAATTTTATCCTTCACATTTCTAGATCTTTCCTTTGTAGATAATCACACTAGATCATTGCATTACCCTTCAATTTGGCGCATGAAAACTTCACCTTACTTTCCTATGCCATAGTCTTCCATTCAAAGAATTTATCCATGTTGTTCAACCAATTTATTAACTAATCTAGTTTGGGATAGTTTGCATAATATAAAACTCCAATTTTAATCCCTTCATTTATTCCTTCTAAATATTTGAGTGTCCTCTCTTCAAAGGCTAGGTGATCTAACTATGCTTCCACTTCATTCACAACATGTTGATCTAGAACTCCTTGTTCTACTTCTTCATCAAAACCATCTCCCCTTCATCTTATTCTCTGATATTCTATTATATCTACAAGCTTTACTACCTACCTCTGTAGATCTTTCATATGCCTATGCATCTAAGCAAGACCTACTCTTCCTCTTCCTCTTTTTCTCCTAGTTATCTTCTTGTTCTGATACCAGATGATGTAGCCAAGATTCACAACATAAAACATATTATTATCATTAGAAATAAAACACAAAAAATATTTAAAAAAATCATCAATTCTCTTCATTCCTCATTCCATTCTACCTCAAAAAAATAAAAAGAAAAACCTTATAACTACTGAAATTCTTACCAAATCTGCCCTAATATGAACTTACTATTTTTTGTAAGTTCACATTTTTATTCACATGGCACTAAATTCAAAAATTATTCAAAGAAAACAAAAGTAAGACTAATTGTCAACTCTCCAATCTAAAAGAAACTAAAAGTTCAAAATTAAATAAAAATCCAATCTTGGAAAAGTGCGGAGAAATCCTTAAGACCTTAGTTTGGGGCCTTAGATGACTAAAAATGGCCTCAAAAAGTGTCGACAATTGCTCCAACTGAATAGGTTCTATTGGAATCGTAATCAACTCTTCAAGACACTTCTCCACATAAAATTTCAACTCAATTAGACCCTCAAGACAAAATTTATGACCTCTGCAAGTTCATGCATTTGATGTCCTTAATCTTGGATCACAATCCATGATCCATCAACGGGATGAGATAACAAGAGAAGAGATTGTAATCCTAAACATTGATGGAGAAAAAGTAAACATGGTCAAAAACAAGAAGTACTCCAGCTAATACTATAGACTATAAAAATGTAATCTCTTTAACTAATTTACATGATTTTATTGATTCATTCAATGAAAAAGGGATTAAAAATAAATGGAAACTAACATCAATATGTAAATGTAACCATTACATTTTTCCCTCAATCAATGAATTTTTTAGTGTCTATATGTCACCATTTGGATATTTTTTACATTTGTATCCCCAAAATTTAGTTATTTTTAGGTTCAAAAGTGTTGAAATTCACCCCTATTTGATAGGTTTTCACTAGTACTAGAGCAAAATCACTTCAAGTCAAGTTTAATTCTTTAATATAAAGACATATTACACTAATATATGTAAAGATTTATTCCCTAATCTCCTTGATTTATTAGGAGTCTTTTTTCATTTTTTATACTAGCCTAATTTCATCATCTTTGTTTAAAATTTTTATATTGAGAGATAATTTACACATTAAATCACTATGAAAAAATCATTAAATTATAAAAATATTGGAAAGTAAATAATATTATCATCCACTACAAAATTTAATTTCCAAGATGAAAAGAAAAAGCTTAAATTTTTTCTTCTTTGTAATGAATTTTCTAGGCTTTTTATAGAACTTTCAAAAGATAATTTCTTAAAGGAAACTCTACTCTCACTTTTAGTTGCATGTGGATCCTAAAAATAACATGTATTGTTAAGTAAATAAGCACACACAAAAATGTATGTAAAATAAATATTGAAACAAAAAACAATATCATTGTCCATATAAAGTAATAGGCTCCACTATATTTCATTGTACATGTGTTCATCCCTCGGCATGCATCCTCCATGGGAAATTGCAAATTCCTATAGTTTAAATAACCAAATTATTTAAGTACAAAATGACCTCTTTCAATTAACCACACACCAAAACTTTATAAGAGTATTTCTTGTAAACGTTGTATTGTGTAGGTATAGAAAATAAAATATCTCTTAATTAATTAGAGAGATTGAGGCTTAAACTTTTATATACAATAGCACAATATGTGGTCAGCATAAGAAATTAAATTATCTAAACTGAGTGCATTTCTTAAGAACATGGTAATAACCAAATATGAGCATTAAGGGTGTAGGGAATAGAAATGTTAAACATAGTCAAAGTATGCTATATGTCCATAGAGATTCATTGATTTGAAGTATTAGAATCTCTTTGAAGAATCCCACAAGGAGAGTCATTTCATATTTAGCTTAATTTTTTCTACAAGATTTATATACATCAAATTCCTCTTTTTGAACCAAACCTATATTTTCTCTATTGCGTAGAAATAAAAACATATACAATCATCCACATAAGCAAAATATAACCAATTATACACACACATGTCAACTCCCTATCCCTTGGACCCAACCTCCAACCCCTTCCATTCTCTTACCCCAAATAACTACAAAAAATATATTATAATTACTCCCTCTATCTCTAATACCTAGTGATATATATATATATATATATATATATATATATATATATATATATAGTAAATACCACATTATATATTTTGTGTCAAGTATAGAAGTGACCTTTGTAATAGAAAATTGTAGAATTAAACTTATAATTTACAAATATAAAATGGTTGGATATTAGATATTGAAACCTTTTCACCTTTGCATTAATGTTCTAAATTTCCAATAAGATGAGTGTCATTGAGGAAAATAATAGAGGAACTCCCTAAATCATGAGGTTCAAGTTCTTCTCAATTAGACCTCTGGTTCAATTAAGATGATTCATGATTGAGAACAACAAGCAAGAATGCAATGTACTCTTAGGATGATGATGTAGTGCTAATAGAATCAATTTTTATTCATTTACAAATAAATTCTAGATGTATTCCAATGGTTCTTAAGTCTTAGATCTTTCTAGATTCCAAATATCTCAAAATAAATTAGTGCTAGTATTTAATACACCATTTTAATCTGTAATTAGAAAAAAAATATACTTAGTTTTGTTCATAATTGCTAGTGGAAAGAAGTTGTCTCAAGCCCTATTTAAATTTTCAAAAATAAAATTTTAAGAATCAAATTTAACCTAAGATGAAATATGTTATCTTGTATACTAATCGATGAATAAAAATATAGCTTAATGGTACAAACCCAAAAACACAAAAAGAAAGGAAATGAGCGTCCAATTTTTACCATTTTTGTAATGTGTTTAATCCTCTTACAAAATGAAAAATCAACAAATCTAAATCATCATAAAAATAAAGGAAATGAATATTCATTTTTTACCATTTTTGTAATGTGTTTATTCCTCTTATGCAATGAGAAATTAACAAATCTAAATCAACATAAGAAAAAGAGTATTCAATTCTTACCATTACAAAAATGTGTTTATTCCTCTTACACAATGAATAATCAACAAAAACGAATCTCTCCAACCATGTCTCTTTCAATCAGAGAAAATGAATATGGTGGCCTCCTACATATGGGACATTGATTTTGCCTCTTCAACCATTGTTGAATACATTCCTTGTGGAACATGTGGTGTTCATTACAAGGCAACTGGCATGACTCTTCTGCTGCTTCAAAGTCAGATAAACAAATTGCACACGTAACAGTTTCATTAAGATGATTCTCTGAAATTTTTATGGTAGGTGGGTCTTCTACAGCTTGTCTTTATCTCTCTCCCTCTGTCTCTCTACTGTTTCTTACAGATCACTACAAGTTTACCCAAATCAATTCTATTACTTGGAAGAAAACAAATTTCACTTTTTTCATTGGATCACAGTATCTGTTGCATCCAGGCATGGGATTATCGCATATGAAGTTGCCCACTTTGTAAGATTAAAACTCCTATTGTAATGAATTGACAACACTGTAAGACAGGTTAAGATGAAATGCAACGTTAGTGGCTTGATTTTGCCTGTCTGCTTCAAATCAAATCACTTTCTGTCCAATCAAATCACTTTTCAATGCAGAAGCACGAGTGTTTAGGAAGGCAAAACGCCACCTAAGAGCTTCTCTGATCAATAACAATCTGATCTGATTCTCCTTGCTGATCTGATCTGATTCTTAACTAATTTCTGGACTTTGAAATTTCAAATAGTTGAGTGATAGAAGATGACCTCACTTTCTTTTATATTGGGAGTATAGGGTAGTCTTATATACTTAAAGTCATATTTAGACCCAAAAACAGATTGTCATGTATCGTGGACTATAAAAGGACCTTTCATTTCCATTTCCTATCATATCAATGAACTAAGAGTTGAGAATGAATAGACACGAATGCTAAGCGAATGAGGCAACATCAAATACTTAGTTTTAGAAAAACTTGATTAGAATTATTAATAATAAAATCTTGGAATAGTATTGTAAATGAAAATTATCAATTCTAAGTTGAGGGTTAATGTTAAAAATTAAATTTTAAACAAAAAATTAAATTTTATGGATGTAGATGTTTAGTTTCTTAAGCAGTAATGAAGATAAATTCTATGTAAAGTATGTTTCTATTCATTTAAGTAAAACAAATAGATGTTTCTATTGTTCTTAAAATATAGAGTTTTGTGCATGACTGTCCACGGCTGTAATTCGATTTATATATCTAGGTCAATATTCAGTGATGTAAATCTAACCTCCTACATGTATTTCCAATCAAGCACACTATACTATTTAGTTTAGTAGTTATCTACTTCAAGCCCGAATTATTAAGGACTCTAAATATTTAAACCTACCTTAGGAAAACAACTAGAATTGCAAGGGTCAAGTTCTCAAAGGTTGAGCACCTTGATTGGACCAACCTTACATTCATGCAAATGACTGAAGACAAACACTCTTCAATAATGTAAATATCCTAGAATGATTTGTTGGAGAATTAGATTCCTATTACTACTCTAAAGCCAAATATTCCTAAAATTATGCTTCTTGTAATACATCAGTTTTTTAATGATTTTTTGGATGATAATATATACATAAATTGAATTCCTTTAAATAATAATACATAAATATAAAATCATGTAAATATGTACCAACCCAATTTATAATAACTACTAGAATAGATATATATTGGCAGGTATTTGAAATTTGGAGTTTCAAATTTTTGGGTCGATACTACATGTTTTTGGATCAATCCCACATGACAAGATTGACCTAACACAAGGGAATCCAAATATCAATACGGATAATAAATTCCTTAACATGGGGGTTAATAATAAGAAATTTTTATTAGTGAGTAGAATTGGAAATTCTATATCTAGACTCCTTTTTGTCTTCAAATTGTATTATAATATTTGTTGGTTTTATTTGATTGCTAGTTATTTTTCCTTTGCTCAACATGTCCCATATTTTTCTAGAAAAATATGGACCCTCTCTCTTTTGTTTAGGTTAAAGTTGGTCCCCAATGTCAACATTTCAAAAATCATTCACATTCCCAAAATTGGTTGACCCCAATGCTAAAATCTCATCATGATTGGATAGAGAATAAAAAATTAAGCCTTTGTCCTTTTGAAAGTTTTGTAAAAAATTTAAAGATAAGAAAGAAATGTGTTTGAAGATTTTATTCCTCCAACAAATACAAAACCTAGTTCAATAATCTTTTACTACATGATCTAGTGTCTTTGCATTCTTCAAACTATTTGTGGGATTTTGGTGTGCATTTGAACTACACCAATCAAGAACTACATGTTAGGTTTTCTAGCACACAGAAATTTCCTTCATTTCTAGTGTTTGATGACCTTTCGATTGGTGAAATAACCCCATTTTTAAGCCTCATGGTGACAGGGTTTTCTAAATTCTTCTAGCATTAAAATTTTAAAATTTGTGGCTTGTCATGAAAATTTGTTTGGCACAAAGTTTTAATATTTCATGGAGAACATGCAAACCTAGTTATGTGGTTTTCGGACATGTTTTGAGCCAAATTTTAATGTGTCACCATTTGCAAGTAGGTTCATAAGGTCTCACAAAAAAATTCAAATATCTCTATTCTGGAGACAACCCAGTTGTTTATTTGTCTTCACTAGCATCCAGCTCCAGTTTCACGTTGATTGGAAAAGTTTCAAGGTTTAAAAAAAAATGGGCCTACCGAAGGGCCTAATTTACAAAAGAAGTCATGAAAATCCATTTGTTATGTGATTTTTGATGACATTACAAAGATCAGATTAAAAATAAATCATCCTCACAAATTTTCTCAGCTCCCACCAAGGAAATCTACCTGAGATTGACCAATTACCATTTTCTTAGCAGAAAAACATATTCCATGTTTTTTGATAGTTGTATAAAGCTCCTCCATTTAATTATCCAATTCCATTTAAGGTCCAAGAAAACATGGAGAGAGCATACGTTTGATCTGCAGAACTTGGGACCTCAAATCTAGACTCTAGACACGCAACACCTAGAGGATATAGTTGTATATGTTCCTCTGGTAGGTAAGGGAGAACCCTTTTCTTTCCTTCATCTTCTAAGTTCTCATCATCTTTATGGACAAACATTGGAGTTCCATTTGACCTATAGAATGCAGGATTTCTAAAAACAAGACCGGTATAGATTGATCTTGCAAGCTCTTTGGTTAAGGCATCTACTAATGGATTATTCTCGGCCTTTATCCATTCTAGATATCAAAGTTATAACTAAGAAATTCAAAATACCATCTTGCTACTCTTTCCTGGGCAATGTCTTTATTGGGCTTCTTTTTTAAGAAACTTCTCATTGCTTGACTATTTGTGCGGACTATAAATTTGACTGGCTTCAGGAAAATTTTGAATTTCTCCATTCCTTTCTTTACTGCCAGTATTTCTTTTTCATAAATATGGTATATGCTTTCAGTGTCAGTGAAAGTGTCAGATATGTAGCCGCAGATACACCTTTTCCCATCTTCTTCATGTATGAGCACAACAGACCATGTTGTATCAGAAGCATCAGTATACAAAAATAATGGTAAATTTGGAGCAGGGATTTGGAGAGAAGGAAAATTTTGGCACTTGGTTTTAATCCTTTGTACTGCTTCAGTAGCCTTCAAAGACCATCCTTTTAATCCTTTGTACTACTTCAGTAGCCTTCAAAGACCATCCTTCCTTTTTCCCTTCTTTGAGATGCTCCTAGATGGCTTTCCTGTCTTCTGCCAATCCTTTGTAAAAAGGGGATACATAATTCAGGCATCCAAGAAACCTTTGGATTTGCTTCTTATCTTCTAATATATCTAGAAATTATTGGATACGTTTGAGAATATGTGGTTGTAGTTGTACTTTTCCCCTATTAAGGTGAAGACCAAGGAAATCTACCTGAGATTGACCAATTACCATTTTCTTAGCAGACAAACATATTTCATGTTTTCTTGGACCATAAATGGAATTGGATAATTAAATGGAGGAGCTTTATACAGCTATCAGAAAACATGGAATATGTTTGTTTGCTAAGAAAATGGTAATTGGTCAATCTCAAGTAGATTTCCTTGGTCTTCACCTTAATAGTGGAAAATTCTAGCTACAACCACAAATTCTCCAGCGTATCCAAGAATTTCTAGATATATTAGAAGATAAGAAGCAAATCCAATTCCATTTCTTTTGCATTCTACAGCTATCATGTGTTACAACAAGCATACATATTTTTGATCATCTAGACCGCTCAAGGTGCAAGAGAGAGCATATGTCTGATCTATAGAACTTGGGACCTTAAATCTAGACTCTAGACATGCAACACCTGGAGGATATAGCTAAATATGTTCCTCTGGTAAGTAAGGGAGAACCCTTTTCTTTCCTTCATCTTCTAAGTTCTCATCATCTTCATGGACAAACATTCTGAAATCTTTGGAAATAAGTTCTTTCCTATGCCTTGAGTGATCTAGATGATCAAAAAATCATTTTTTCTTGCGCTGCAAATGATTAGTTTCCAATAGTTGTATAAAGCTCCTCCAGGTGCTACAAATGATCAATTTCTGAATCAAAAAACAAAAGTCAATCCTGATATAATTGTTATTATTGGACAGTAGTAGAGGTAGATTTCTCCCTTGTTTTCTGAATTAAACTATTGCTACTATTGTTGCTTTCTTCCTCTGTTTGCTAAGGTTTTGATTGTTCATATTTTTTTTGTTTTTATCTTATGATCATTTGCAGCACCTGGAGGAGCTTTATATAGCTATCAAAAAACATGGAATATGTTTGTCTACTAAGAAAATGGTAATTGGTCAATCTCAGGTAGATTTCCTTGGTCTTCACCTTAATAGGGGAAAAGTCCAGCTAGAACCACATATTCTCTAGTGTATCCAATAATTTCCAGATATATTAGAAGATAAGAAGCAAATCCAAAGGTTTCTTGGATGCCTGAATTATGTATCCCCTTTTTACAAAGGATTGGCAGAAGACAGGAAAGCCATCCAGGAGCATCTCAAAGAAGGGAAAAAAGAAGGATGGTCTTTGAAGGCTACTGAAGTAGTACAAAGGATTAAAACAAAGTGTCAAAATTTTCCTTCTCTCCAAATCCCAACTCCAAATTTACCATTATTTTTGTATACCGATGCTTCTGATACAAAATGGTCTGTTGTGCTCATATAGGAAAAAGAAGATGGGAAAAGGCGTATCTGCGGCTACAGATCCGAAACTTTCACTAACACTGAAAGAAGATACCATATTTATGAAAAAAAACTACTAGTGGTAGAGAAAGGAATAGAGAAATTCAAAATTTTCCTCAAGCTAGTCAAATTTACATTCCACACAGATAATCAAGCAATGAGAAGTTTCTTAAAAATGAAGCCCAATAAAGACATTTCCCAAGGAAGAGTAGCACGATGGTATTTTGAATTTCTTAATTATAACTTTGATATAGAATGGATCATAAAAGGCAAGAATAATCCATTTATAGATGCCTTAACCAGAGATCTTGCAGGATCAATCTATATTGGTCTTGTTTTCAGGAATCCTGCTTTCTACAGGTCAGATGGAACTCCAATGTTTATCCATGAAGATGATGAGAACTTAGGAGATGAAGGAAAGAAAAGGGTTCTCCCTTACCTACTAGAGGATATAGTTGTAAAATTACTTGAATCATTTTTTTTCAATAAATGGAATAACTTCCTATCATTTGCAACACCTAGAGGAGATTTATACAGCTATTAGAAAACATGGAATATGGTTGTCTACTAAGAAAATGGTAATTGGTCAATCTCAGGTAGATTTCCTTGGTCTTCACCTTAATAGGGGAAAATTCCAGCTACAACCACATATTCTCCTGCGTATCCAAGAATTTCCAAATATATTAGAAGATAAGAAGAAAATCCAAAGATTTCTTAGATGCCTGAATTATGTATCCATTTTTTACAAAGGATTGGCAGAAGACAAGAAAGCCATCTAGGAGCATCTCAAAGAAGGGAAAAAGGAAGGATGGTCTTTGAAGGCTACTGAAGCAGTACAAAGGATTAAAAAAAAGTGCCAAAATTTTCCTTCTCTCCAAATCCCAACTCCAAATTTACCATTATTTTTGTATACTGATGCTTCTGATACAACATGGTTTGTTGTGCTCATACAGGAAGAAGAAGATGGGAAAAGGCATATTTGTGGCTACAAATCCGACACTTTCACTAACACTGAAAGCATATACCATATTTATGAAAAAGAAATATTGGTGGTAAAGAAAGGAAAAGAGAAATTCAAAATTTTCCTCAAGCCAATCAAATTTACAGTCCGCACAGATAGTCAAGCAATGAGAAGTTTCTTAAAAATGAATCCCAATAAAGACATTGCCTAGGGAAGAGTAGCAAGATGGTATTTTGAATTTCTTAGTTATAACTTTGATATAGAATGGATAAAAGGTGAGAATAATCCATTAGTAGATGCCTTAACCAAAGAGATTGCAGGATCAATCTATACCGGTCTTGTTTTCATAAATCCTACATTCTACAGGTCAGATGGAACTCGAATCTACTTCAATCAGAGAAAAAATGTTGTAATAAGGTGAAACTAGATTCACCTTAAATATAGTTTCACCTTGTTTTTAGAATTTAATGAGCATACGTCTGATCTGCAATATCCATGAACTCATGAATCTAGTTTGCAGCACCTTAAATCTAGTTTCACCTTGTTTTCAGAAATCCTGCATTCTACAGGTTAGATGGAACTCAAATCTACTTCGATTAGAGAAAAACGTTGTAATAAGGCGAAACTAGATTCACCTTAAATCTAGTCACCTTAAATCTAGAACATGAAATCTAGATTTCATTTAGATTTTGTCTACAGAGGGGCTTCATCCTCTTCCAGCTCTTCTAAGGTGAAACAACACGATTGGAGAGAGCATACGCCTAATTTGCAGAAAGTAAGAATGGATTTATTTGCTTAATTAATCCTAATGGGCCCCTTTTCAATGTAAATGTACATAATGTGTACCTTGTTTAAGTGTTTTAAAGTGTTTTCAGGCACTTTTCACACTTATCTAGGTGGTCTTAATTAAGTGTGGTTAATTGGAGTTATTAATCCCCCTTTTAGGCCTTAATTTTGACACCTCTTGAGGATCTTTCCCAACAATCATAAATTAAATAACAAATTATTTCATTGGGAAAAATTTGGTCCTAGTAAGTTTAGCCAAGACCCATTTACCCTTGATGGAAAATGGGTCCTCCCTTAATAGGACCCCACTTTCTCAATTGATTTGGAATGGGATTTTGGCCTTCGTTCAACCCCCCGAAGCTTGGTCCTAGAAAGTGAGCCAAGACCCATTCGCCCAAGGTGGTGAATGGGTCCTCCCTTAACAAGGACCCTCTTTTTGAATTTCATCTTTCCCGGATTTTAATTAACTTCATTTCCAAATCTGGTGTCGTCCTTATAGGATAAGTTTAAATGTCTTAGATTAGAGTTTTGTCAAGCTTTCATGATTTAGAATGTTAGTTTTAATGGCTTCTTTTTCTTTGTTTATAGTGAATGATCTTATTGGGATTAATGCTTAGTGGGTTAAATATGTCTCGAATTTGTATGGATCAGGTGTGGTTAACCTATACTAATGAAATTGGTCACAATTTTCCCTCCATTTTCTTTAGCTACACTCTCTAACTTGAGCAATAATCCTGAGTTGATGAACAGATTAGCTAGACATTTCCCCTATTAAGGTGAAGACCAAGGAAATCTACCTGAGATTGACCAATTACCATTTTCTTAGCAGAAAATCATATTCCATGATTTCTGATAGTTGTATAAAGCTCTTTCAAGTATTCCACAAATTGATAGTATTCCACAAATTGGTATCTAAACCTGTTGTTTCTAAATGCCTAAAGAGAGTTTTTCTAAATTCCTATCAATAGAAAACCTGCAACCCTCTTTAGGCATTTAGAGTTTTTCTAAATGCCTGAAGAGAGTTTTCTTTAGGAATTTAGAAACAACAGGCAACCCGCCATCAATCCTTATCCTTCTAGAGCTTCTTTAGCTACACTCTCTGACTTGAGCAGTAATCCTGAGCTAATGGATAGATTATTTAGACATTTCCCCTATTAAGGTGAAGAGCAAGGAAATCTACCTGAGATTGACCAATTACCATTTTCTTTGCAGACAAACATATTCCATGCTTTTTGATAGTTGTATAAAGCTCTGTCAAGTATTTCGTAAATTGATAGTATTCTACAAATTGGTATTAGAGCCTATTGTTTCTAAATGCCTGAAGAGAGTTTTTCTATTGATATTCATCTTGGATCTGGATCTAATGTTTCATGTTCTAAATGTTTTAACTCTAAGGAATTTAGAATTCTGAAGAGAGTTTTTCTAAATATGCATTCAAGTATTCCGAAAATTGGTATCAGAGCCAGTTGTTTCTAAATTCTTGAAGAAGAACTAGGATCATCCAACCATTTCCCTCTATATAGGCAACCCTCCATCAATCCTTATTCTTCTAGAGATTCTTTAACTACACTCTCTAACTTGAGCAGTAATCCTGAGTTGATGGAAAAATTAGCTAGACATTTCCCCTATTAAGGTGAAGACCAAGGAAATCTACCTGAGATTGACCAATTACCATTTTCTTAGCAAACAAACATATTCCATTTTTTTTTATAGTTGTATAAAGCTCTATCAAGTATTCTGCAAATTGGTATCATAGCCTGTTGTTTCTAAATTCCTAAAGAGAGTTTTTCTGTTGATATTCATCTTGGATCTAGATATGATGTTTCATGTTATGAATGCTTTAACTCTAAGGAATTTATCTTTCCTAAGATTTTTTTCATCTACACTTTGTTTATCCTCATCCTCATTGCCATAGTTTTGTACATTTTCCATAAGTAAGTTAGCCAAGAGTATTCTAAGCCATCGGCAAACTATTAAGAATATATCTAGAGCTAAAACCTACCCAATAGATTGTGAGTAGCTGTGGACCCATAGTAAGACCATAAATCTTGTGTTGAAAGCTGAAGGATAGGCATGGAAGGGTGAACAGTAAGTCAAAAAATGTAGGAGCAAAAGGATCAAAACACACGAGTAAGTTATAATCTCTTTACAATGGCTAGCCAAAGGTCAATGAGTGTAAGTAGCTCTCTCTCTCTTCTGTCATACATAACTACTTTGAGAATAAAGAGGAATATGTAGATGAAAATGGAAATTTTAAGTTTCCAGATGTCAAGATATCAGATCTCTATCCTGAAAAAGGAATAATAGCTAAATCAATGCATATTGTTCGACAGTCTGAATTAAATCTTAAAGTGTCTAGAACCAAGATCTATCCAATCTATCTTCCATTCTTACTTCCTATAGACATCAAATGATAAAAAGAAAAAGGATATTTCCATGTCCACTTTTCTTATGTTGATATCATAGTTCATCCCCATTTCAATTATGATATAGGTCAAAATATTTTGGTAGTCTCATAGATACTAGATATCATATATGGGACCAGGACGTTGTAGCCCAATTCAGAGGAATCCTTACCAAAGCCTCAGATGAACAAAAAGGAGGAGATGGTCGCATTTCTATCTGCCCAAACTTTACCATTAGTTTAGAAGATAAATATGTCCAGTTTGCTTTCTTCCTTCTTTTCCAGGTTAAAGGTGTTGAGCTTCAGCCTGATTCTATCGATGCTAAAATTGGTGGTCATTGTATCTATAGGTTATTGAACATTGTGTTTCCACCATCCAATTTTCCAGTTGGGGTAAGTTACCCAGAAGGAAACTCTAATATCCTTGATTTTGGCTAACACATTAACTGTGAAGGATTTGATCTTGGTTTCCTCGTTATTGAAAAACTAATTAACCAATCACAACCTAGATTCCAAGAACTTCCTACTCTATCTCATAGGTTGTGGTCTAGTAAACCCGGTGTGCAGAGTCAATGAGTTTCCAGCATTAATCTTAGATCTTTTCCTGATGAAACTCTTTTTGAACAACCTAAAGCCTCCACTAGCAGTAGACCCAATATATCTAAAAGATCTTATTCTTTGTCTAGAAATTTCCCAACTACTTCCAATAAGCCATAAATAGACTATAACCCTAAATAATAACTAGGATCATCCAACCATTTCCCTCTATATAGGAAACCCTCCATCTATCCTTATCCTTCTAGAGCTTCTTTAGCTACACTCTCTGACTTGAGCAATAATCCTGAGCTGATGGATAGATTAGCTAGACAAGTCAGCAAAAAACTAGCCTTGACATCCAAAGAAGAGGAACAACAAGATAAAAAAGGAAAAGGAATCAAAATCACCAAGATGGGTGAAAAAGGTTGCATGATGAAAGAAAAGCTTCCTAGAGCAGAAGTTGAAAAGAAAAGTATCTATAAAATGGAAATGAAGGGAAAGGAGAAAAAATTCATAGGTTATGGACCTAGTAGATGGCCAAACCTTGAGACATTTATAGTTTTTAATCCAAATAAACAAATTTGGGGTAGATATGAAGCCAAACTTCATGTGGATCTAGGAGAGAAACAAAAAAACTCTAAAGCACAAAAAAATTGGTTAGCCCGGTGGATGATCTCGGCTCAAGACAACATTGATGGCATGGCTTTAGATATCAGAAGTGCTAGAAATAATTGTCTAAAGACTCAGATTGAGCTTAACAATGTATCTTCCACCCAAGGCAAATTTAATTCTTCTATCACAAAGATTGAGCAACACTCTTCTTCTATTATAAACAACCTTTCTAGCGTTAGCTACCAAGTAAGTCAGGCACAATAGGATGTTAGAACTATAATAACAAACTAGACTTATCAAGATAGTTATATCACATCCATCCATGACAATCAGAAGCATTTTGAAAATGCCAGAAAACAAGATGTAGAAGACCAAAAAATACTTATAGATGTTGTAGTCAGAAAGGTAGAAAAAATTCAGCTAGTAGCCCAGAAAATTAGGAAAATACAAACTAGCTGAGACAATTTTGAGGAAGAAGAAATAGAAAGGAAACGCAAAACACAAGAGCAACCAGTCCCAAAGAAAAAAAGAATAATAGTCTAGAGAAGAACAAGAAAAGATGAAAAAAAAAATCATTGAAACATCTGCTAAAAGAACTCAACTATTTGCACAAATGTCCATGGCCAAAGTCAAAGAACATAGGTTAGCTAACAAGGAAGAAAAGGGAAAAATACGTGATTGGTTGTAGGAACTAGAAGTAGAAGAAGAAGATGTAGAACCTGTGTATATGGATGAGCCTGTGTTTTCCAACAAAGAGTCTGAAGAAGAGGATTTTTTTGATGTAAATACTTTTTAAGTTTCTACTAGTGAATCTAAAATGTCTATAAATATTGTAGATAATAATAATGGTTTTGATAAATTAGAGTTAGATTTTTTTTATTACAAGAATTTGCAAGAAGTTGAGCCCTGGGAATCCATGAAGAAAATTGTTGATTTCAATATTGAGATGATGGATGAAGTAACAAAAAATGCTAAGCTTGAGAAACTTAGGCCATTTGCAGTAAGTGGATATATTCTCAATATTGATAAAATTGTGGATCCCTTTGATACTATCTACACTTGGGTAGATACACTTGAAAACATGTTTGACAAAAGTGGTTCCTGGGACAAGCCTGCAAAACTTTTGTATGCAGTCAAATTATTGTCTAGAAAACTTAGAAACTAGTGGAACAACCTACCAGATAATGGTATAAGAACCCCCTTAGACGAAAACATTGATTATGTCAAGTAGAAGGACGTGGGAAAATATGATATATTCTCTGCTAGTTTTGAAGAGTTTAGGTCCTTACTAATTGATCTTTTCTATGGTGAAACTTCAAATCAAATAACTGAAGCCAATAAGATACTAAAAACTTTAAAGTTAAAAAAATTGGCTAAGTTTCACTCATACAATTTAGTCTTTGAAGCCTTCATGATAGTAGCCAACAAATTGCATGACCTAACCACAAAACAATATTATCTGAATTCATTACCTTGTGGTTTAGGAACTTGGTCAGAAGACTATATTATAAGGAAAGAGCATAAGATAGTAGAAGAATGCACTTTTGCATAATTGAAAGGAGTTATTGGCTACAAGCTTGAAAAACAATGCTTATTAGGAGCTTTGCAAGCTAATAAAGAAGAATATAATTATACATATAATTTGAAAGAATTATGTGACTTGCCACCTGTCAACCAGATTGCAGACTTCCAACAACTCAAACAATTCAAAAGGAAAGTTTGTGGCAAAAAGATGCAAATGCAAAAAGTGCTCCCAAAACAGGTATGAAGGAGAGCATACATTCAAAAGGAGTAAATTTGGAAAACATGGTAAAAGAAGATATAAGGTGGTTCCATACAAAAGAAGACAATTTTCTAAACAACCACCACCATACTTTTTAAAGAAATGGAATAGGAAGGCCCCCAAAGGATTCAAATGTTTTATCTGTAAAGGACCTCATTATGCAACAAATTTTCCAAAAAAGTTAAATCTTGGCATAAAAATTTATGCAATGTTTGAATACGAAAACTAGGATTGGGAAATAGTAAATAGTAAAGATGTTTCCCCTGATATGGATAATTTGTATGAATTGCTTGAGATAGTTCCTGATACTAGCTATATGATGAGATTTAAGGATCTTAAGGATAGGCAAAGACATTATGACAAAAGGTCATCTTTTGAATCAAAATCTCCTTCTAAAGAAGAAGAAGATTATTTGGTCTCTTTGCTTAAACACACCTTAGATGATGTCAAGCTTAAAATTCAAATTGAGAAATCCAAATATCCTTACAAAACCATGAGAACAAAAGAAGAAAGGAAAAATGTTGTAAAACAACATTTGGCAGTGTTGAAGAAACTAGAGTCAGAAAAAGAAGAACTCCAAAAGCAATTGAAATTGCAAAAGAAACCCAGTAAAAGATCAGCTAAAGATATTGACCATGGTTACAAGATTCCGCCAGGGAAAAAAGACAAATCATCTTTTTCCAAGCATAAAGAAATATCTACAAACACTGATATTATTGTTGTTTTTAAGAAACTTGATCTTATCATGGATGATATAGCTAATATGAAACGTGCTATTAAAACCCAACAAAAAGAATTGAGAAATCTTTCTGCCACTATGGGAGAAATCAAAGATATTTTGTTCAAAGTTGATCACCAGTCAGAACAACAAAATTCTGAACAATTAGAACCTGAGCAAATAGAGGAAGAAAGCAGTAGCAGTAGTAGTAGTTTAATTCAGAAAACAAGGGAGAAATTTTCCTCTCTACTACTGGCCAATAATGGAAATTATATTAGGATTAACTTTTGTTTTCTAGGTTTCAAGAAGATTCTAATGGATGCTTTTGTGGACACCAAATCTTCAAGGTCATTGGCTAAAACAAATTCCATACCTCTAGATTATTGGAAGTCAAGACCAAACCTGCCACATAGTTATGCCATTTATGGAGAAAGGATTCATATGGGTAGATATGCACAAGATGTACATGTGGAGATAATGGGTAAAATGTTCGTAACTGATTTTATTGAATATAATGATCTTGAAGATGATGTTTTGTTAGATTTTCTATTCCTCACTAAATATGAATCGCTTCACTTTTGGAAGCATAAAATATCCTTGAGAGATGAAGATAGTCAAGTAGAAATACCTACACTCAAAATAGTTAATCACAAGTTTGAAAATAGTGGGAAAAAAGAGAAAAAATAGTCAGTTAAAGAACTAATAGAATCATCTGCAGAATTGTTTGTTGAAATCAAGAACAGATTTGAGAAAGATTGTTGTAGTATGAAACCATTACAGTTCTAGTCACAAGAGCATGAAGAATGTGAAATCCAAATCAGATCAGAATGTCAATATGTAATTCTACATGAACCAGCTTATTTAATGAGCCCTACAGAAGTAAAATAAATGGACGAACACTTGAACAAGCTTCTTGAAGGATATTTTATCAGACCAAGCAAAAGTCCATTTTCATGCCCAACATTTCTGGTAAACAAAAGAGTTGAACAAAGAGGTAAAAAATTATTTTGTATCAATTATAAGCCTCTTAATGACATCATTCTTCCATTTATTTATCCAATTCCATATAGTTCAAATTTGATCAGACGGGCGGAAAATAAGAAAGTGTTTTCTAGGTTTGACTACAAATCTAGATTTTGGAAAATAAAGGCTAAAGAATCAAATAGGTACAAAACTGCATTTTCAGTCCCTCATGGATTATATGAATGGAATGTTATGCCATTTCGTCTCTGTACAACACCAGCCTATTTCTAGAGAAGAATGGACCAGGCATTAAAACATTTAAAGGATTTTTGTACAGTTTATATTGATGATATCCTTGTGTTTTCTGATTCAGAAACTGATCATTTGCAGCACCTAGAGGAGCTTTATATAGCTATCAGAAAACATGGAATATCTTTGTCTACTAAGAAAATGGTAATTGGTCAATCTCAGGTAGATTTCCTTGGTCTTCACCTTGATAGGATAAAATTCTAGCTACAACCACATATTCTCTAGCGTATCCAAGAATTTCCAGATATATTAGAAGATAAGAAGCAAATACAAAGGTTTCTTAGATTCCTGAATTATGTATCCCCTTTTTACAAAGGATTGGAAGAATACAGGAAAGCAATCCAGGAGCATCTCAAAGAAGGGAAAAAGGAAGGATAGTCTTTGAAGGCTACTGAAGCAGTACAAAGGATGAAAGCCAAGTGCCAAAATTTGCCTTCTCTCCAAATCCCAGCTCCAAATTTACCATTATTTTTGTATATTGATGCTTCTAATACAACATGGTTTGTTGTACTCATACATGAAGAAGAAGATGGGAAAAGGAATATCTACGGCTATAGATCTGACACTTTGAATGACACTGAAAGAAAATACCATATTTATGAAAAAGAAATACTGGCGTAAAGAAAGGAATGGAGAAATTCAAAATTTTGCTCAAGCCAGTCAAATTTACAGTCTGCACAAATAATACAGCAATGAGAAGTTTCTTAAAAAAGAAGCCCAATAAAGACATTTCCCAAGGAAGAGTAGCAAGATGGTATTTTGAATTTCTTAGTTATAACTTTGATATAGAATGGATAAAAGGCGAGAATAATCCATTAGCAGATGCCTTAACCAGAGAGCTTGTAGGATCAATCTATACCGGTCTTGTTTTTAGAAATCCTGCATTCTACAAGTCAGATGGAACTCCAGTGTTTGTCCATGAAGATGATGAGAACTTAGAAGATGAAGGAAATAAAAGGGTTCTCCCTTACCTACCAGAGGATATAGTTGTAAAATTACTTGAATCATTTTTTCTCAATAAATGACTCTAAGAACTTAGACAAACTATTCAATACTTTCATGGGCAAGGATTAGTTGATTCTGATGAAGAAAAAGACTTCTGAACAATTTTGGGATTACTAGATTCCCCATTAAGACACCGGTGCAACAAATATGGTTGCATCCATATAAAGATACGACAATTCTTTGGAATGAATTGGTACAAGAAAAGCAAGATGAATTTGCTCAAATGTCTTAAGTATGGGTTAATAATCAGGATTACTTTCCACTAGGATTCATTTGAGGAATACACAGATTTAATTGGTTCAAGGTTCAATGAAGATATGAATGAATTATTGAGCACATCCATCCCCAATTATGGATAAAAATGGCTCAGTACATGTACCAATACTTAACACATTATCCTCACACTGGGTATGATATTCCCAGAATTGTGTTATATCCACTAGAAGATAAATGGCACCCAGAAGTCAAAATTGAAGACCTGGAGATAACTCTCAAACCTATAATAATGGCCAAAAGAATTGAAATGGATCGATCCTATTCCTAGGATTATGTTGTACAAAGGGACTATGTTTTTAATGCATATACTCAAGATTGGGAATTGGCCTTTGCACCTTTACCAACAGAATTGATAGACCCAATACCTTTTCCTTGGAGCTAGCACATGGGCTTGTCTATTCTGTGACATCACCCACGTTAATATGTGACAACAGGACACAACCCTATTTTAAAAATCACGATCCTTGTAGTCACTTACGGGTGTTAAGTGGGCCCTTCTCACTCACAGGTGTCCAAAAAGTGATTGTCTTTCTTTTCTCCACTATGTTAGTGTTTACGATAGACATCCTAATAGTTGTCTACTCCATAGTGTGGTAGGTGGTGGGACATGTGTCATTCTTGTATGGATGGATTCCAAAATCAATTGTAAAATGCCTTGAGGTTACAAGCGCTACCCCTTCTATAAATTTTTGGGGACGCCTCATTCTTGGCATCAAAAGATTTTTGGATTAGAGTCTAGAGTCTAGATTTAAGGTCCCAAGTCTTGCAAATCAAATGTATGATCTCTTCCACGCCTTGAGCGATCTGGATGATCAAAAATTTGTATGCATGTTGTAACCAAAGTTTGCAATAAAAATATGCATGTCAAGTATTCTGCAAATTGATAGTATTCTGTAAATTTAGATCAGAGCCTGTTGTTTCTAAATTCCTAAAGAGAGTTTTTCTATTGATATTCATCTTGGATCTGGATCTGATGTTTCATGTTCTAAATGCTTTAACTCTAAGCAATTCCTAAGATTTGTTTCAAGCATTTAGAAACAACAGGAAACCCTCTTTCAATCATTATCCTTGATACTAGGTGTCGTATATGGGACCAAGCCATTGTAGCCCAATTTAGAGGAATCCTTACCAAAGCCTCAGATGAACAAAAAGGCGGAGATGGTCGCATTTCTATCTGCCCAAACTTTACCATTAGTTTAGAAGATAAATATGTTCAGTCTTCTTTCTGCCTTCTTTTCCAAGTTAAAGGTGTTGAGCTTTAGCATGATTCTATCTATGCTACAATTGATGTCTAAAAGTCAGAGAGTGTAGCTAAAGAATCTCTAGAAGGATAAGTGTTGGTGGAGGATTTCCTGTATAGAGGGAAATGGTTGGATGATCATAGTTCTTCTTCAGGGTTATATTCTATGTATGGCTTATTGGAAGTAGTTGGGAAATTTCTAGACAAAGAATAAGATCTTTTAGACATTTTGGGTCTACTGCTAGTGGAGGATTTAGGTTCAAAAAGAGTTTCATCAGGCAAAGATCTAAGATTAATGTTGGAAACTCGTCAACTCTGCACACGGGATTTACTGGACCACAACCTATGAGATGGAGTAGGAAGTTCTTAGAATCTAGGTTGTGATTAGTTAATCAGTTTTTTAATTGTTATCTCCTAGAAATGCACCCTATGCAAAGTTATGGAAACTGGGCTTTCTAGAGAAACATGGGAACTTTCCAGGTTGTGGGTCACCTAAAAATGGAAAAGAACCTCTGGAGAAGGTTGGCTTCCTTTGTGTTAATATCACCTATAGTAATGATTCTGTAAAGGAAAAGGGTAGAAGGAGAATGCTTAAGAATTAAAACTAATGAGAACATTATTTCTATGGTGATACACCTAAATGTAATAAGAGCTATGAACATTCAGAATGGCATACACTTGAATAAGGATGACTGATATTGAACTGCACAACGTGTTACCGTAAGTTTATGCATGAATATTTTGTAAAAAGGCTGGCTTGCATATGCTTTTAAGAAGGAAAGGTAATTTTCACAAATCAAAAGGGTCATATACAACTTTAAAACACAATTTACAACCTGCATAAGCATACTTTTGCAGAAAAGGCATAATACGTGAGACAAAGCTACAAGGAAATGAAAATCTCACAAATAACTTGATCAATCACCTGACAATACACGATGCTGTAAGAACAAGAAGGAAAAATGAGACAATCAATGGTATCCAAGGTAAACTCTGTATATTATGCTCCAAATGAGTTACAAAAGTGTGCTAATCTGAGAAAGGATTGTCAAAGTCACAAACTTTTGAAGAGCATAAGAAGAACTCCTTTTCAAAGAGGCAAAAATGCCATATATACAACAAAACTCAAAAGCGTCGGCCCTCAGATCTTTTGAAAATAAAGCTAATGCATTCAATGTGCATCCCCACACGTCCATGTCGGTGAAAAGATCACTCCAGGTATGGCCTTTTAGATCTTTTGCAGCTATCACATTAACTTTTGGCCTTCGTGTCCACCCTCAAACTTCCATCAGAGTTGCCTTGAATGATCTGAAGTATGTTCATTAGTGACAATATGCTTTTGCCAACCGCCATCCCAGTTGTCCTCGCGGTCTCATCCTTTATGTTCTTCTCCTATTCTAGACCCTTCCGCAAGTTGACCTCTCCTGGAAACAGCATCAAAATTTTCCTATTAGATCTCCACACCATTGCTTCATTAAGCTGCTCCATCGCTTTTGATCTCAGAGAAAATCCATGTTGCTTACGCTTTATTGATCTTCCTCACAAGGATAGTCACAACAGTCAAACTGCCCATGGTCCATCTTTAGCTCCCTCTAATTGGTCAAGCTTGTGCCATGTAGATTCCCAGACGGTCAAAGGTCGCTTCATCAGAATCGCATGTCGGTGAGACACTAGACGTCTCTCCCCGATGCGATTATGCCCTTCAGCAGTTATCGGCATAGCTCACAACCGTCGGCAAGAGTTCATAGCGAGTTCCCATTGGTCATACCGATATTCCTTTCTATTGGAAAATCCATTGCTATTGTCAAGACTCTCTCAGTTGGTAGGAGGTCATAGAAAATGCTAAGAGTCCTACCGATATCCTTTTCCATGGGAAAGTTGATCACTATCAGCAAGACTTCCCTCAGTCAGCGAGACCCTATGCCGAAGGAAAACTCTCTCAGTGAGACCACCTACTTTCGGCGAGACATCTCGATGAGCCCAAAACATTATGCCGAGAGCTCCATTTATCGGCCAGACACCATTGGGTCGGCAAGACCTTTTGCTGACCCCTTCCATTCCTCCCAAACTTGGACCATTTTGGGGAGACCACCAACGATCGGCGAGACCTCTCGCCGAGCTCCTCCTATTTCGGCGAGACCTTGCTTAGTCGGCAAGACCTTTCACCGAGCTCAAACATTATACCGAAGGCATCCCTCTGTTGGTAGGACTTTCCTCATTCGGCCAGACTTTATGTTGAAGGAAAACTCTCTCGACGAGACCACCTTCATTTGCCAAGACATCATGTTGAACTCCTTTCTTTCGCCCCAAGGTCACTTCACTGTGGCAAGACCCTATCGGGTCGGCAAGACTTCTCATCAAGGCCATATGTTTCGACGAGAGCTCATTCTGGGACCACCGCCTCATGTCGGCAAGACCCTATCAGGTCAGAAAGACTTCTCAGCGAGGCCTCCTTGTTCTGGCAAGAGCTTATTTCATTTCGGGGAGACTTTGCTTGGTTGGTGAGACCTTTCGCCGAGCTCAAAACTTTACACCGACACCGTTTCACTTTGGCAAGAGTCCACCCTGTCAGTGAGACTTTTTCCCTTCGCTATCCCCTGTCGTCGAGACTCTACTTGGTCGTTGAGACATTACGGTGAACTCCTTTCTTTCGTCGAGACTTCTTCTTGTCAGCCAGACCTTTCGTTGAACTCCTTTCTTTCGGCAATGCTAGCCCTATGCAACGGTCGGCGAGACCTCAGCAGTCGGGGATACATATAAAAACCCACGGCGAATAAAATGTATGGCCGACCAGTGGAACCCAAATGAATATAACACACTGCCAGTCGGTAAGACATCTGAAAGGTCCCAGCGACTTTCTTCCTCAGGAGTTTTATGCCAAATCTGACTGAGGCAAGGCTTCCTAATAGACTTCCTTGTGAAATAACATCAAATAAAGACCTTCCCAATGAAATATGAACACCTGCACGCTGGGTTCAACCCTTATGGGAGCCACATTTAATCCATGTGTCAAATTTAAAACATAATTTCCCCTGATTTAGCCCGTAGGTGAAAATTGGGTAACATTAATAATGGGGAAACCGCTATGAAATCCTTCATGGTTATTGTGTCAGCCAAAATCAAGGAAACACAGTGTTCAATAACCTATAGAGTTTCCTTCTGGGTAACTTACCCTAGCTAGAAAATTGGATGGTGGAAACACAGTGTTCAATAACCTATAGATACAATGACCACCAATTGTAGCATAGATAGAATCAGGCTAAAGCTCAACACCTTTAACCTAGAAAAGAAGGCAAAAAGAAAATTGGACATATTTATCTTCTAAACTAATGGTAAAGTTTGGGCAGACAGAAATGTGACCGTCTCTGCCTTTTTGTTCATCTGAGGCTTTGGTAAGGATTCCTTTGAATTGGGCTACAACGGCCTAGTCTCGTATATGACACCTATTATCAAGGATAAGGATTGATGGAGGGTTTCTTGTTGTTTCTAAATGCCTGAAGAGAGTTTTTCTAAATGCCTAAAACAAATCTTAGGAATTGCTTAGAGTTAAAGCATTCAGAGCATGAAACATCAGATCCAGACCCAAGATGAATATCAATAGAAAAAATCTCTTCAGGCCTTTAGAAACAATAGGCTTTGATACCAATTTGCAGAATACTTGACATGCATATTTTTATTGCAAACTTTGGTTACAACATGCATACAGATTTCTGATCATCCAGATCACTCAAGGCATAGGAGAGAGCATATGTCTGATCTGCAGAACTTGGGACCTTAAATCTAGACTCTAGACTCGAAATGGATTAGTTGATACTTTCAACTAATAGAGAGAAGGGGGGGGTTTAAAATTTAGACTCAAAATGTATGCAAATCTAGACTCTAGACTCTTTTACTACATGATCTAGTGTCCTTGCATTCTTCAAACTCTTTGTGGGATTTTGGTGTGCATTTGAACTACACCAATCAAGAACTACATGTTAGGTTTTCTAGCACCTAGAAATTTCCTTCATTTCTAGTGTTTGAGTATCTTCAGCAGAAGTTAGAGGTTACAACCCCTCCTTTCAATTAGATGCATAAGTTGGTGCATCTATTCAAAAAGCATTGCAAGGTACATTTTTTGGTCCTAAACTGATGATGAAGGCTACCTCTCGGGGGGAGTAGGTAGTAGTGTTGTTGGTTGGTGCACTCAGAGGTGAGAGAGCTAAAAAGTATGAGCAGTGTAGTATGTGTAGAAGTGAGAATTGTATGAAGAAGAGTAGTGGAGAGAGAGCAATTGCTAGCTAGTGTTGCCTAAATAAAAGTGTGCAAGTGTTGTGTAGTGCCCCTCCCCGATTCACCCTTTCATGATTCTTGGTTTGGGTTGGTTAGTTTAGGTTGTTTGTTAAATGTTATTCTTGATTAATTAACGTATTAAATAAATTATTGAGTAAAAGTGTTTTGATAAATAAATATTGAAATATAAATACAGTTGTAAATAAATATAGCCATAATATAATATTAAAATAAAATAAAATAAATAAATAATATGTAGTAAAAATAATAGTGATAACACTCACAAGTAAACAAGAAAGAGGTAATTAGTTTCTTTAATGGTTGCATGTGAGATCAATCTTGCATGAAAATTTTTAAGAATTAATGAATTCAAAGGGGTGGTTAGTGGGGATGATGGGAAAACATTTATTGCTCCTTTTTATTCTCCCTGCCATTTCTTTTCCCATTTGGGCTTGGAGTTGATGGTTAGCAGGTAGTTATTATTCAAAGAGTGGTTGGGCATACAAAATGGAAAAAATAAATCTATGATTCATTTTTTTTATCGTGTGAGAAAGTCCAATGGTTTTCTTGACTCCACGAGGAGGTCTCCTATACTCACATCACTCACATTATCTATACATCTTTGGAAGTTCAATCGTGCCCTACGTCGCTATGGAGATCAGAGAAGTAGGTAGTGTGGCAATGCAAGGGGGGGCAACTCTCAGAAAAGCACAAGAGAAAAGAAGCCAAGGTTCGAGGTTTAGATTAAGAATGAAACAAAACCTCAAGCATTTCCTATGAGTATCTCAGACGCCTAATTTAGATTCCCAATTCTGAATAGATCTTTAACTGAGTATATTTAGAATGTTCGAGTGAAATTAATTCATATAGGTAATTCAGATGTGTAATGGCATGATATGATACTTAAATATCATTTGATGCGTATAGAATTTCAATGGCACCCTTAGTATGTATTGTATTTATGTATTCCCTGCATTCGATGTCGCTTAGGTAACCTATCACCGGCGCCTTCTTAACTGAAACAGTATGTTTGCATCTCCTTTCCGTGCCCCATATTTATGTTGTAGGTTCTGATTTACTTGAAGTACTGAGCGATGTCAGCCAATGTGCATATCTTGTCTGATATTGATACCTCATAATTCATTAAATCTGTATTAAATTTCTTTTAAGAGAAAACCCTTGCAGTTGATATTTCAGTGTAGTTAGTAGGTATTGTGTGTGTGGTGTTTGAATTCAACATTTCTCTTAGTTCCCCTTACCACCCATAACTTATATGGAAGACAAAGGAATACGAACATTTTTACCATTGACAATGTCTGTATTGCCAATTAGTGCTCTTGTTGTTTAAATTGATGGGACTCGAACATGTGTTTCAGTCCAAGAGGCCTTAAAAATTACTGTTTGGAGTTCACTTCTCCATTCCTTGTAATGCATGATCTCATGGATGGAGTTCAAGTATTACTTCTTCTGATGTCATCTTGTGATACGCACTCCCTTCTATTGCACCAGTATAGTAACATTAATAATGGTTTCCATCATGTTATTCTGTTAAATATTCCTTATCTCATATTTCTTACCAACTTGTATTCACTATTTTGGTCGATACATAATATGGACCTATGTTATTGGTTGATGGCCTTCTTTCCACGATACTCATAGCCGATTTTGGTACCTGTAGCTTAATGAAGTATCTTCACTACCGAAATAATTAGCAAGCTTTCCTTGGTTAATGAGTGTGCCACTGAGGGTGTTGCTAAGCATGCCATTGTGGGTGCAATCAAAAATATGAGGAAGAAGATACCACGAATAAGTTCTAGTATGGATATAGTAAGTCAAATTATACAAAATATAGAAGGAGAAATTGAGGACTATGGAAAACTTATAAAAGGACTTAGAGCAAGAAGTTATAAGAATTATGACACCACCCATCACCAAAACACCGACTTATTATCAGAATTGGGAAAAAATTCAAGGATAGATGAGGATTGGTTACCGATGGTTACCCCTATATAAAATCTCTTAAAATTAACAATTGATGTAGAATACTTAGATAAGTAGGTGACCAAAAGTGTTCTCAAAATACGCGAGAATGTGGTAGGAAAAAAAATTGGATCTTGTGCATTTAACAAAATATAACAAAGCAACACCACTAACTAACCAAATAGCATTTACCAACAAAAGAAAATTTTTGAGGATAAAAATATACTTTAAACAAACACAACTCCTAGACCAAGAGTCATCCTTAATGCCATTAAATTCAAGAAGAATTTCTATAGAAGCAATAGAACACATCTTAAGTGATCAAGATACAATGGAAAGAGAAGGCGAGGAAAATAATATAGTAACCTTGGGGACACATTACTTTAATATAAACTTAGGAGATACAAACAACAACTATGAAGAACAAGTAAACATGAATACCTTTAGGAAGCTACCCATTTTTGGAAAGGACACCAATGGGGATGCATAACATATCTTCATCCTAGAATCAATGTGGCAAACACAAAATATAACTAGGGACAACACTAAATTGTTTAAATTCATTGGCACTTTACGAAGTGATGCCCTCAAATGGTACATAAAAACTTATCTATCAAATGATAAGGAATGGAATACAATAAAATTTAAGAATTTTTAACAAGTTATGAATCTTAAGAACTACCCACTGAAGGGGTAAGCAAAATCAAGGAAATCACACAAAATGAATATGAAACTATAATAGAATTTGATAAGAGATTCAAAGAAATAACTAGGATATTAGAAGAACCACTAACTAAAAAGAAGAAAATCAAATGGTTCATATCTAGAGTGACACCAGAAATCAGAATGGCCCTAGATGGAAGAAGTTTCAATACATATTTAGAACTAGTCACTTTGGCTTGACAGATAAAAAACCAGTCTTGGTAGAAACTTGAGAAAGAAAAAGAAAACAAAGAAATAGAAAATTTAATATTGGAATTCAAACAACTAAGACTCTGGCAGGAGATTATGGTAAAACAAGATTTCCTTCTAGAAATACCTAACATTTGGTGTACCTATTGCACCCAAGAAGGTCATTTACAAAATGAATGCCCAAAAGAAATAGGAGAGAAGAAAGAAAATGTATTAACAGTCGATCTAAGGGAATTACTTAAAATGTTTAACTCAAGTTACTATGGAGTATGTGGGGAGTGTGATGATCATGAAACGGAAGATTGTCCATCACAACTATTTTAATTAAGAGAGGATCCAAGCTTAGGAAACCATAATGAGGAAAGAGGGATGGAATATGCAAAAAAATTGGTGGAAATACCACTTTACCTATAGGACCATGGCTATAAAGTGCCAAAGTGGTGAAACCAAAGGAACATAAATTATCTATAGAACCAATAGAATCAAGGACCATATAGTAATAGAGGCCAATTCAAAGGAGATAGAGTTCAAGGTAGAAGAAGGAGGCAAACAGATGTTATCTGCTTCAGTTGTAGTAAGCAAGGTCACTTCATAATTGATTTTTAGGGAGATAAGAAAAACAATGTGGGTTTTGTGGAAGTATCGAGGATGATATATTTAATTGTGGAAAACTTAAACTTATTTCAAGAATATGAAATTGTAATTCAAAAGTGATAAACTCAAGAACTTAAATCCACCTAGAGGAGCAAGACTCCTAAGAAAAATACTAAAGGAATCAAATAAAACAAATAGGAGGTTCCAAAAACCAGAACGAAATGACATTGATACTACTGAGACTCGTAGCTACAAAGAAGAATATATCTTACTAACATAAAATCAAGCAATAAAAAACAAAACAAAGCAACAATGGTTACCAAATAGGGAATGAATTATGAAAATGAAAGGTATATAACCACTAAGGAAGAAAACACTATAGATGAAGAAGAATTCCACCCAACCAAAAGACATCACGACCAAATAGTAGATAAAATGAAGAAAATTATTACCAAAGAACAACATCAAGAAGTAGAAAAAAATGACTACTTCTCCAAACAAGAGATGGGAATACTAAAACAACTAGTAAAAATGTCCAAATAGTCTAATCTATCAGACAAACTAAAATAATTCTACAAATACTAGACAAAAAAATAAATCACAACACATAAGAACAATAGGAAAGAATGATAGACAATGGAAGATCAAACCCATCATGATTACTATTAGCATAAATCAAAAGAAAATAACAAATGTGATGGTAGACTTAGGAGTTGACATAAATATGCTCCCTAAAAGGGTATGGGAACAAATAGGGAAACCTAAACTTGAACAAACACCCTATAAAATAACCCTAGAAGATGGTACCAGGATGAAAAATTTGGGGTCTTAGTGTAGACACCTGAAAATGTCCTAAGTATATCACACACCTGATTTTTCTAGTTCACTTTGTAACAGTAACACTGTCATTACAGAGCCGATACTCTTTCAATATTATCTTCAACTATGAAATACATACAATCTTGAATCTTTGTATTTACACACCTTCAACATGCACCAACATTACCTCAAAACCATGTGACAAGATTCTTCATAGCAAAGCAATGCAAACCACAAACTCGTTCATTGAACACTAAAAGTTGTAAACTAGGACTTAGGAAAAATTGCAAAATATTTGGTCTTCACCAGACCAAGACTATTGTATCTCTATAATGGGTTTCCATCAATGACAACACCATACACTATCATGCTCATCAATATTCAACTATCTTCCCACACCATACATCAACATCATCTATGCATCATCATGCTCATGTTGCCAACAACCCAAGTCTTCAACACTCTTGTTGTGAACATTGCCATATTTAGTGAAGCTACTACAAAGAAACTCTAAGATGGTTATGATAAGATACATGTAGAGATTCACATAAGGTTGGTTTTGGAGTATAATAAATTGTATTAATTGTTTCCATCTCCACAGAGAACTACAACACTAGTTGTTACTACACCTTCAAGCTCAGTAGGCACACTAATGCAAGACGAAGAAGTTGTCCTTGAAAATAAAGGAGGTTGAAGAAAAATTATAGGAGGTAAAGGGGGATAGAAATAAGAGGGTAACTAATCTATTTGATGATTTTATTGGATATATATATATATATATTAAGGCTTGAAGATACATGGGAAGGATATAAAAAATTTAGAAATTCTTATGTAACATACTTGTAGCATCAAAATTTGAATGATATTTTAAGCAGATGGATTCCTAGAACATCATTAATACAAAAAGCCTATTTTTTTTATTTTGATCCCAATGTCCTATATGGTCTAGTTAACACATATCAAATGATTGATCTATTGGGAGAAGTTACATATTTTCAATCAAACCTTGAGCAATAACTAAAGAGCAAGTTTAAATTATTGGAGAATATTGAGAAGAATATCATGCCAAATATTTTGGAATGGAAATGGAATCATTAATCCTCTTAGTCAATAGAAAAGTGAGTTTGGCACAATTGTACCTTCTTTGTCTTCATTCATCTATGCAAGTGGGGATCCAAATTGTATGTTACTAAATAGCACACTTGATAAAATCTTTGATGTAAAGGATGATAAAGAAATATTGGATGTTGAATACCATGCACATCAAGATAAAATTTAAAAAAAAAACATTTCAATGGCCTACAGAAATTTGTTTTGCCTCTTGGATGGAGAAATACAATGAATGAGCATAAATTTGAATTTCAATCCATCATTTGGTTTCAGTTTCAACATCCTAGTCAAACAAATGACAAATTAGATTATAGTTTTGGTTTTCAATGACATCTTGGGGTGGTTCCTAATATTTGGTTTCAACTTTTTGGCTTCAGTGGCATCTTCAAGCTTCAACTCCAAGATTCTAACGGCTTCAACAACTTCTTAAATTGGTTAATAAGGGAGAATATTATTCTAATGGGATTTGTTCCTATTATTTTCTAACATAATTATAAAGGATTTCAAATTTAGTATGAGACACATGAGTCATGTTACTAACTCATGAGCCTATGTGATTACTCATTCTATATAAAGGGTTATAGTCTCATTGTAAAGGATTTTGGACTTTGTAATTGGGTGGCAATTTTTAGAGAATATTAAGTTTTTTCTTAGGTTATAAAAAAGTAATTCTATAAATGATATTTATTTTATGTGATAGCAATATACATTTCAATTTGTAAAGATATGAGTTACATGATTTAATTGTAATTGTCTCCAATGTGTAATTCAACATTTTCTCATGAATAAAATGATCAAGCGTCTTTGATTTCATCTTTGTAAATTTGTGCAATGAATATTTCATTAATGGCTCCTATTAAATTAATGGGCTAGATTTACTTTCATGGAGTATTGATAGTGTTGTGTTATTGAGGGATTGTTAAGTAGAATTACAATTAATGCCATTTGTAGGATACATTATTGTAATGCAATAATTTTAGATATCCATTTTAGTATGTATTAAGTTGTTGTTAAGAAGCATTTATGAGGTTGTATGACTATGTAACCCATGTTCAAGGCACCAATCTGAGAAATTAGACTTTTCCAACATCTAGAATAGCTCAAATAACAACTATCAAGATGTTCATAAGTCATTCTTAATTATTTTATATTCTCATTGCTTGGATCCAAAAATGTACAAGGGTTTTAGCCAATTACTATGTTCTTTTTATAAATCCTTGTCATAAGCTATTGGAATGTGTCTATTATTTTAATATATTTTACAATTGTTAGCTATTTCTTGACATTGATAAAATGTATACCCACCTAGGTCCACATAACCTAAAGTGCAAAAGGATTTCAATTCCTTACTCATTGGCCAACATCCTAGAATTCTTGACTATTAGTTATGATTATTTTATAGAGAATGTTAGGAATTAGTTGGAATAACTAATAAAATCCAATATCTATTGGTGAATATTTGGAATAAAGGGCCATAAATTATTAAATCTACAAATCAATCTAATAGAGCCAAAAAAATTACATTGTTGATAACATTTTATCCACAAACAAGGGTAAGGGAGGAATCCAAACAAGCAAGAGGATTCTTGTAGTGCAAAGGTTAGAAAATACACTATGATAAGATGTGACCCTCGACAACTCACTACTACAAAAAAACACATCCACCATTTGATGTCACCTACAAATGATCACCATCAAGAGAACATGCCTTAGAAGTACATGAGAAAAAATAGGAAAGCTAGGAGAGCCTACCACAATAGATAGGAGGAAGCCAAGAGCCACCTCATGTCCAATAATTCCTATAACAATAGAAACCCTAGGCGAGGCATGAAGGAAAGTAGGGATAAAACCAATCTATAGCATTGAAAATTGTCACCCTTGACAATTTCACACTAGGTTTAGCTCACCCCTATATGCTTGGACCTAATTATACATTTAATTGCTTATTTTATAAATATCTTATGTAGACACTTAAAAATGTCCTGAATGATATACACACTTAAATCTAGTATACTAACATCATTTCATCCTGAAACCCATCTTCTTTTCGCTTGTTTGATTAAATTAACCTAGTTATTTAATTAAATGCCTCATTTTCACCTATTAATCTAATTGACCTAATTGGGTTAATTCACCTCTTGCACTAACATTTCATCCAATTTAATTAAATAATGCAAATTATTTAATTTTAACCCTAAGTCCTCTTATTTAATTAAATAACCTAAACTATTTAATTAAATATCATATTTGCATCCCCTTTTCATTAAATAAATCAATAATTTAATGAATATCCTCACATTCCTCATCTTACATATTCAAATTTAGTTTTAATTAACTAAATTTCTAAATTCCCTCCCATCCACTTGCATAGGGAATATTCCAAAGGAATATTCTCTTATTTGGCTCCAAAATTGGAATGATTTCTTTCAAACAAACTTTGTAACAAACTTTCAAAGTTGTTACAAAGTGTGTTTGTTTGAATCATTCTCAACCCTTAATCTTTCATTGATCCATGTTTCATCCTCCTTTCATTTGTGACCATTGATAGATCAAATCAATCACATCCATTTCTTTTTCATTTGATCTCCATTAAATCAATTATTTAATGAATATCATATTATTCCTCCTCTTGCACATTTAAATTTAGTTTTAATTAACTAAATTGCTAATTATCCTCACCTTCCCACTTGCAAGGGAATATTCCTCCTTTGCACATTCCTCCAAAAGAGAATATTCCTATGGAATACCCTCTTTTGTGTACTCATTCCTCCAAAATATCTCCTAACCTCTTCCTAATTCTTAGGAAATGTGTTTTTTGAAAGCTAATTTGGACTATTGATTAATTTAGTTGATCCTTGTCAACTTCCAACCTTGACCATGGATTGGAATCCTTGATCCATGTTTCATCCTCCTTTCATTTGTGACCATTTATAGACCAAATCAATCTCATCCATTGATTTTTCATTTGCTTTCCTATAAATAAAGCACTATTTGGAGACAAATGGATCCATCTTTTGATAGAAAATTCATGTTGTTGAGACTCACACACATTTGCATACTCCAATTGCTATCACTATCTTTAAGGGCAATTGGATTTTATCACATCCATTTGAGAGCATTTACTTCAACATCATCCAAGCTTATTTCAACAAAATGGGATTGTGAAAGGGTTGAATTCCACATTCGATGCAACAATAATCCCCCAATGGGATGAGGTTTGCTGAGTTTAATTAGGATTCTTTGTGCAATTTGAGCTTTATTTCAAGTTTTAATGGCTTCCTAGTTTAACTTTGCAAGAATTTCATTGGGAATGTAACTTGATTTAGCTAATTACATTGTTTTAAATTGCTTATTACAATCATGTTTAGCTTAGTTAATATTTACATCCACATCTTCATAAAATAAAACAATGGGAATAAAAATAAGCATTTAATATTTACCCCTGATGTTTAAGGCCCAATGCCCTTGTCCAACCCTTTTTGGCTCCAATTTGAATATATCGATGTTTGTATTTTATTATTTAAAAATTTAAATTTATTTGTCAATTATCGGTATTTAATTTTCATGAAATTAAAAGAATTGCATATAAATACAAGTCATTTTCATCATTTTAAATCTTAAGAAATCTAATGAATTCTAACAATTTTATTGAGAAAATTGAAGAATCTAAAATCAATCAAGAGCAGCTAAGAGCAAAATTATCATCATTTTTGTGGCATTTATTTCAGTCAAGCATCATGTATATCATTCATCATGTTTTTTATGTAAATTTGTTCATGTTTTGTGTTAATTTTTGTTGTGATTACTAACACTTGCAATACTTCAAATCAAACAACAATTTCTCCTTAAGGTGATGATTACATGACTAGTCCATCAAGGAATGCAAATATGAGTGGTGAGTTGCAACATTAGTTTATTTATGACTTGTTTATCATTTATCCTATGCTTAAATGAGGGTAAGATCTCTTTATACATCATCTCCGATGTGGAGGAAGAAATACCAAAATGGGGTTTTACTTAGGCAAGCCCCTATAGGACATAACCTTCCCCCCTCTTTCATGTGTGCAAGTTTTTAGATGTGAAGGAAATTGGAGGAATATTGAAGACTAATTTTTCATGCATGCATTCAAGCCCTACAATTTGTCAGATCAAGGAAAGTGGATTTTATTAGCAATAGATGAAGTTCTGACAGTGACCCTAGAAGAGAAGAACTTGTAGACCAAGAGCTACAAGAGTTCCAAATCATATCTTAAATAGAATAAATACATTGTATGGTTACCCATACCCCTAATTGGTCATTTCAACACAAAATTAATATGTTAGGTTCTTCTATGTTTGCTCTCTGCTTTTCCAAAATCTAATTTTGTCTTGATGTTCTATATTTCTCATAATTCATCTCAATGTGTTGCAATTTCATGGTCAACCTAGGAACAAAATTACATCTTAAAATTTAGTTAATCAAAGGTCAATTAATCACATCAACATCATCCCCCACAACAGATTAAAACCTTGATCTACCATTTTGGCTCTTCCATTAAGGTTTGTAGACAAGTGGGTATTAAGATCATTTTTAATCCTTAAATGTCCATATTGGAAGAAGTGTGATTTAATACCTAGATCCCTTTTTCCAATAAAACATAACCAAAGCTATAAATTTTTTGACATCTCTAGTAAAGTTGGCTTGTTGGTGTCTCTTGTCATCATCTTATTTTCTTCTTACTTCCTTTTGCGCTAACATGGTACCATGTCAATTAATCATAAATCATCGCTAATGCATCCATCCTGCATCCACAAACTGTCAGCATACTGCATAATGCATATCATATCATATAGAAAGCATTAATCATACCACATACATTCATCCCCATCATTGCATAATATAGATTGGTTATTCTAAGAATTTCATAAACCATACATCTATCACCCATACGCATAATCATAAAAGCATCATCATATCATATCATGTGCATCCATATCATCCATGCATCATAATATTATCCATTACATATAAACATCATAATCATCTCATTTATATCATTTATATCATTTATATCATCAATAATGTAACTGTCATGGTACAAATCAGGATCAAGTGGGTGTAATATATCAAAATAGGCATGAGGCTACCCATGGCTGATGACTGTCTACATCATCAAATTTGTCTACATCAAATATTCAAGTTGAACTGATCTTGAACCTCTTTTTCAAGAGATCGACCCTCAAATCAAACCTCTTCGCCCGATCTCTCGATGGGGCAATATATCGACGTAATCCTTCATTTGTTGGAGCAACAGTGGGGCATCCAAAAAATCAAAGAATATTTGAATTTTGATCAATATAGTTTATTCTTTGAACCAATGCAACAAGTGCATTGCTTCAAAGAGGGGCAAAATGTAGACACGTAAAATGTACATGCACCTGATCCTAATTTCACTCACACCGAGTTCATCCTGAATCATCTCTCTACTAGTCATTTAATTAAATAATCTCTATTTAATTAAGTTCATCACATTTCATCTCTTAATTAAATAAATCATTTTTTATCTGATTAAGTCATCATCTCCTATTAATTAAATAAATCACTTTGTTTAATTAATCTTATAGTCCCTCTTTTCATTAAATAATTCATTTTATTTAATTAATCTCTAAAGTCATCTCATTTAAATTAAATAAATTAATCTTTATTTGATTTAAAGCTAACACCATCCTCTTTAATTAAATAAATCAAATCTTATTTAATTAAGTCTATAATCATCTTCCATCTCCTTTTGATTTAGTTTAATCCTTAAATCTAAGTCAAATGAATCAAATCACCTAATCCTCTTTTAAATTAACTAAATCAGGATTAAATCTAATCTAATGCATGTCACATCCTCTAGATTTTGCAACTTGCACATGAAAATCAATCTAATTGTTTTGTAAATCATCTATTTTCATTCAAAAAAGGCATCAAAGATGGAATATTCCTCAAAAGCATTTAAAATCTCTTACATGTCCTTTTCTTGAGCCATGTGGCATTAACTTCACCTTTCACCTCATCCTTCAAGCCATCTTTTGAATTTGAATCTCCCCCCTCTTTGCACATTCTCCCAAATGTGCTCATTCCTCAACCATTCACATGATGACATGTGGCTTCTTCTCATTGGTTGAAGATTAGTCCCACATTCATCTCTTTTGCCTTTTATCTCTTTACTTTCTTCTATAAATAGAGAGCTCATCCTTCATTTCTATCATCCACAATTTGAGCAAAGTTATTATACTTCAATTTCATCTTAGAGCTTTAGCATTTGCATCAAATCCATCAATTGTAGCTAGGTTATTGCAGGTTTTCTCCATGGAAGGCATTTAAAGCAATCACCAAGTGGATCACAATCATCAAATCTTCATCAAGCTTGCTTAGGAGTTGGGAAAGGGCCAATTTCCACATCAAATTGGCACCAACTCCCCCATAGGATCAAGAGTTTGCATTATTTGAATAGGATTAATCTCTTTTTTTGCTTTTCATTGCATTTCTTGCTTTCATTTCCTATTTTGAATCATGTTAATGGATTTTATGGGGAATCTCTATTCTAACTTGCATTTGACCTTATTAATGTGTTCATTTGTTGTGTTCTTGCAGGTATAGGATCTAGGTTCACAGTATGCTTTGAAGCAAAAGAGAAACTAGCTAGGAAACAATAGAGTAACTCAAGAGGTGGAGGAAGTTTTTCATGATGAAGAGGATATTCTAGCAATGGAAGAGATAAAAAGAAGAAACCAGCACCTCCCAGATGAGTTCTTACACTCAAGAAGCTCAGGGAAGAGAAATGTATCCCAGAGGTAGTGTTGATTACTCAAGAGGACAAGGAAAATTTGGAAGAAGAGGATTTAGTGGTACATGTTACCAATGTGGAGAAACTAGGCATATGGAATTTGAATATCTTCAATACAACCAAACAATAGTAAAAGCAAGGAGGCTAGAACTCATGTGGGCCAATCAAAAGAGGAAATTATAGCTTCACCCAAGCGTGGAGAGGATCTTGAAGATGGAGATTCTTTGATGTTGAGAAGAATCTTGTTGAAGTTAGAAAATGAGAAGGAAGAACCCTCACAAAGGAGGAAATTTTTTAGAACCAAATGTAATTTTGGAAGTAAATGTTGTAGACTCATCATATATAGTGGTAGTACTAACAATTTGGTTAGAAAATGAGAAGGAAGAACCCTCACAAAGGAGGAAATTTTCTTAGAACCAAATGTAATTTTGGAGGTAAATGTTGTAGAGTCATCATAGATAGTGGTAGTACTAACAATTTGGTGCTAGAGGAAATGGTGGAGAAGTTGTAATGGAAGAGGATGAGACAACCTAATACCTATAAAATTTCCTAGCTATAAGAGTGACATCAATTATTAGTAAGTCAACAATGTCTGGTGAATTTTTATATTGCTAGTTATAAGGATGGGATAATGTGTGATGTTATGCAAATGGATGCATACCATGTTCTATTGGGAAAAACTTAGAAATATGGTAGAGAATCCACTCGTGATGACAAAGAAAAACTCTATAGGATAAAGAAGAATAGGAAGGATTATACCTTGAATCCCGTGAAAGATAAGGATGAGGAAGTAGAAAATAATCATAGAGTTTTTTTGGTGAAAGGGAAACAATTTTTGAAATATTTGAAGGAGAAGACATGTTTTATTTTATTCCTAAGCTTGTTGAAGTTAGGAAAACTAAGAAGGAAGAAGTTCCCATGGAGGTACAAGAAATTTTGGATGAGTTCTCAAAAAAAAAAAAAAGGAGTTACCTGATGGATTGCCACCAATGAGGAGCATAATTCATTGTATGGATCTAATATTGAGGTTTATTTTACCAAATAAATCACCATATAGAATGACCCTAATGGAAAATGAGGAGATAAATTGACAAGTGTAGGAGCTATTGGATAATGGTATAATCAAAGAAAGTTTGAGTTTGTGTGATGTACATGCAGTACTCACACCAAAGAAGAATGGAGAATCGTGGATGTGTACTAATTCTAGGGCCATAAAAAATATAAATATAAAAAATAGATTTCCATTACCCAAAATGGATGACATAATGAATTGTTTGAGTGGAGCCACGTACTTCACCTAGATAGATTTGAAGAATGGATACCGTCAAATAAGGATTTGAGAAGCAGATGAATGGAAAATAGTGTTCCAAACAAAGGATGGTTTGTATGAGTGGATGGTGATGCCAATTGGGTTAAAAAGCACCCCAGGTAATTTCATGTAGTTGATAAATGAGGTATTGAATCCTTTTCTTGGAAAATTTGTAATTATATATTTAGATGATATTATGATTTTAGTAAGACAAAAGAAGAGAATTTGATGCATATTAGAGCAGTTTTGTAAAGGTTAAAGGAAGAAAATTTTCTTGTAAATTTGAATAAATATAGTTTTATGAAGGAACTAGTATACCTAGGTTTTATAGTGTTTGAAGAAGAGTTGAAGATGGACCCAAAGAAGGTCAAGGCAATAGTAGACTAGCCATCATCAAGATGCACATTTGAAGTCATAAGTTTTCATGACTTGGGGAGCTTCTATAGGAAGTTCATCATAAATTTTAGTTGAGTATGTGCACCTATCATGAAGACCATGAAAGTTGGTAGGAAAGAGTTTCAATGGACAAATGTAGTAGAGAAGATCTTTCAATTGCTAAAGAAGAAGGTGACTTAACAACCAATGTTGGCATTGCCAAATTTTAACAAAGTGTTCTAAGTTGATTGTGATGTAAGTGGATGTGTAGTTGGAGTATTGAGTTAATATGGTAGACCCATTGCTTATTTCAATGAGAATTTGAATAAGGCTAAGAGGAAATAATCAATATATTATAAGTTTTACATAATAGTGAAAGCACTAAAGAAGTGGAGAAATTACCTATTACCCAATGAGTTTTTATTATACACAAATCACCATGCATTGTAGTTTATAAAAAACCAATTCAAGTTGAGTTAGAAACTATGAAATGGGTAGAATTTCTACAAATTTATTATTATTTTTTGAAGCAAAGAAGTGGTCAATCTAATAGGGTAGCAAATGCGCTAAGTAGAAGGTATTTTTTGTTGAATAAATTACAGGTTAATCTTGTTGGATTTGATGCAATGATATATATATATCAAGAGGACCCAAATTTTAAGGAAGCATGGGAAATATATAAGAATCTAGTAGAGAAGGATAGAACTCCATGGTTAGTGTATTTTATTCGGGAAGGTTTTATTGTTCAAGGGAAATAAATTGTGCATAACTCGAGGGTCAATGAGGGAAAAGTTGATAAGAGAGAAGCATAGTGGAGGTCTAAGTAGACATTTTGGTGTGGATAAAACAATAGCACTATTAAATGAAGGATACTATTGGCCTAGAATGAAAATAGATGCGAAGAAGATATTGCAAAGGTGTAGAATTTTCCAACATACAAATGGAGTAAGGAAAAATATGAGATTGTATCATCCATTTCCCATACCAGAGAGATCGTGGAAACACATTAGCATGAATTTTTTTTTGGGATTGTCTTAGACATAAAGAGGTGATGATTCAATTTTTATTTTAGTAGACATATTTTTAAAGATGGTTCATTTCAAACCATGTCAGAAGAGTAATGATGATTCCCACATAGGTAATTTATTTTCCAAGGAGATAGTTAGGATACATGGATTTCCTAAGAGTGTTGTCTCAAATAGGTACACTAAATTTGATGGCCGCTTTTAGTGTACCTTGTGGAAGTTGGGTACTAAGTTAGGATTTAGTTCAACCTGTCATCCCTAGATTGATGTGCAGATCAAAGTTATAAATAGGAGTTTGGGAAACTTGTTGATATGTTTGGTAGGTGATAAACCAAACCAATGGGACTTGACATTAGCTCATATAGAGATTTCCTATAATAATTCAGTCAATAGGAGTGTTGGAAAATAATAAAAAATCTATTATCTATGGGTTAGCCCTGGGGGCATTGATGAGTAGATAGATAGTGCAAATTTGAGCAGGAAAAGTGTTGTGGTGGAATATTTTTTTGAATACATTCATGATTTGCATAAGAAAGCGAAGGAGAATTTGGAGAAGAGTGATATTAAATACAAAGAGCATGCTAATATGCATAGAAGAGAACAAGATTTTTAAGTGAGTGATATCATTATGGTATATTTGAGAAAATAGAGGTTCCTATGGGGAACATACAATAAATTAAAATAGAAGATAGGCCCATGTATGGTATTAATGAAGTTTGCATCTAACGCTTATGAAATAGAACTTCTAGTAGGTATAGACATATCTCCCATCTTCAATGTTGTTGATCTGTATAAGTTTCATGAAAGTACACAAGGGGATCCACACACAAATTTGTAGGATGCACAAGGATGGGTACATCAGTTGCCTAAAAATAAATTTGAAGAATTAGACAAAGTGATTGATTCTCAAGTGGGTAAGAGAACCAAAGAGAAAGAATAAATGGAATACTTGGTCCATTGGAAGAATAGAGTTGTAGATGAAGCCTCTTGGATGAATGTCACGGAATTGGTCAAGTATGGGATTCCATTTCCAAACTTGCCAAAATTTTCATGAGTTACAAACTTAAGGAACATTTCATTTACTTAGTGTGTTTGATGTGGAAGTATTCAGGTCCATAAGAAATCCTACATCAACCAAAAATATTTTCTTTTAGTTTCATTGCTTTTATTTTTTGGTAGTGTTGGTTTTGGATAGTTACTTTAGGAGGATTTTCATAAATAATTTGAGAAAAATAATGGCATCACCTTGTAGAGGAGTTTAATGGGTAGCTACAAGTTAAATTTGGTGAAGATTGGACAAAAATTGGCCATTGTGGATTTATGATTTCTTGGTCTGCTATCAGTTTGAGAACTTCTGGGTTGCTAAGTTGTACCTACTCTTACGTGGATATTTCATTTGTTGTTGGACTTTGTGAAGATTTGTTGTTGAACCAACTTTTTAGAAGTTCCTATGCATTTTTCTTGTTTCGATGTGTTTTCTTGCACCATTTGATATTGATGGTCTTTTCTACCTTTATGAGAGCTTTAGGGTCATCTAGCTTACTAGAATTCTTTCCATTTTTGGAATTTCCTAACCATCTAAAGTCTATGGGATTTTTATTTCCATTTAAAATTATGGATAAAATCAAGTGCATTGAACATTGACAAGCTTAATCAACCAGTTCAAATGGATAGTTATGACAATGATGACAACATGCCATAAGTTGACTTAGTAGGATGATGACATCACCATGTACATATTGTGAATTTTTATTGACCAAGTGAATCTAAAGTGGGATTTCTTGTTCAAAACTAGTCATTTGTGAAACTTCACTTGCTACTGCATCTATAGACTTTCATCTTGCTACTACATCAATGAAATTTCAACTTACTTCTTCTATGGAAATTCAACCTACTACTACACTTGACGTTTCTATAATGATTCAATTATACGACTAGGATATGATCCAATTTGACTTCTAACCATCTACTAATATGGGGCATCAGGAGGCCTAATCATTTTGTGGAATCCAAAATTGGTAACTATTATATCACATAAAAATGAGAATAATTGGCAACTTGTTGAGGTGATAAAATATGAATTGCAGTTTTGGCTCATCAATGTTTATGGCCCTACTTCTACCTTGGATAAGAAGAATTTGTGGGATGAATTAACAAGACAAATATGTTTGACTCATGCAGGGAAGTTTATATTGGCAGGGGATTTCAATGCAATAACATCTCTGCAATAAAAGAATGGGGGAATAAGCCCTCCGCCAAGGGTGGTGTCATATTTTAGTTTATTTATAACATCCAATGCTCTCAGGCATGTTTAGCCTACCTCAGGAAAATACACCAGGACCAACAGAAGGAAATGTTTTCTTCAAATTGTAGAATGACTTGACAGATTTTTAGCATCTCCCAACTGGCTGAACACTTTGCATAATCTAACGTAAGAAATTTTACCATACCCTAGTTCAAATCATTATGAAATTTCTTTGAATATATCAAATATGACCATTCTAAGTGTAAAGTCTTCTTTTAAATTTGAAGTTATGTGGTTCAGACATTCGCACTTCATGGAACTTTTGAAGCAATGGTGGGTCAATGCTCCTTTTGTGCAAGGTACTAAGATGTTTCAGTTTTACAAGAAATTGGTATATGTGAAATAGCAAATTAAAATCTAGAATAAGCAGGTTTTTAAAAATAATTTTCACCAAAAAGATATAGTATTCAAATATTTAACAGCAATTCATGAGAGTATAATTCAAAATGGTCTAGATGCAACATTATAGGACAAACGGAAAAGGCTCCAGGAAGAATGGGAGGAGCTATGTGCGAGAGAAGAGATTTACTGGAGACAAAAGTCTTGAGAACTTTGGCTAAAAGAGGGAGATCGTAACACAAAAATTTTCCATGCTTTTGCTCAGATTAGAAAGGTAGAAAAGTCAATTCATTCAATTTAACAGATATCCACATGAAATTGTCTTACAAAGGGAGAGGACATAAATAATGAAGGTGTCAAATTTTTCTCAGAACTTCTTTCTGCCCCAACAAGCATAGATGCTAATTCAATTAATGACCAGCAACAATTTTTGGCCGCGATCCCACACTCATCAATGTTGAAGATAATAATATGCTTATGAGGTCTTTCACTTTGGAAAAATTGAAACATGTAGTTTTCTCACTCCCTCCTGATAAGGCTCCGGGTCTAGATGGCTTTATGACATTATTCTTTCAAAAGTGTTGAGAGTTTTTGTGTTTTGGGCTTCTCTGGGTGCTAAAAAAATCAAGAAGAACATGCTTCATGTTGAGACAATTTAATGTCACCAATATTACGATAGTGTTGAAAGTTAAAGACCCTAAAACTTTTGCAGAGTTTAGGCCATCTCTCTTTGCAACACAGTTTACAAAATTTTCACGAAAGCAATCTACCTTAGGCTCTAGCCCATCATTCCAAGGATTATCTCTCAGGAGCAAGGAGGATTTGTACCTCGAAGGGAGACGTATGAGGGAGAAATTGTAGCACATGAAGTCCTGCACACAATAACAACATCAAAGTAGCCCTCCTTTATTGTCAAGTTAGACATGATGAAAGCTTATGATAAGGTAGATTGGAATTTTCTGAATAAGGTGTTAACAAGGTTTGGTTTTTGTTCCCAATGGCGCTAGTGGATAATTTCATGTTTATCAGGAGCTAAATTTTTAGTGATCATAAACAGAGGACCAATAGGATTCTTTTATGCTTCGCAAGGGGTTAGACAAGGGGATCCAATTTCCTCATTTCTTTTCATTATAATGGCAAAAGCCTTAAGCAGATTTATCCTTTTCAAACATAATCAAAGCTTATGCCAAGGGGTAAAGATAACAAGCTCAAGTATTTTAGTCACACATTCTCTCTTTGCGGATGATACCCTCCTTTTCAATAAATCTTCATTATCGGAAGCTAGGCAGGTCAAAGAGGTTTTGAACAAATATTCATCAACATCTGGGAAAAAAATAAATCCAACTAAGTCCAAGATCTATATTCTAAACACTCCAGATGATCTTAAGAAGAAAATAGTCAACATTTAGGCTTCCAAGAAGCGGAATTGCCTTGTACCTATTTAGGAATCCCTTTCTTCAAAGGTTCTAATAGAGCATATTATTGGGATAAGGTGCTTAATAGACTCAAGGCAAGAATTCTAATATGGAAAGCTAGATGACTATCACTGTCAGGAAAAATCCTTCTAATCAAATCAGTTTTATCATCCATTCCTAACTATTTCCTTGCTATTCTCAAATCCCCTGCATCGATAATTTTGGAAATAGAAAAAATAATAAGATGATTTCTTTGGAAAGGTAATATAGATGAACATAAAACGGTCCCTCTGTTATCTCTAGAAAATCTGGGAAGGGGAAAGAAACAAGGGGGGCAGGAATACAAAATATTTCATAGAGAAACAAAGCCTTTGGAGCCAAGCTATCATGGAAAATGTACACTAACCCAGATGCAAAATGGACTAGAATAATGTAGTCTAAGTATTTAGATAATGATAATCCTACAAGAATCTTAATAGTGGCAAACCCCCCAAAGGGATCTGAAATATGGAATTTCATTCTAAAAAGTAGGAATCTTATAAAGAAAATTGCATCTTGGGAATTGAATAATGGGCAGAGTGTAAATTTTTGGGTTGATTCATGGAATGGAAAGCCACCATTGTCAGAAAAATAGGAACTGCATGAGGTAAGAACAATTCTTTCTAAAGCTTGGGGTGAAAACCTGTTAGATTATGTGCAATCCTCAGGATCTCTAAATGGGAAAGTAGAGTGGAAAAAACCATCAAGTAATCTTATGACCTCACAACAATTGGATTTATTCAGCAGTGTCATGAAAGAAAGAATAATGTATTTATCCACAAAACCAGACCAAGTAATATGGGCAGCTTCAAAAGTAGGGTTATAGTCTGTGAAAGAAGGATACATAGTTCTAAGTTAATCCAATCATTTTTCACAACCTCAACGTTCCTTTAACTTCTATTGGAACAATAAAGTACTACCAAAAGTGGGTAGTTTTGCATGGCTTGCCATTCAGAAAAGGATATTAACTAGTGATTGTTTGGTTAAACTAAGGATTGCAGATCCTTTCAAGTGCTCGTTATGCGAAGTTGAATTTGAAACAGTTGATCACCTGCTTCTCCAGTGACATTTTGCAAATCAGTGTTGGAGTTTCATTAAAACAAGGTTAGAAATCTATAATCCTCTTCCAAATACACTTTGGGATCTCTTTCAAAGTTGGTCGCTTCTATATCAAACTTCCTTTTTTGCTTGTATTTGGCACATTGTCTTGATGATTGTGATATGGAACATATGGTGGGAAAGAAACATGAGAATATTAAGAAAAACAAAATCTCCAGTTGAATTAGCAATAATGAAAATTGAAAAAACAATTTCGGAAGGGGTCAATACATGTGTTCAGAAAGAGAAGCTTACAAATTCTTTATTTACAAATTGGGATAGTTATATTTTAAAGAATTGGAAGGGTATTAAGTTACCATTTGATGGTAGTATGCTTAAAAACAGTTCCAATAAAGTTTACAAAAATACAGCTAAGTGGATTCCACCTCAAGAGGGTTTTGCCAAATTAAATTTCGATGGGGCATCTAAAGCAGAATCAGGACAGTCAGGGGTTGGTATATGTATTAGAAATTCTTCAGGGAACCTAATAGCAGTATCTTCATTCAATCTAAATCAAGGAACAAACAATAGTGCAAAAGCACAAGCTTTGCTTCTGGGTTTGGAATTGGCATTGGAGTTGAAGGTTGCAAATCTACACATAGAGGGAGACTCTATTATAATCATAAATGCATGTAGGGAAAGAAAGGTTCATAATTGGAATCTAAGTTATATTCTTTAGAAAGTTTGGTCACTAATAGATAAATTTCATGCCACTGTGATCTCGTACACCTATAGAGAAGGCAATAAAATAACAGACTTTCTTGCAAACTTAGGTTGTGCGGCCAAGGAGATTAAGGTTTTACATGATTTAAGTCAATTATTTGATTTCCCTCATTTGATTTGATTAATCGAACAAGAGGAAAAAGGGGACCCTTTAGCTGAATGACCATGTTTGCAAGCTACTATTTTTCCACATGAGGATTATAAGCAAATCAAGGATTTAAATTTATTTATCCTCGGTTCCTTAATTTTACTCGTGGGCATGCAAGCCTTCGTACAAATGCTTGCACACAAAATTTGAGTTTTAAGTATTACCATAATCCTGGATACCTGTGCTCATGTACTTTAATCGCCATCACCTTAGCTCATTAAATTGGCTAAGAACACAAAAGAGGTATAAGCACACGAATTGGAGATTTGGTTGATGGACATTTGTCCATTCCTTGTTGTATTTTAGGGTGCTCACGCAAATTTTTTGGGAAAGGACTTTATGCAATCTTCAAAATGTAGATTTTGCACAAGCTGAATGATCCTACCATAAAAATCAATCTCCAACTATAGTGGGTTTTCTAACGAAAATAATAGTTTCTTCTTTTCAGATTGTGGCAACTAAATTTGGCAAGATCTTATAATGATTACCATTGCTTGTTTAAAGTGCCAACACAATTTTCACTAATCATACTAAGTGCAAGGTATACACTATCGGATGGAAAGATGGCTAGTTAAATGCCATGTTTGATGGTTTGCAAACACACAAGTAAGGATTAATTAATTCCCTCAGTAGAAGCAGGGTTTTTACACAAGTGGAGTAGTGGTAAAGGTCTTGTTGATTCTTAGTTGATGCATTGTCTTCAATGTATTTATCTAGTTTAAAAAGAGTTCAAGATAACCAGTTTCACTTTACATTTGAGGCATCATATAGCGACAAAAGAGTGTTATCAGACAGTGGTTGGAGGTGTTTAGAATAGCCAAGATGATGACTCGACCATGGAACCTGATAGTGAATTGCCCAAATTTGCAAAGGGAATAACCTTTTGAAGGCCATCTTTCGCATGGTGATCTAGCACAAATATTTAGGGTAGAATTCCCTAGAGTGGAGGACACAATCAGAGCAGTATTGGGGGTAGAAGTTACATTCCCTAGAGCCAAGCGATTGCTCTTCCCTTCTCAAGTACTGTCAATATTTTTATCAAATGCAATGGATTTGTTTCAATCCCTTGTTGAATTGGAAGCAATTGTCAGAAAAATTGTAAAACCTCAATTTCTAGATATATAATGATGCTTTGTTGTGCATAGTGCAAGTTTATAATTTTTTCATAGGGGATGGGTTTGTTGGGGGTTTATTTCCAAGGGATTATCTAAATCATCGCCAGGGTTATAACGAAATCTTTGAAGTAGTAAGGTTAGCCCTACAATTAAAGAATGATAGTGTTATTGTCAAAGACTTAAGGAAAAACAATAAGAGGATATGTGCCACTATGGATTTTGACATTAAAGAGAAGTATTACTCGCTATCATTCCTATGTGAGCATGTACCCCACCCACCTAGAAATCTACCACTAAGAGTGTTGCCTACAAAAATTGCACCGACGACGCCAGCTGAAAGTAAAATGGAAGGAATGGAAGGTCATGCTGCAATTTCAGCCACTGGGGGACAACATGGTTATTTTTCCAGGGCTCAGCTAATGCATGAGGTGAAAGAAGAAAAAGAACTGATGGTGGGTTTTGATTTCTTTGCTAACGACATGGGTTTGCAGGGTATTCCGAAGGGATAGGATGAAAACTCTGTTCAGGGTGGTGACCAAATGGAAGAATGATTGTCAGTGCTGACAGGGCAATTTTTTGATATTTTGACCTATGATCAGTGTACATGTGTATGCGGTTTTGTTCATCGTTGCTACCAAAATCTGCATGGGGCCAATATATCTTTGTTGCAAGGGTCTTGTGATAATGAAATCTGGGCATTATCATTGTTAGCCATGTAAATAGTGAATTTTAATAGTTTTAGCTAGGTTATTTAGATTAGGTTGGCACGGGATGTCAGGTTTTAAACGAACTCTTGTTGGGCCCATTTGTAAAAACTAATTTTGATCGGATCATTTGTATGAACTTTATCTTTTGGGGATATAACCAGAGGTTTTCTTCTTGGCTCTTTCTTGCCGGTATGCCCTCCTGAACTAGGATTTTGTACTATCTTATTTTTATATTAATAATATTATAGTGTACTACCACTTTTGTTTTTTTTTTTAAAGGATGATTAATGCACACATTTTGGGGATCTTTGGGAAGTTTTAGAAAGATGATAATGATCAAGAATGATTTAATTGTACTCTTGTAAAAAAAATTTACTGCCAAATACTAAGGTTTTATTTCATTTGGTTTGTAAACCTTAATTTTTTTGTTAAACTTTGTATTTTTTAAGTGATTGGGTCATTTGATAAGGTTCACCAATCTTGACTACACCACCATTCAACTGGTTTGCAACCGACAACATGTGACTTTCTTACGAGGTATTTTAGAGAAAAGGATGAAGAATTTTTTAAGATGAGTGGTCTCCCTCTATATGTAGTCTAGTGGGTGTTAGGAGAATAATTCATGATACCACCATTGTAGGGTCAATTCAAACATCTCCTCATTGTTCATTGTGTTCACGTTAGATATTGTAGAGGTGAAAGAGTTGATTCAAAGGATAGTGGATACTTTATTAAAAGCTAATTCCTTGGAGGTGTGGATGAGGTTCTTTTGGCTACTATCTATTATTTTGAAATGGCATCATTAGATGGAACTCTATTGGTAAATAATAGTGTGATAAGTGGGCAATGGAGGTCATTTATTATTATTAGTCTCCCACAAAAAGAGGCTCAAAGGAGTAGAGTTTCTTAACAAGCAATGGGATTGGTTGCCATTGAATTTGTCTCTTAGCTTAGCACTCTCGTCTCAAATATTTCTAAGGATGAGGTAGAAACATGAATCTCTACTATGGCTACAATATGATAAAACTAGTCTAAATTTTTTTATTTTGTAAATATTATCTAAGTTGATATAAAATTGATAGAAGGAAAATAACATAACATGATTTTTTGTCTATAATCCCATATATAACAAAAAAAGATAGTTTTTGGAATGTATCCATTATAATATAATACAACTTTTTATTAATATTATAATATAAAAGACTATATACTAAATAAATTATTTTATGTCATTTAAATATTTTAAAAATTTTAACACCCACTTATTATTTTTTAATATTTATGGTTTTTTAACATTTAATAAACTTCATAAAGAAAATTAATTATTGTTAATTATCTTAAATAATATGTAATGAAAATAATCATCCTTTTTAAACTTTTAATAAATTATTTGTTGACATTAATGATCTTGATTCTCCTTTTCTAATGTGAAAAAAATCTATTGATGAGAATTAGTGGTCAATAATTATCATGACATGATTTGACAATTTCAAACAATTATTTGTAATAATTAGTGTTTACTAATTTCACAAGAAAAAGACAATTGTTTAAAATTTTCAAAGAGCTAAATTTCTAATTATTTGTCACAATTATTGGCCAATAATTCTTCTTATAAAGTAATTATTGATGAGACTTTGACGGTCGTAAATTTCGGACTTTATATTATAGGTGGCAATAGCTTTTGCATGAATTAATTATTTGTCAATACTAAAGTTTTGCAAGATCCAACCATTTTTAAAATAATTAGCAACTACGAATTTGTTCTCATAACTTACATTTGAAATTGTAAGACTAATTGTTTCTAAGAATTAGGGTATTTTTTATCAAAGTTATTGGAATCTAATATAATTTTTTAAAAGTTTATTAATATAATTTATAATTATTATGCTTTAAATTAATAATATTATTAGAGGCTTTAGGAAAATTCAGAAAATTCAGAAAATTCACTGACGAAAAATTCACCGCCAAGTAAAATTCACCGCTAGTAATTTTTCGTCGGTGAATTTTCTGAATTTTCCTTCATTAAATATTAATATATTATATTAATATTTTGAGTAGAATAAATAATATTTTTATTAGAATTTGATAATAGATGTTTTATTGATAAATTAGTATTATATTTATAATATTATTTTTTATTTGCTTTTTGAGTTTAAATAATTTGATTTAATGAAATAATTTTGTAATATAAAAGTGATCTTACAATAGTGTATTTTATTTTTGGGACATGTTAATTTATGTGTGAAATTATGTATTTCTAAAAAAATGTGATTTAAGTTTAGAGGGATTCCATCTAAGAGAGTTTGATTAAAGGGCGTTTAGATCAAATCTCTTTGGATATAGTCCTTAGTATTAGCTTTCCAAAAATTATAATATGTATTATGCATTTTTAATATTAAATATTTTAAATTTTATGATGCATGTAGGTCCATTACCAAAAACATAATGACCTGTATTCAAGTCCCTAGAAAAATAACATTGTTAGAAATACATACAAGATAGTTTGCACTCCACATTGATGCTCTTATTTCAAAGATTGTTTTTAATTTTGATCTATATGGTAATATGAATATGTTATGGAAAAATTTATGTATAAATTACTTGGCAATACTAGTTTAAAAATTATTAATAATAAAAATATTTAATAAAAACCACCCAAAAATATGTTGTGCTAGACATTAGAGTATGATCTATTTCTTTGTGTGTGTGCCTCTGTGAGAGAGAAAGAGATAGAGTTTTGTGATGTGAAAAAATATCTAATTAAAAATAATAGATTTTTTTTTAATGAATAAAACAAAAATCATAAAATAATTTTTTAATTAAAAAACCTACAACTTTAATTTATATAAAAAAATGTCACAATCATTAGTGTACACCATCCTTAAATGATTTACCATTCCTTTGGTATAAATGACATATACTAAAAAATATTGAATTATAGTGTTCTACTCAGAATGTTATATGGAACATACTGCTATAAATTCACCTATTAATTATCCATTAAAATAAATCATTTTTTAATAAATTATTATTTTTTAATAGAGTTTTTTTTTGTAGTGTCTTATATTTTTTTCATAGATTAAATTTATTTTCTTTCAAATAGATTTTTTGTGTGCTATTGTTGTCTATTATAAACCTACTTTTAGTCACTCATGGACACTGATAATATTTCATTTTTTTCTCTCAATCGTAATAAAAGAAAACATGGTATGCATGATACAATTTTGGAGTATATCTATCAATAGATCATGATAGGGAAAAACATGATGTTTTTTAGAACACCGAGTTTAAAATTTATTTATCAAATATTAGATTGATGATCATTGTGAAAAATGTTTTTTAAAATATATTTTATGATATAAATTTGAATACCATCCAATTTATTAAATATCATTTAGTTATATCTAAAATTGACATGATGATGAATGCACATGTACCTTATAATAGAGGTCACATGCTCACAAGAATACTCATTATCATCCATTTAACTCTTTATACACACATGTATGTCATTTCAACTCCTTTTAATAAAAGAGTATTTTTATGTAATTTCTTTGTCTTCTAAATGTATTATGATTCACTATGTTATAATTTTGCATATTCATTAACATAAAAATTTAGTAGTTAAGTTGTTGGTTTCCATGGTGTCTTTGGGCTACCATCTAAGTTTAATGTTATAAAGAAAGTTAATTTTAAAGTATCTTTAATAGATAAAATTAGATAATGTCTTGGTTTTTTAGCATTGTGAATGTTTAAGTATTATTGATTAATCTACTTTAAAGTCACTTCCTTCTAAGTTGGATTTTCATTGTTGATCTTTATTAAATTTTAGGTTTTTATGTTTGGGTTTATTGTAGTATAAACTATCTTGATTTTTTTCTAACATCTTATGATTTTTATCATTAGATTAAATATATTTTTTACTCAATATTGTGTATTATAATGTCTCATTTCTAGTCCCACATAGCTACTTATAATCATTTGTGGATAATAAAGATATTTCATTTTTTTGTTTAGATTGAAATAAAGGATTTTCAAAGTGATTATATGACTCAAATTATGTTAGAATGTACTCTCAATATTGGATTAATAGTCATAATGACAAGAAAAAAAATTGTAATATTTGTCATGGTACTAATTTAAATACCATCCAATTCATTTAGCATCACTAGTTGTACTTATCAAGTTGGCATGATGGTGGAGTCATATGTACTTCATAATAAGATCACATGCTTACGAATTATCATTCTAGATACTTTACCTCTTTATATAAACATGCATTATGTTGTTTCAATTCCTCTAAATATATCACACATTATAGCTTTCTATATGATATTGACTATTACATGTTCATTCTACAACTTAGTAACCTATCATATATTATTAGGTTTTAGTTCTCCATGTGATTCAAATCAAAGCTAAATTTGAAGTACATTTGATTGACAAATATTTGATCATGTCTCCATTATTTAAATTTTTAGATTATATACCATTTGTATCAATTATGGGTATTTGTATTACAAAGTAAATTAGGTTCACTTTTTAAAAATATTATTTTTATGAAGCTATTAATAATGTTAGAATCTAAATTCTATTAATATTGGGTTAATGATTATAGTGTTAGAAAAATATTTTTTATATTTGTCATTGCACCAATTTAAACAACATTCAATTCATGAGCAATAATAATAGTGTTAGAAAAATATTTTTTATATTTTTTATTTCTACTTCCATACACTTATTTTTCATCATTTATGAGCAATAATAATATTTCATTTTGTATCTTTAGATAACAATAGAGGAAAATATTATGTTTATGAAACTACTAATGTTAGAATATATCTATCAATATTAGGTTGATGGCTAGAGCAAATAGAAAAGAGTTCTAATATATTTTGTTGGTTTAATTTTAGTACATTTTATGGACAATATCATATCATGTCTCGATGCTTTAGCATTGTCAATGCTAATACTGCATCCTCTTACATTAGTTTCATATGCATATTTTGTTTCTCCTAGGTTAGTTTTTCACTATTGATCTCCATTAAATTGTGAGCCTTTATGTTTGGATTTATCCCTTATTTCCATTTTTTATATAAAATTATTTTGGGTTCAAATTTTCACGGTCTTACACTTTTGTCATTACATTATTACTTCTACTTTCAAAAATTGACTCCTCTACTTTGTTGTTTCTTATTATAAAAGCTTATTTCTACTTCCATACACTTATTTTTCATCATTTATGAGCAATAATAATATTTCATTTTGTATCTTTAGATAACAATAGAGGAAAATATTGTGTTTATGAAACTACTAATGCTAGAATCTATCTATCAATATCAAGTTGATGGCTAGAGAAAATAGAAAAGAGTTCTAATATTTTCCATGACACTGACTAATCACCAAATATTACTACTTGTACATCTCAATTTGGCATGATACACAAGGCAAGTGTACCTCAAAAAGAGAGGTCGCATGCTTGAAGGAATTCTCATTCTCAACCTTTATTTCTTTATAGGTACATGTAAGATGCCATTTCAATTCTTCTTGATATAAGATTATTATTATTTTATCTCTTTCTTCTAACGGTGTCATATTTACTATGTTATGTATCTATGCTCATACTACAACTTAGTGATTTACGAATTAAGTTGTTAGGCGGTAGTCCTTTGTGTTTCATCCTATGTTTCATGATGTGAATCAAATCTATCTTTGAAGTATATTTGATGAATAATAGTATATCATATCATGATTCTTTAGCATTTTAGATGTTGTATATTATTGATCCTCCCACTTTAGATCTTAATGCATAGATATGCTTACTTACATTATTTTTCAATATTAATATCTATTTGACTTTTAAACCTTTATAATTCCTTATAATCATTTGTGAAATAAATTTTAGATTACATTTAAAAAAAAATCATTTACCCTATAATTAATATTATTAATATTGTACAAACTCTTTTCTAATTAATGAGTTACTCACTTTTAATGGTCTATAAACATTATTTCTAATTGTTTATAAACATGAATAATATATTATTTTATTTCTTTACATCACATTAAAAAATAATATTATTATTTCTTAATGAACATTTTGTTTTTCATCTTATTGTAAAGACAATAATGCAAATGAATTTTTGTGTTTATTCCTCCTAACATTATATGCCTAAATTTTAATATTGCCACATAGAGAAATATACAAATTTTTTTGACATATTTTAATAAAAATAAGTGACCCCATAATTGTATTTACCCAAAATAAATAAAATGAATTCTAATAATACGAAAATCTAAAAGATTGCATAAGTCAAGTAGAATATCCCCAAACAATGGGGAAAAGGTTTCGAGAGAAACTTTCAAGATTATATAGAAAATCCAAAGGTTTAGAGAACTAGATTATAAGATTTGCATAGAAAGAAATTACTATGAATTTAAAAGATTTTATAGTTACACTTGAATATTCAAATTTAAAATTGAATTTAAACAATGGTTAAAGTAGGGTATCTAGTTGTAATTTCATTTAGAAATATTTTATTTATTTTTTCAATTATAATTGAAAATTATTTTTTCAATTATAATTGATTTTTCAAATCTTTCTTGATGAATCTGTCTTTTACTATATAGTTCAATTTGAATAATTATAATTTTTACAAATAATTATGCATGTAATTAGTACAACTCAATACACACATATATATTGAAATTTATCATTTTTAAGAACCACCCAAAATTAAAATTATAAATGAAGAGGCTATCCCAATTTATAAATGTAAATTTACTATTATCTAACACTAACAAGACATGTCCCAAATTAATAAAAATAGTTAGATATCCCCTCTAAATTTTGTAACCTTAAATCTATTCATTGTTAATTATTATATTTTTTTTTTGGTAATAATTATATAATTAATTTTTTGGTAAGATTTATATAATTAAAAATTATATGACTAATTAATGAAACTATTTATTCTAATTATTTTTTATTTATAAATGAGTTAATTAAAGTAAAAATAAAAGAGATTTTTTTAAATCAACATCAAATAATTACTAAGATTTATGTATCTAACAAAATCATTACAATATAATTGAGTTGATTTTATTGTTGTACCATTATTCAAAATTAAAAATAGAAAAATAAATTCATATAATTACTTTTTCCATTTATATATTTGAGAGATTTGGTAATCATTAATATAATATTATAAATTATATGATATATTAATTATATACGTCCCATTAATGGGGATGGATGAGCTGATTCTCCAAAGATCGAAAGACTCCAATGGAGCTCCCCTCCCATGGATGGATAGACTTAAAGTTTGCTTAAATGCCAAGAAGAAATTTGTAGATTTTAGGAGTGGGTTATATCATTAGAGATGAAAGAGAAAATATGATATGTAGCAACATCAAAGAAAATCATAGAAGGGACAAATAATGAAGTTGAAGTACAAACCTTCTTCCCTTGTTTACAAACTTGTAAAGTATTCAAATGCAACAAAGTTGAAATTGAGGGAGATTCAATGACCATAGTTAATTTTGTTGGCACACAGAGTTGTAGGTCCCAAATACCTAAATACAAATAATTCTTTGAGTGTTAGGAGTGTCAAACCTAGAGAAATACACCACTAACTTATGCCTCTAACTTATGATCAAGAAATACAACTTTGGACCAATTTTCTATGGTGAGTAAGACCTTCTTTGACTTTAGTATCAACTAGAATTGAGGGCTTCCCTAGAGGTATCATAAATATGATTAAACACAACTAAATGAGAAAATATAAAATGTTACAATAGTATTGAGTGTATACTTGACCCTAGAAGTTGTCACTAGTATAAGGACTAACCTACTACTGTAACCTCTATTAAGATGACAAGTACATCATTACAAAACAAAAGGATATGGATATGCACAACATGAATCTCTAGGATGATAACAAGTTAAAATTATTGTTGGAGATATTTCCTTGGTTATAATTTTGAATCCTAAAGTGTGTACAAATTACTGCTACACCTAATCTATTGGCATAAGATTTTTTCAATTTAGGTGCATGGTGGATTATTTCTTCCAAGACTGGTGCTTAATCTTTGGGTTATAGAGTTTAAATACACAAAAAAAGACAACACATTAAAATCAAAAGGAATATGAGTTTTGTATAAGCATACACCACAAATATGGTATCAAAGAAGTGGACATACTTATTAATCTATCCCTAGATTGCAAAAATCCATATATGCAATAAAAATGACCATTACAAAGCTTGTAATGCCTTAAAATTCTGAGACATTAATCAAATATCCATTATATTCATACCAACACATTTAGCAAGAGGAAGCCCTAAGCTATAATTTCCTGAAAGATCTATAAATGGAGTCATGGAGACATTCGAATTCACATATATCATTTACAATGAAAATAACCTTGTGATTTATAGAAATTTATTTCTCTAATGAAAACTAGTTTTGCAGAAGTTGAAACCCTAGATACTCCATCTTACAATTTCATGGAAGAGATTTTTCTAGGAAATAAACTCACATATATGGCACCTTTTTTGGTTGCCTATCACTTTGGGAATCAAAGAGGAACTGTCCATGAATGGAGGTGGCATGCAAGGTGAGTTGAGATCCCATTGAATCATTGAGATGAACAACTTATATCTAGTGCAAGAAAAATCAACAACAAAAGTTCAACTACCACATTAATAACAATGTGGACCATCTTGATCCTCCATATTGAAAGTACATTCAAATCTATGCCCTTTAGATGAATAATTATTTTTGGCTCTAGGAAAATTTTGATTGGGTATTTTTACCATCAAATATGATCATTAATGGTGACTTGTGTCATGTAGGGAGGTTGGTGAGAATGAATAGTGCAAAATGTGAGTTTTAGAGTTTCAAGGATCAAGGGTTGGGGATGCCTCATAATCCATACCACTTGTAAAGGATTAGGGATTGGGAGAACATCATACCTCATGCCCAAATCAAGAAAATAAAGGTATCTATCTATCACCAACTTTGAAAGAATAAATGAATGAAATTTTTGCGAGTGAGGATTAGGGGTACAAAGGAACGTCTCTTTCCACAAGGCATGCAAATAAGAAAAGGTCCAAACTCATGGATCTAATAAGGTAACACCAAGGAAAATATTGAGGAATAGGAGTTGGGGATCTACATTAAACACCTTGTACCATGTTAGAGGTATTCCCACATCTTTGATTCTAATAAAATGTTTAGAAGGAAATGTTGAAAGTTAAGGATTGTGGATACTAAGGAAAAGGTTCTAAAGCATGGGATTGACAAAGCTTTGGCTTTGAAAGGTAACTTAGTGTAAAGGATCAAGGATTCAAGTGAATGGTATGTTAGGATTTAAAATTTTAGAACTCTAACACTTAGCATGTCCTTAGAAATTTGAACATAATACCTCCATTCTTAGATTTTTGGGACCTTGGCTAAATTCCAACACATGATAGGCACATGGGGGAAGATGGACAAAAAATACTTACACAAAATTTGACCAAGGTAGATCCATTAGGGAAGTTTGTTAGATCATTTACAAATGATGAGATAAATAAAACCCAAATTACATAAGATGGCTAGGATTCAACAAAAAATGGACATAGTCAAATTGGGTGCCAACAAATATAATCTCTACTCTAGTTATAGTCTAATGAAGCTGGTCTAAAAATTTCTATTTTATAAATAAATTATCTATGTTGACATACAAATGATAGAAGGAGAATAATATTTTTTTTTGTTAACTCTTATATAACATATAAAGATAGTTTTTAAAATATACCCACTACAATGAAAAAATTAATATAATTTTTTATTAATATTATAACATAAAAGACCACAATCCCCTTGATTATTTTTACCTAGCAAAAATGCTAATTATATACTAAATATAATTATTTTATATCATTTAAATGTTTTAAAGATTCAACATCCACTTATTCATTTATTTTTATTTTAAATATTTAATTAATAATCTTAAATAATTGTGATGAAAATGATATTTATTAATTTCATTAAACTACTAATTTAATTTTTAATAAATTATTTATGGACATTATTTCTCCTATAAAAAAACCTATTGATGAGAATTAATGGTCAATTATTATCATGACATGATTTCACAATTACTAATAATTATTTGTAATAATTTGTGTTTGCTAATCTTTCATTAAAATTTTCAAGGAAAAAGAAATAATTGTTTAAATTTTGTAGGAGCTAACTTTCTCAAATTATTGGCCAAGAATTTTTCTTATAAAGTAATTACTAATGAGACTTGGCAGTTGTGAATTAAAAAGTAGTATTTCTCAAAACTAAAGTTTTACAAGATCCAACAATTTTTAAAAAATATTTAGCAATTATAAATTTGTTTTATTTATATTTGCTAAGTTGAAATAGTTTGGATAGTTCTCATAGCTTACATTTTCAGATTGTAAGATTAATTGTTTGTAATAATTGGAGTATTTCTATCAAAGTTATGGAATCTAATATTTATATTCTAAAAATTCCATTAACAATATTAATAGAATTTATAATAATTATTATTGAAATTTATTAATATTATTATAATATAATAATATTTTATTAAAATTTGATAATAGATGTGTTATTTATAAATTAGTATTATATTTATGATGTTATTTTTTTTATTTGATCTTTTAATTAAAATAAATTTAGATTTAATGAAATAATTTTTGTAATATAAGAACAATCTTATAATGGTGTGCTTTATTTGTAGAACATCTTAATTTATGATTGAAATTGTATATTTATAAAAAAGAAATCATTATTGAAGTTAAGAGGGGTTTCATATAAGGGAGTTCAATTAAAGAGGGTTAAACAAAACCTTTTAGATCAAATCCTCTACGATATAACCTCCCTAGACTTGAAACAAACCTTAATGAAATCACCTTTCTACTTGTCAAAATGCTAACAAGAAAAAAATTGCTTCACCTTTTAAGAGATCAAATGAAATCATTTAAAAATGTCATTCTATAATTATATAATGCTTATTGTTAGCTTTCTAGTTCACTAATAATATGTAATATACTTTTTTTTATATTAAATATTTTTAATTTTATGATGCATGTAGGTCTATTACAAAAAATAATGACCTATAGTCAAGGCACTAGAAAATAACATTGTTAGAAAAATGTCAAAAAATACATTTCACTCCTAATGATTGTAGTGTAAGATTTATTTATTTATTTTTCATTGCACCAATTTAAACAACATTCAATTCATTAGACACCATTAGAGTTATACATGTTGAGTTGGTATGATGATGAATTCATGTGTACTTAATAATAGAGATCACATGCTCATAAGAAATTTCATTCTCATCCCTTCAACTTTGTATACATCATATGCACCGATCCATTTCATTTCCTTTAAATTTAATATTATTTATTATGTTATCTCTCTGTCTTCTAAATTTTTGATAGTTTAGTACGACATGTGTTGTTGCATATTTATTCCATAGCAAAAATTTATAGTATACTTTGTTGGATTATAGTCCTTCATGTCTATGAATCAAAGAAAAATTTGGAGTACATTTCATGGATAGTAGTAGATCATATCTTGATGCTTTAGCATTGTGAATGTTAATACATTGAATCCTCAGATTAGATTTATATGCATGATTGTGTTTCCCCTAGGTTAGTTTTTCATAGTTGATCTCCATTAACTTGTGTCCTTTATGCTTGGATTTATCCCTTATTTCCATTTGTTAGATAAATTATTTTGGGCTCAAATTTTCATGGTCTTATAATTTTATCATTACATTATTATTTCTACTTTCAAAAAATGATTCCTTTACTTTGTTGTTTCTTATTATATCAACTCATTTCTAGTCCCATACACTTAGTTTTCATAATTTGTGAACATTAATAATATTTTATTATGCTTCTTTGAATTACAATAGAGGAAAATGTTGTGTTTATGAAACTACTAATGTTAGAATCTATCTATCAATATTAGGTTGATGGATATATAGTAAATAAAATAAAAATTTCCAATCTTTTACATGGCACAATCTAATCACCAAACATCACTACTTGTACATCTTATGTTGGCATGATGACCAAGGAAAGTGTACCTTAAAATAGAGGTCACATGCTTAAAGAAATTCTCATTCTCAACCTTTATCTTTTTACAAGTACATTTAAGGTGCCATTTCAATTCCTCTTGATATAATATCATTATTATTTTATATTTTTCTTCTAAATATGTCATAATCTACTATTTATTTATGTATGCATGCTCATTCCACAGCTTCGTGATTTACTAAGTAAGTTTTTAATTGGTAGTCCTTTGCGTTGTCATCCTAAATTTCACGTCTTCAATGATATTTGATGAATAATAGCACATCATCAGTCTTGATTCTTTAGCATTTTAGATGATAATATTTTCTATCATCACATTTTAGATCTTGATGCATGATTATGCTTCCTCGTAAATTAATTTTACAATATTAATCTCCATCAACTTTTAAACTTTTATAATTCTTTATAATTATTAGTAAAATAAATTTTAGATTAAATTTATACTAAGTTTTAAAAAGGCATTTACCTTGTAATTACTTATTATACAAACTCTTTTCTAATTAATAATTTACTTACTTTTAATGGTTTATAAACATTAATAATATTTTATTTTATTTCTTCACATCACAAAAGAAGATGATATTATATTTACGAATACCAATAGTATAAAAATCTATGCACACTCTTTTTTAATTGATAATTTACTTCTAATTTTTTATAAACAATGATAATATTTTATTTCATTTGGTTACATCACAATAAAAATATTATTATTATTTTTTAGTGGACATTTTGTTTATGGTCCTATTGAAATGACAACAATATAGCTTTATGTGTGTTGGATTTAGCAACTAATCAGTTCTTAATGGACATTTTGTTTATGATCTTATTGAAAAGACAACAATACAACTTTATGCTTGTTGGGTTTAGCAACCAATTGGTGGAATTCACATTGGATTGCATGGTTTTTCTTTCTATTTTAATAAAGCTCTTTCTTCCAATAAAAATAATAATACAACTTTCAGTATAATGTTTGAGGTTTTTGTTTATTTCTCCTAAATACTATATGTCTAGATTTTGATACTCCACACCTTAAAATTATACATTTCAAAATAAAGGAAGCAACCCTATGATTGTATTTACCAGGAAACAATAATATTTTATGGATTCTAATAAATCTATCCATAAATATTAAATTGATAATCATATTCCCAAAAAAATTTCCCCAAAATATAATAATATTTTTATTAAAATTTGATAATAGATGTATTATTGATAAATTAGTATTTAATTTATGATGTTATTAATTTTTATTTGATCTTTGAATTAAAATAAATTGAAATTTAATGAATTAATTTTTATAATATAAGAATGATCTTGTAATGGTGTGCTTTTATTTGTGTAACACCTTAATTTATGATTGAAATCATGTATTTAAAAATGCATGATTTAAGCTTAGAGGGATTCCATCTAAGGGAGTTTGATTAAAAAGGGTTAAATAAAACCCCCTAAGATTGAATCCCCTTGGATATAACCTCCCTAGACTTAAGACAAACCTTAATGGAATCAACTTTGCACTTGTCAAAATACTAACAAGAAAAAAATTACTTCATCTTTGGAAGGATCAAATTGAATCATTTGAAAATATCATTCTATATGTATATAGTGCTTACTTTAGCTTTCCAAAACTCATAATATGTATTATACTTTTTTAATACTAAATATTTTTAATTTAATGATGCATGTAGGTCTATTACAAAAAATAATGACCTATATTTAAGACAGAAGAAAAATAACATTGTTAGAAAAATGTCAAAAAAATACATTTCACTCCACATTGTTGTTCTTGTTTCTAGGAAAAAGAAAATTTAATTTTGATATATATGTTTTTGATATGATAAGCAACATTTACAAGGTGTTGTACCCTACATGGAGAGCCCCAAGGGCTAGAAAGTTCCAGAACAACAAAACATTAAACAAACTTAAACACCAAAAAACATAACCAAAACAAGACGCGGACCAACAACACACTGGACCAATAGCAAACCAGCAGCAGATTAGCTGGCTTTTTCCCAGTTCTTCGACAACAGCTGAACAATTTCATCCCCAACCCAATCTAGGTGGTCCTCGGTCTTTTTCAACTCCATCTCTTCCTTCATAGCAGCCAATAGGGTATTAGTGACATAGTGGATCATCCTGACTGTGAATCGAGTCAAACCATACAATTTTTTGTTCAGGATGTCCAATCACTCTTTCAACACACCAACCCCCTCCCCACCATGCGTAATGTACTCGGGAACATTCTGCTCCATCCCCAACGGCTCCAAAGAGTGGGAGGCCGAAACCTCCTGCAGGTCACCACCCGAGTCAAGAACTGAAGAGGGCCCTCTGACTTTCTCACCAAGCTCATCCTCTGACACCACATCAACATGGCTATCCTTGCTATCTGACAGCTCCTCTGTGTCCAGGTCTCTAACCTTCATTTTCTTTTTGTTCTTAGCAAGCCTACCCGAACGTCTTATAATTTTATCATAGCCAGTAACCACAGTTTCCGCCACCACTGTATCACCCAAGGAATCCTTGTTGACTGCATGCTTCCCTTTATTCGGAAGCACCTTCTCCTCCTTACCCTTCTTCTTTAGACCAGGTTTACCAGGAGTCCTAGCAAGAGTAGACTTAAGATCACATAAGCTAATAGTCGCACTGGCTTGGGCAACACCCTCAATACCTTTGAGATTTTTAGTAGGAGGTTTGGGTTTCTCAGTAGGGACCGAATGATTCTTTTTAATAGGGACTTTAGACTCAATCGGAGATAATTTGGGCATAGTGGGGCTCTCAATTTCCTCAATACGAATGACCAAAATAGGTTTAGGCAGGAATAAAGCTAGATGAAAATGGTAAAGTCTAAGAATAAGACCCTGATGGAGTGGAAAAGGAGTAGGCTCATTGGGGTTAGCGGCGGCCAAAGCAATACACTTTTCAACAAATTTTTTGAGGTTAATCAGCAGGAAAAAGGGAAAGCTCAAAAGAAATTTATGCCTAAGATGATTTAACAAAGGGAAATGGTAGAAGAAGTAAGTTTTGTACCTTCCTTCCAATGTGACATATTTCATCAAAGCCAAACACACCTGGTCCCACAGCTTCGGAAGAGCCTCTCGTTCAAACCCAGACTGGTTGCGCACCGGCGCCTCCTCACCAATGAAAAAATTGTTCATGCTCTTATTATCTTGGTTCTTGGAATGTTTAGGATGCTTCATACCCGTGCTCTACAGACCCATCACCTACACAATAACTTCCTCATCCACCGTGAAGGAGATGCCATCCATGGAAACATGACGATTCTTCCATGAATTAATGAATTGAGTGGACAGATTAGGATCATGACCCACCAGCCACTCCTTGACAGGAGCAATTCCACCTTCAACACAAATATGCCAAACAAGTGGGTCCCTGTGAAATTCATTGCAGTTATCTGGTTTCGTTCGCACTCTTTCTCCTCCCATAATGCTGCTCTTCACACAGTATAACCAGAAACTTTGAAAAGACAGAAGATTAGAGACAATAGCTAGGTGAAAAAACCCCCCACACAATTAGACATTTAAGTCGTGAACGGCCAAATTTTATTATCAACCCAACGAACAGGTCGCACGCACGAGCAGGAGGCTTTCCTGAAGACATCTTAACTGATCCATAAATTGGTATCATATCGTGCAAACGACAAATAAGGAAGGACATGCTAGGAAAGGAAGGATTGCCTTCCATGTTGCAAAAGAACAAAAATCTAGGCATACTAGCCATGGGGCTATAGTTAGAAATCTCTAATTTGATGGCTTTGGAAGGTTGGCCAACTTTAGTGAACCTGTCGGAGGAAGCTAAAAGGTGCGAAACCAAAAAAGTGGACAAAAAAAGGCCAAAAAGGAGCTTAGTTTCATAATTACAGGTCACATCCAAATCAAAAAATACAAATTTGAAAATTTGAGAGTTTAAGCAGATCCCCATAAGGAGATTACGCCAAGTATAGACCAGGTTAGAATTAATCAATCAGTACTTGCCACAGAAAAACATAATTTCTTTATTTAAATCAGGTTTCATGTTATAATTTGAAAATATCCACTTGTCATCCATCCCTTTGATACAACTCATCATCCATCTCATCACCTCAAGAAGGCCACAAAACCCGAAGAATAAGCAAGTGGGTCCCCTTATGACCTAGCTAAGCAAATGTGTTGTTGTCATCATCGGACAAGTAAGGGCTTTGTTCCTTAACTATAATACTCTGAATATTTGGCATAAAGAGACTTAAATCATGCCAACATTTGGATATTTTCTAGTGTGTGCTTAAATTGGCCAGGGCATCAACAACTTGGTTGCCCTCTCTGTAGATATGACTAGCCACATTTAAATTTAGCTTCGACACAAGGAACCTTATGTCAAGAAGAATATCCTTAGTGTTCCATCCCAACAGTCTGCCACAATTTATAGCATCAGTAATGGACTTCGAGTCCCCTTCAATGTGAATTTTCTCAATCCCCAGAGAAACAACTATCTGTAAGCCTTTTAACAATGCACGAGCTTCCACTATCATTGAAGAGTGAATACCAATCCCCCCAGCATAGCCAATCACTAAACAACCTTTGTGATCTCTAATCACTCCTCCAATACTTGCTCTGCCTGGGTTACCCTTAGCAGCCCCATCAAAATTAAGTTTGAACCAGCCTCTAAAAGGTGGTTTCCAAATAGTAGCCCTCTTGGCAAGAATTTTAGAGTTATCATAGGAATTGGCATCCAGTTTATAGTGCCAAACTTTAGCCATGCTTATTTCCATCTCAGTCGAACCAATATCTGGGGTTTTACCATTGAAAAGAGAGATATTTTCCTCAATGAGTTGGGCCCCAATGCCAAAAACCTCTTTCGGGTTCATCTCAATGTTTCTAAATATCATGTTGTTTCTCTCTTTCCATAGGCACCAGCAAATAAAGGGAGGGAATTGATTCTAGATTTCCATCGTTAAAGGATGGGAAAAGGGACCAAACCAACTTAAAATAAAAGATATGATATATTTACACATAATCCACTAAATCCCTAATCTTTCAAACACTAGCTCCCACACTTCTAGAGCAAAGGGGTAGTGTAACAATAGATGATTAACAGTTTCTTCATTGCTTTTGCACAAAAAAAATCTGTTGGGGATCTAGAATCCCCTTATCCTTAGATTGTCCTATGTAAGAATTTTGTTATGACACACAGTGCACCAGAAGAAATTAACTTTCAGTATCATGTATCGATTCCAAACCTTCTTCCACAAAGTATTCACCACACCCTGGTTCGTCAGCTATCTATAAGTAGTTTTCACAGTAAGATCACCCTGGTGATCATGGATCTAGAAGAACTCATCCCCATGGGGGGAAGGGGGTATTCTAGTAAGAGTGAGTAACTCCTGCAGGGATTTAGCAAGAATACATAGATTCAAGGATAAAGGACAACAACTACTAATCTCCTTCCATTTCCTAGCTCCCAAAGGCCCTATTAGGTAGTCACTAATATGTATGCCAAACACTTGAATAGCTCGGCCCATAAGGACTATGAACTTAGAAGAATCCAGGGGAAAGTCAAGCAACCAAGTGTCTTCCCAGAATCTGATTTTTCTTCCATCACCAATCTTCCATTTGATCCCTTTCTTAAAAAGCTCTTGAAGGCTGCAAATCCCCTTCCAAACTAGGGACCCTTGAGGGTGGGCCTCCAATAGGCAGTCAACCAGAGGTCTGTTCAAAAGATACTTAACATTCAATATATCACACCAATCCTTTTTATCCCTCAGATGATCCCACCCCACCTTGGCCATGAGAGCTTTATTAGAACCAATAATAGTTCTTATTCCAAGCCCACCACTACTTTTTGGTTGGAAAACCTTAGACCAGAGGAAGGATCTTTGGATTTTCTTGAATTTTTCAGCAATATATCTAGGCATCTTGAATAGGGATAGGAAGAAAACCAGGATACCTTGAAGAACATCAAATAGAAGTTGGAGCTTACCCGCATGGTTGAGTGAAGAACCTTTCCACCTAGCAAGCTTACGTTGAATCCTCTCCAGAATGGAATACCAAAACTCCTGAGTGACTTCTTTGACAATTAGGGGCAACCCTAGATAGACTGAAGGTAGGGATCCACTCTGATAGCCCAAGACAATAGTAACCCAGACTTGCAAATTAGGAGTGTTGTTAAAGAAGTAAATCATGCTTTTGTTGTAGTTGATGCATTGCCCTGAACAAGCCACGTAGTTATTGAGACAGTTTTTCCATTTCCTGGCTTCCAACACCGAGGCTTTCCCAAATAGGAAAGTATCATTCACAAATTGTTGAATCACCGTCGGATGAAGGTTAGTAGCAACTTTGATCCCTTTGATTGCCCCCTCTGCCATCATTTTGGAGAAGTTCCTACTTAGCACATTCGCTACCATCATGAATAAATAGGGAGACAAGGGATCTCCCTGTCTAAAACCTTTCCCAGCATTAAAAAACCCAAAGGGGGAGCCATTAACCAGAACAAAATACTTAACCATAGTGACACATTCCATTATTAGATTTATCACAGATTGATTAAAGCCAAACTTAGCAAGGAATTTAGGAACAAAATTCCAGATCACCTTATCATAGGCCTTGGATATGTAAAGCTTAAGGGCCATACCATCATAGTTACATCTATCCATGGAGTGGATGAGTTCATGTGTTGTGATGGTAGCATCAAGGATATGCCTACTAGGCACAAAACCTTTTTGAATTGGGCTGATGATTTTGTTAAGGAGTAGTTTGATACAGTTAACCAAAATTTTGGATAGGATTTTATAAAAAGTATTGTATAGGCTAATAGGCCGAAAGTTAGTCATATGTTGAGGATCAACTATCTTGGGGATAAGAGCAATGAAAGTGTGATTTAGTTGCCTGAGAATCTTACCCGTCTTAAAGAGATCCCAAGCAGCAAGAATAAGTTCTTCGCTAACAATCTCCCAAAAGGTCTGAAAGAAAGCTGGTGGGAAACCATCAGGGCCCAGAGCTTTGAATGCCCCCATGCTAAAAGTAGCCATCTTTACTTCCTCCGGTGTGACAGGAATAAGAATCCCCATATTGTCAATATGATAAATTAAGTTTGGTAACGAGTCTAGCAGCTGACTATCAAGAGTTGGGTTAGGAGCATCAATAGGAGCCTCATAGGCCAACTAAAAGTAGTCTGCAACCACCAAACCAATAAGGGGGGACAAACAGACCACCTCACCTTGGGAATTGTGCAAATTATTTATCTAGTTTCTCCTCTTATGTTTAACAACATAAATATGAAAGAAACAGGTATTCCTATCTCCTTCTTTCAGCCATTGAACCCTGGATTTTTGTTTCCAAAAAAATTCCTCTTTCTTAAGAATTTGTTCCCATTCTCCCTGACACTCTTTCTCTTGGATGCAAGTGGATAGGCTGGTATCATCCCCCTCCATTCTTTTTTGAATCAACTTTAGCTTATCCCATGAGATTCTTTTCTGTTGAAAGACATCCCCAAAGACCCTTTTATTCCAACCCTTCACCATACATTTAATGTGCTTTAATTTAAAAGAGATTTAGAACATGGGGGACCCATGTACCAGAATATTCGACCATTCAACAATTTTCATTTTAAAATCAAGGTGGGAATTCCACATGATTTCAAAATGGAAAGGAAAGGGACCAACAACAGACTGGTCACACAAAGTTAGCAATAAGGGGTTTTGATTAGACACCGTCCTAGGAAGAGCCCGCATAGAGGCCCTAATCTAACCGTACTAGTTGCTAGAGCACAAGAATTTTTCAAGTCAGACTTGAATCATGTCTTTACCCATACGTCTGTTAGACTAGGTAAAAGCTTGGCCCAACAAATCAATATCAATTAGGCTCGTAGAACTCAAAAAGCTAGCTAGGTCAACCATACTATCAAAATAGTCAATTAGCCCACCACATTTCTCAGAGGGGAATAGTGGGGAATTAAAGTCTCCAGCCACCAGCCATCGCAAACCATTGTTATTTTTTATCCAGTCAGCCAACGACAACCAAAGAGCAACTCTAGCATTTTTTAGGTTGGGCGCATAAACATTAATAAGAGACTGTAACACCCCTCCATTTTGGATCTTTTGATCGGCAGTGTTTTTCTTTGTTATGTGTTTCTGTTATGATGTGACTTTGGTACTTGGTTACTATTTGATCGCAAACTGTAAATCGATGCGAATGTTATATTTTGATGTGATGGTATTTTACTCTGATGTCATCTTTATGACATGTTTTGGATTAACTTAGCAGATAATTGAATTAATGATGTTTTATGCTTTTGATCATATTATTGATGTTAGAATCGTCGGTTAGTAATTTTGTATTGGTGAAGGGGACGGGATTGTACCACTCGCTTGCGAGCGCCCTATGATTCTGAGATTTCCTCTTCACGGTGTGTTTGATCATATTATGTATATATGCATGTTTGATATATTCTTTGTTCACAGGTTGACAGGTACATGACATCGACTCCACTTGGTTCACAAGTTTGAGCATATCCATTGGCCAGTGGTATTCGATTGGGAGATAGTAGCTAGGTTTTCTATGCCAAGTCATCACCCTAGTCATAGTGTGTCGTCGGGTTTTAGTTGGGTTAAGTTGCTTCTTCGTTGTTCATTTCCCCTTGATCTCATTTAAATTTCAAGTTGAAAAAGGTAAATAAATGGCTTGTGTAGTTAAATTGATGGTTAAATTTATCTGGTTATAATGTTATTTAATTTATTCATTAATTTAATTACATTAATAAAATGATCTAATATTGGATTAGATTTATTTTATTGATTAATTAAATTAATTATGTTGAAATAAATCAAGTTATTCATTTTGGAAATTGTAATTGTTAAATTCATTTGAATTGAAAATTTAAAAGGATAAGTGTTAAAGTTGTTTTGAAAAGAAAATTTTAAAGTTGAATGCTGTTTGGAAATGTTTAAAAGCATTTAAATGCATTTGGAATAGAAATTTTAAAATAAATAATAAAGTCTATTTGGAAAATAATTTTTTTTAATGTGTTAAATCCTTTTTGAAAAACAATTTTGGTTTTAAATTTAAAAATTCAAAATATCCCCAAAAAAGGCAATAACTATGGTGGATGAGATATTTTAGGGTATTTGACCAAATTTGGGGAAAAAATAGAGAAGGCTTTTCATTCTTAAAATTTGGCTGTGAGAAAGAAATGGAAGGAGAGTTCTTCATGTTTTGTTGATGCATTTTTTATTTTGGGAGAGGATTTTGGAAAAGTTTTGGAGAATCTTCTTGCAGGGAAGCTCAACTATCTTCTTCAAACTCTCCTTCAAGCTTTAGATCACAGATTTTCCTTATTTATTTGTTTAAGAAATTTGCATTTTCAGTTTAAAACTTGCTTGCAAATCTTTGTTTGAAACCCTGTTTAAATCTTGAAGAAAGTTAGAATGTTTGTTGAAAATCAAAACTTGCAACAAAAATCTTCAATTTCAACAATAGAAAATGAAAGAAAGCAAAATGAATTTGAAAACCTCTACTTTGGATTTGAAATAGTTCATATCAAATTGGAATTTTAAACCAATAAATTGTGTTGATAAATGGATTTTTATTGCAAAGATTTTGTTGAGAAGTTGCACAATTTGGCTGTAAATGGAAATTTTAGGTATATATTTATACATATATTTGTATATATATATATATATATCCTTTTTATATATATATATATTTACAAACATATATATAAGTATATCTTTTAAAGATTTGGGAATGTTGTTTTTAAAAAATTTCACTAAGGAAATTTCTGTGCAAAAAAAATAGAGGAGGTTTTCATTTTATTTTTTTCCATTGAAAATAAAATGTTTAAATAAATTTTTTGTTTGTATGTGTATGGGTTTGGGGAGGCCGCAGCCAGGGTTGCCACAGCCGCCCCATGGAGGGGGGTTGTTGTGGCAGCGCTCCCCACACCATGTGTGGGGGAAGTGCTGCCCCAGGCAACTGACCTTCACAGGGGAGGTGGGCGTAGCATGTGGCTGCGTCCCCTCTCCCTATGGGGGCCCGTGGGGCCAGGGGTAAGTCGCCCTTTGTTTAAAAATGATTATTTTAAATTTCATTTTTTCATTTATTATAATTATTTTATATTATATATTATATATATATATTATATTATAAAATTATATATTATATATATATAATATGTATATATAATATATTTTAATTTAAATAAATATATTTTTTTTATTATTTAAATATATATATTATATATATGTTAAATAATAGGGAATTAGTTTTAAATTATATAAAATGTTATTTTGTTTTAGACATATATTTAAATGATTTTTTTTTAATATTTAAATATATGGAGTTTTATAAGATTATTCTATAATCATAGAGAGAAATAAAAAAAAATTGATTTTATAATCAAATAAGTTTATTTAAAAGTTGATTTTGATTAATATGTATGATTGAGAAACACAAAGTTAAATCATTAATTTTAAATTTCTCAACGCTGCGAATTAAATTTTATTTATTTTTGAGTAATTGCAAGTAACGTTGATTGAGTTGGTTGGATTTAGGAAATCCTAACATTAGTTTATTTAATTGCCTGAAATGCTTTCTAGTGATGTTTTGTTCATTCTCGGTGTTGGGCAATTGTGTCAATTGTTATGTAAGTCTTCCAGAGGGGGTTTTCATGTTTTTTTTGTATGGGTTGTCGTTATGATAGTCAACCATTGGTATAGTCTTGGGTAGTGCGTAATGATGTACCTGTTGTTTTACCCGGTTTTCGGGAACGGGGATGGTTTGTGCCTCCTTTGGTTTAGGAGTGGGTTATGTGATTTGTGCCTCCTTTGGAAGGAGTGGATTAGGTGTTTTGTTGCCTCTAGTGTTTAGAGAAGGGTTTGAATTTTGTTGTCTCCAGTGTTTGGAGTGAGTTTTCATTATGTGTTCCTCCTAGAGTTGGAGTGGTTTTATCTTGTTGGTCTGCAATTGGGATTCCCTTGGTGATTGGTTTTGTTTGGTGTGTTGTCAAGTAGAAGAGTAGCTTCTGTTAGGGGCCAGAGCCCAAAGAGGTAAACTGGATAACCTTCGGAGGTGGTTTAATCAAGTGATAACTAAATCAATGTACTTAGAAGTTAGGTAGTATTTCACACTAATTAAGATAATTGAGCCTCACTCATGGACACAAGTGCTCGTATAGGCTTGGGATGAGTGGGAAGGCCTGGAATGGCAAGGTCATCTATCTTGTCTTTACGAGAGGTATTTGATTCCACATGAGTGAGTATGGGTGCCAGGATACGGTTAAGGCCACCAGGATAACCCATAGTGGGGGTTGGAGCCTATGAAGATTCCCAGAGGATATCCCATGTCGAGCTATGTGATGACACTCTTTCTACGACAACAGTTGGTATTTGGTTTTATGGGTATGGTCTTCTTATCATACTCAATCTGTTTTATTTTTGGAAGCAATGTGACTTATGTCAGTGATGTTAGAGTTGTACTTGTGTTATCCTTATGGTTGTATGGTTCATGTGATTGGTTGTGTCAGTGTGAGTTAGCCTGTGTCTAGAGGTAGATGGTCTTGTTTAGGAATCCTTGTTATTATCTCCTAGCACGGGGGGTGAGCCTTCAGGTATCACATGGTTGGGTGGAACGTGCACCTTAATCCGTTGGGTCATCTTCTTGTTCGTGTGGACAAGATTTCCAGTTGGAGAGCTCGTGGTATCCAGTTACTTTCATGCTTTATTCATTTCAGTTGTCATTGTAATTTTATTACCCCTCATTGTATCGAGGTGGAAGATGTAATTTGTAATCATGTTTATTGGATTTACCTCATTCAGGGAATGAGAGTTGTAATCGTATTGTAAATTATTTTATTGGAAACATGTGGTATCTCTTATGCTTGGATGTAATTTTATCATGTATGGAATGTATGTGCATTTAATTTGTTAAGTAATTAAATGTTTGGTTTTAATTCATGTTCCTTGTTGGGTTTAAGTAAACTCAGTCCCATAACCTTAGGGGTTGTTGGCAATGGGTAGAGAACTTTCATGTTATTTGTACTTAAAAAAAAAAATTTATTGCGTTTGAGTAGTTAATTGCAACTTCCCCTAGGGTTGCGAGGCGGGGCGTTACACATACCATGAGCCTCAAGGGGAATTAAACAGAACACCAACACTATTCCTGCAACAAAACAGTTCAGTACCCCTAAATTTGGAGGGGTTCCATAGCACTGCAAGACCACCAGAGGCCCCTTCTACATCATTGTAAAAGAATGAAGACCCTGGCCAAACATACTTAGCAACATTCTCAAAATTTGCTTTCTTCATTTTAGTTTCTTGTAGGAGCAGGACATCTAACTTATGTTCCAAAACATGGTTCTTCAGTGCTAGTTGCTTATGGGAGCTATTCATCCCCCGCATATTCCAAGTCATTACCTTCATTTTTGACCTTTTTTTGAAGACACTTCCAATGTCTTTTGTTTTCCTAAATTAATCTTGTTTGTGGTCTCTCGCAGGTGGGTGGATCTATGGCTAGGCCTCCCAGGATTTGAGTCACCTCCCACATTATCCTTTTTCTTCCTTCCCCTCTTCTTTGGAGTTATCCAGTTCTCCTCATCCACAACAGATACCTGGGAAGAATCCTCCATGATGAGACCAATCACCTCACCCAAGCCCAAATCCTCCCAAATTTCACCCTCTTCACCAACAGTCTCACCGGTACATGCAAAATCCACCTCTAACAACACATCACCAACAAAAAAATCATCCTCAAGAGTCTTGTTAAAAGCGGGATCTACTTACAGAACCACAACATTATCCACTTTCTTAGTTAAGGACATCTTGGTTGGACCTTCAGTCAGATCAATCTTAGTCTTAGACCCAGGAGCAGGATCTCCTGGATAGGGGGTTCACCATTAGCACCTGACTCAAAAACTGGAGCGTCCTTACCAGGAAGGACCGTAGATAAAGGAGAAGCACCACCTTTGGAAACTTCAGAACTCCCCTGAGCAGAACCAAAAGGAGTAGAAGGGACCCCAACATTAGGGTCCTTATTAAAGGAAGACTTACAATTAGAAATCAGATGCCCAGGTTTGACACACTTCTAACAATAGACCACCACATTTTCATAGCACACTAGTTGGACCTAGGATCTAAACTTGGAGCAGAGTTTAACAGTATTTGGTAAAGATTTGTTAACACAAATATTCACACAGAAGTGAGCAAATACTAACCTGGATTTCAACCTGGTTATGGAGTTAGAGGTGATGAAGTGACCCAAAGAATCACCAATGCTCTTAAACATAGACTCATCCTAGTATTCAAGCAATAACCCAGGAAGGCAGATCCAAACATGAGTTGACTTATTTAGATCCACCTCTGGGTTAAACCTTGACTTCCAACGACATAAGGCCAAGCTATGTTTTCCATAGACCCAAGGTCCAGTAGACAAAACCAAGACAAGATCTTTAGATGTCGTGAACTTGAAAAGAAAAAGTCCACCCGACATAACACAGATCTCCACACCCCCCTTGAGTCGCCACTTAACAGCTACCCATTTCCAGACCATATCCATATACATATAAAATATACATATACATATACAAAATTTCAACACTAATTTAAAAATTAATAATAAATAAAATATTTAATAAAAACAACAAAAAAATTATGTGCACTAGACATTAGAATAATATTTAATTCTAAAAAATATTTAAATTTTTATTTTGAGCGAAATTTATATGATGTGAAAAAAATATCTCATTAAAAATAATAGAAAAAATTGATTAAATAAAATGAAAATTATATAAATAATTCTTTATTTTTGTAAAAACTACAACTTGAATTTATATAGAAAATGTCACAACTCGTTAGTGTACATCATCCTTAAATTATTTACTATTTATTTAATATAAATGACACGAATTACAAAATATTCATTTTTAGTGTCTCACTTAGACTACTAAATGAAACACACTATTATAAATTCACCAATAATATTAAAATAAATTTAAATTATTAACGATCTTCTAATTTTTGTAATATAAATTATCTTAAATTTTCATTTATAATATCTTATATTTTCACATAGATTAAATTTATTTTTTTACAAATATAATTTCTTATATCCTATCATTGCCTATTTTAAACCTACTTTTAGTCATTCATGGATATTAATAATATTTCGTTTCTTTTATCTAGATCATAATAGAGGAAAACATGATGTTTATAAGATTGCCAATAATTTTAAAGTCTATTTATCAATGGATCATGATAGAGGAAAACATAATGTTTTTGAGACTACTAAGTTTGAAGCATTGATGATTATTATGAAAAATGATTTTTTAAATATTTTTTATGGTATAAATTTGAATACCATTAAATTTATTAAACAACATTAATTTAAATCTCAAATTGACATGATGATGAATGCCTTTATGATAGAGGTCACATGTTCACTAAGAATTCTCATTATCATCCCTTTAACTCTTTATGTACACATGCAGTAAGTCATTTCAACTCCTTTTAATAGAGAGCATTGCTATGCAATCTCTTTTTCTTCTAAATGTGTTATGATTCACTATGTTATAATTTTTCATGTTCAACATGGTAATTTAGTAGCTAAGTTGTTGGGTGTTCATTTTATCTTTGTGCTACCATCCAAAATTAATAATGTAAATAAAGTTGATTATAATTATATTTAATAGATAAAATAAAATCACATTTCATTTTTTTTTTGTATTGTGAATATTTTAGAATTATTGATTAATCTATTTTAAAATTTTATATGTGAATGTACTTATCTCTAGATTGTATTTTCATTTTTAATCTTCATTATCTTTTAGTCTTTATATTTGAATTTACTATAGTATAAATTATATTGATATTTTTTCTAGATTCTTACACTTTTTATGCTTTAAAGACTAAATTTATCTTTTATTTTCAAATAAGATTCCTTACCCAATATTATGCATTATAATGTCTCCTTTCTAGTCCCACATACCTATTTATAATCATTTATGGATAATAAAAAATATTTCATTTCATTTATTTAGACTACAACAAAGAATTTACAGTGTTTATGCGACTAAAATTACATTATAATCTACTATCAATATTAGATTAATAACTACAATGACAATAAAAAAGATTTGTAATATTTATCATGGAACCAATTTAGATACCATCCAATTCATTAGGTATCACTAGTACTTATCAAATTGGCATGATGGTGGAGTCATATGCACTTCATAATAGAGGCCACATACTTAAACACTCTCATTCTAGTTAATTTATCTCTTTATACAAACATGCATTATTTCATTTCAATTCCTTTAAATATAAAATTATTATAATCCTATTTGTCTTTTAAATGCTGATAGTTTTCTATATGATATTAACTATTATATGTTCATTCTACAAATTAGTAATTTATCATATATTATTAGGTTTTAGTCCTCCATGTGGAGTAAATCAAAGCTAAATTTGAAGTACATTTGATTGAAAATTTTAGATCTTGTCTCCATTATTTAGAATTATGGATTCTAGTGCTATTGGTATCCCTTATGAATATTTATAATACAAATTAAATTGGGTTCACTTTTTGGAAAATGTTATGTTTATGAATCTATTAATAATGTTAGAATATATAGTTTATTAATATTGGATTAATTGTTTAGTGTAAGAAAGATATTTTTAGATTTGTCATTGCTTCAATTTAAACAACATTCAATTCATTAGATACCATTGGCATTATACATCTTGAGTTGGCATGATGATGAATTCATGTGTACTTAATAATAGAGATCACATGCTCATAAGAATTTTCATTAGACTCATCCCTTCAAATATTTATACACCATGCACCAATCCATTTCATTTCCCTTTAAATCTTTAGTGTAAGAAAGATATTTTTAGATTTGTCATTGCTTCAATTTAAACAACATTCAATTCATTAGACACCATTGGCATTATACATCTTGAGTTGGCATGATGATGAATTCATGTGTACTTAATAATAGAGATCACATGCTCATAAGAATTTTCATTAGACTCACCCCTTCAAATCTTTATACACCATGCACCAATCCATTTCATTTCCCTTAAATAGAATATTATTACTATGTTATCTCTTTGTCTTAAATTTTTTTGATAGTTTAGTATGGCATGTGTTGTTGTATATTTATTCCACAACAATAATTTACAGTATACTTTATTGGCTTAAAGTCCCTCATGTCCCATGAATCAAAGATAAATTTGGAGTACATTTCATGGACAATACTATATCACATCTTGATGTTTTAGCATTGTGAATGTTAATATTGAATCCTCACGTTAGATTCATATGCATGATTGCGTTTCCCCTAGGTTTGTTTTTCACTCTTGATCTCCATTAACTTGTGGTCCTTTTATGCTTGGATTTATCCCTTATTTCCATTTGTTATATAAATTATTTTGGGTTCAAATTTTTATGTTTTTACAATTTTATAATTTCATTATTATTTCTACTTAAATGATTCCTTTACTTTGTTGTTTCTTATTATATCAACTCATTTATAGTCCCATACACTTAGTTTTCATCATTTGCGAACATTAATAAATATTTCATTATGTTTCTATAAATTACAATAGAGGAAAATATTGTGTTTATTAAACTACCAATGTTAGAATCTATCTATCAATATTAGGTTGATGAATATAGTAAATAAAAAATATCTACAATATTTTCCATGACACAATCTAATCACCAAACATCACTACTTGTACATCTTATGTTGGCATGATGACCAAGGAAGTGTACCTCAAAAATAGAGGTCACATGCTTAAAGAAATTCTCATTCTCAACCTTTATTTCTTTAGAGGTACATGTAAGATGCCATTTTAATTCCTCTTGATATAAGATCATTATTATTTTGTCTCTTTCTTTTAAATATGTCATAATTTACTATTTTATGTATGCATGCTCATTCCACAACTTAGTGATTTATTAAGTAAGGTTTTAAGTGGTATTCCTTTGCGTTGTCATCCTAAATTTCATGTCTTCAATGATATTTGATGAATAATAGCACATCATGTCTTGATTCTTTAGTATTTTAGATGATAATATTATTGATCATCACATTTTAGATCTTGATACATGATTATGATTCCTCGTAAATTAATTTTACAATATTAATCTCCATCAACTTTTAAACCTTTATAATTCCTTGTAATTAATAGTAAAATGAATTTTAGATTAGATTTATACTGAGTTGAAAAAAATCATTTATCTTGTAATTACCTATTATACAAGCTCTTTTCTAATTAATAATTTACTTACTTTTAATGGTTTATAAACATTAATAATATTTTATTTTATTTCTTCACATCACAATAGAAAATGATATTATATTTATGAATACTAATAGTATAAAAATCTACACACTATTTTCTAATTAATAATTTGCTTCTAAATTTTAATAAACATTGATAATATTTTATTTCATTTCATCACATCTCAATAAAAACAACATTATTATTTGTTAATGGATATTTTATTTATGATCTTATTGAAAAGACAACAATACAACTTTATGTTTGTTGGGTTTAGCAACTGATTGGTTCTTAATGGACATTTTGTTTATGATCTTATTGAAAAGACAACAATACAACTTTATGCTTGTTGGGTTTAGCCACTGATTGGTGGAATTCACATTGGATTGTATGATTTTCCTTTCTATATTAATAAAGCTCTTTCTTCCAATAAAATCAAACAATGCAACTTTCAATATAATGTTTGAGGTTTTTGTTTATTCCTCCTTAACATCATGTGTCTAGATTTTGATACTCCACACCCTAAAAATATACATATCATAATAAAAAAGGCAACCCCATGATTGTATTTACCAAGAAAACAATATTATTTTCATGGGTTCTAATAATATAAAAATCTATCCATAAATATTAAATTGATAATCATATTCCCAAATCTTTTTCCCTAATATTTATGATGGCACCAATAAAAATGAGACAACACTAGTTGTACATTTAAAATTGGCATGATGGTAGAAACATGTGTACCCAAAAAAATGATAAGAAAAAGAATAAATTGGTACCTCATTTGAATGTGACCTAATAATAAGATACATGTTTTATCTTAATTGCACCGAAGAAAGAAAATAAATAGCTGATTACCTACGCTCCTTTTCCTTGTCTCCTCTATAATTTGCCATAGAAAGTGAGTGCCACACAAAAATGAAGAATTTAGTAGGCGGGGCAGGGCGGCGCTGCTTTCAATGGTCACATTTCTTAACTTTATTTTCCAGTTGTTTTCAATGGCGGAACTCAATCACCCACATTTTCCTAGAAATGAATATTTCACTTTAACAAACAGTAAGAATTGCGCTTGACTTTAAGCAGTGATGGAGAATGAATGCAGCATTAAATAAACAATTCATAGTGTTGTAGGACGGGCAGAATCGAGATGATAACACCTGCATCTACCAAGATTTTCTTGCTGTTTTGTGAGAAACAGAATGTCTACTTGATTGATTTGTCCACAATAATTGTTAATCTGTCACGTCGACGGAAAAGACGGGTCTCCCTCGAAAATCTTGTGACTGGTTAACATGGATTTTAATTCCAGCTAGTGCCATGAAATTCCAACCGGTCTTTGGATTTGCTTTTTCTACGTTGTTTTCCTACTGGATTGAAATGAAATGAAATGAAATATTTTAATAACGTCCACGAGGCCACAGCAGCCTATGGGACCCAGGAACAGCACAAGACCACCACCGAAAAGAGAAGACCCTAAACAGCCTGAGATCTTCGCTCGAGATTAGCTCTACGACAGTGAATTTTGATGATGTAATTTGCAGATTTGACCAACCTTTCCTCCTCAAACAAGGTATTTAAGTTGTCCACTTGTAAGATGTCCCCATAAGTGACCCGAATATCTTTGTATGCTGAGCACTCCATAACAAAGTGCCACTCTGTCTCCACTAATCCCATGTCGCAAAAACGACATATTCTTTCTTCCCACTCTTCTTTAGGAACCATCCATCTGCCCGTCTCACATCTAAGACGATGTGAGCTAGTTCGGAGTTGAGCTATCAACATCTTTGCTCTCCATTTAATATTTGCTCCTATATATGCCTTTTCATCATGGTCCCCCTTAGGATTGAATTCTTTGATATAATAGTCTTTTTTTCGCCCTGATTGTTTTGTCCATAAAGCTTTTTTGAATTTTTGTTTCACATATTTTTTTATTTCTTCATTTGAACTTGGACAATCTTGCATATTCACACCCCACTTTTCCATCCATTTTTTGTTTTGTTTCATCCATGTATTCCTTCTTCTATCCAACTTTTCTTTTACGATTAGCTTAGGCCACCGATGGTCGTCCATGTTTTGAACCTTTTGAAGGTAACATAGTAACCGAATCATCGCGAAAGCCTCCAAGGGAAAGGTGCCTGACTCCGCTAGTAAAATCTCATAAGGTATCGTGGTTTTGAGTTTAAGGCTGCTAACAATTAGATGCTTTTGAATTCTTTCCACTTGCCTCCATTTCTGATCTGACATGCTGCTGCCCCAAATTTCGCACCCATATAGAACCACCGGGGTCACAAGTAAGCCAAACAACGTTCTCTTGGTTTTCCAATCCCATAGCTCAGCATTTCTACATCTGTTTTGTAGAGAGTAGAGCGCTTTCCAGCCTCCTTGGATCCTTTTTGCTCTACAAGTTTCCCAACTGAGCTTATAGTGAAAATCTAGCCCAAGGTATTTGTATTCATCTACAATTTCCAGCGGATTGCCCTCAAAGATAAAGCTAATTTGCTGTTTTTTCCTTCTCAGAGAGAATATCATAATTTTGGTTTTACTAGTATTCACTTGCATCCCAACTTCCTGACAAAATGATTCAAGAGCTTTCAAATGTTTTCTTAACTCATGTGCTGTTTTAGCAATCAAAATGAGATCATCGGCATACAAGAGCAATTTTATTACATAATTGGCCAACTGAATACCTTCCCCACCAACTTTGTCTATCCACTCTTCCAACTTGTCAATGTAAAGCCCGAATAGCGTTGGGGAAAGCGGGCAGCCTTGCTTGACTCCAATGTCACTGCCAAAGCACTCCGACATACCTTCATTAGTTCTGATTTTAGCTCTGACCTGCTCATACAGCCTATGAACAGCCGCCCTAAGAGCCCTTGGGACTCCCAGTTCCTCCATTCTATTCCACAACTTGCCCCGTGGCACTGTGTCAAAGGCTTTTTTGAAGTCAACAAAGCAGCAAAAAGCCTCCTCCCCTTGAACGTTCCAAATTTTTTCAATCAAAAATCTAAGTGTAATACCATGATCGATAGTGGAATGTTTTGGTCTAAAACCAGCCTGCCCTTCAGCTCTTTTGCCCTCTTTCTCAGCCCAACTACTAATTCTACGCTCAATCATGCTTCCAAAAAGTTTTCCAAGAAGCGGATTAATCATAATAGTGCGGTAATTTGATGGGTTATTAGTGTCCCCACTTTTGTATAGGGGAACCACAACACTAGTAGTCCACCCTTCCGGAAAGCCCTCTTGAATAACCCTATTGAAAAAGCCCTTGATGCAAGGCGCAAGGACCTCAATGCCCCATTTTAAGAATTCAGCTTGCAGCCCATCAATATCCTGTGCTTTTCCCCCAGCCAACCTTTTTATCCCTTGATTGATGTCTTCTATGGTGAATAGTTCAGTGGCAGCCCTGATAGTTGGGGGTCTATGTTTATCTTGTTCCCGCTCATACAGTAACTTTGCATATTCCAACCATTGAGAGCTTGTGATATTGTTTTCTGTTTGTTTTCTTTTTTGTTGTAGCTCCTTCCAGAATTTCTTGGGGTTGTTCTTTCCAAGGGCAATCAACTCCAACCTTCTAGTGCTAACATATTTTTCTTTTTTGTTCCGTATCATCTTTTCGTATTCTTTCTTGTTTTCTGTGGTCCTTCCACCCTGGTGAAATTTTCTTTTTGTTAATTTGCACTCTTCATCAAACCATGGGTTTGCTGGGAAAGTAGAAGTAATTGCCTTCTTAGGCCTAGCCCTCTTACACTCATCCAAAGCCTTGTGAACAATAGGGATCAGCATGTCCTTGTTTATAGTGTGATGCCCTGTGGTAGCTAATTTTCTTTCATACTCGATGAAAATCCTTTTGAGGGCATTCTTGAAGACTTCCCGATTGTCATGGTTCATGATGATTCTACCTTGCGGATGCACTTTCTTTTTGCTGATAGGAATCTGCCCCCTTTGATGCATGCTAATGTGGGCGTCAAGATTTACATATATTGGATTATGATCTGATTTCAGCTCTAAAGGACATTTTCCAATCACTAGTTCCTTTATCTTTGACGTGTAAACATGCGAGCAAATGACATAATCAACCACACTTTGTCCATTGTATGTTTTGCAGGTGATGTTGCCTGAGTTCGGCCATGCTTTCAAACCATTGCAAATGACCAAGTTGAATAAACTACATAGCCCCAACAACTCAGCCCCGTAGTGCGTGACATTGTGCTTACTATCTTGCGAATTCCTTTCCCACAGGTGCTGTCCCTCTTCCTCCAACCATAGTGGATCAGCTTTCTCCTTGTCCTTGCTTGCCAAGCTGAGAGCTTGTATGTTTGCAGTCCTTGCATTAAAATCCCCTATTAGAATAACCTCTCCCATGCCATTATAGATTGAAATGTCCCTTTTTAGAGCAGCAAAAGGATCCTCACGGTCTAGGTTCCTTTTCTTGTAAGATTTGGAGCCTTTTGGGGCAAAATAGCAGGCAGCCACTCTTATGACAGTTTGATTTTCTGTTATTTTAAACCATATATATTGTTTGTTTGGGTCTTCTTTCTCGACTTGAATGTTATTGCACCATATTTCTTTGATTAGGACTGCAACTCCACCATGCCCTTTACCACTATCTGTTCTCTCGTTCCAAATGGAAGCTTTTTTATATCCTTCAAAGTCTGGAATTTTACAGCCATCATGCTCATGAGTCTCCGTAAGGATGATGATGTCTTTTCCTTCTGCAATGGGCCCTAAACCAGGTCCTCTTCTCCACGGGTAACCTCTACAATTCCAACTTACTATTGACACCTGATCCTGGGGGGCCCCGAGTTCCTACTTTTGGTGAGTAATTCTGTCACTAACTTGAGCTTTCCCATCTTGTAACCAAGCCCATTTTCCTTCGTTCCTTGCTGCCTTTACTTTTTCCCACTCCTTACGCCTTTCTTGTTGTTGGACTATTGTTAAGTCCTCGTCAAGGTATATTTGTGTACCTTTAAGAAACTTCTTGTTCCTTAGCAGCTTGTTCTTATCTTCAATGTTCGCCAAAGTGACCCTTACGTGCCTACTCTTTCCATCTTTCACCCATTTTCCAATTCTGTTTGCTTGTTGAATGACACCTGTCCATTGTAACTCATCCCTAAAAAAATCTTTTGCTAGCTCCTTTGTTGGTTCATTCTCCCCATAGTCCTTTAGCCCTTTAACAATGACATTCACAGCCCTGACATTTCTGTCATTCTCTTCTCTTATCTGTCTTCGAACTTGCTTTTCTATGAGGTCCTTGTGTGTGTCTGAGGGACCTCCCACTACATGAGCCCAGCTTTTGGCCTCCTCTAATTGATTCTATCCAGATTTGCTTTTCTTTCTTTTTCAACTTGTTAGGTGGGTACTCAACGTGAAGTTATATAAACTTGTGGTGAACGTTATCTTGGGTTTTGATGGGCTAAATAATTTTGTATCAGGATCTCTTTTGTCTAGATGATGTTAGGCTTGAAACCTTTCGCTTTAATAAATGAATGAATGAAAGTTTTTAATTATGTCTGTCAGACCGGTCAGTTTATGGGACCTAAGAAATGGAATTGAAATTGTTTTTGGACCAATGACCCCACTGATTACTTCTTCTTGTTTTCTAACTCCTTGCTGATTTTGTTTCTTTTACTATGTATTTGATTAGGTAGCTTGCTGTTTTTGCTATCTGCTCTTCTTCAAACAAGACTGCAAATGAATTGAGTTTTACCAATTGTACAAGAAGATTAGAAAAGATAGATTACAAAAGAATTGTGAAGTTAGAAAAGATAATTATAACTTTAAAGGAACAGTGGAACGAGTAAAGTGGGCAGTGGTCGTACAGCCAGAATAATGGAGATTGAGAAGATTAGAAAAGATGATTACAAAGTATCACGTGTGAGGTAATGATCCGTAAGCTTGAGTCATTCAAATTAAGCATCATTTCTAAACATGGCCAACACAAGTGTACTTGAGCTCACTGTCTCTTTCCTCATATACCTAAGTTTTTGTACTTTGGCTATAACAAGTGTTGCCAAAACAAATTAATACAACTCAGCCATTTGAGATCAAAACAAAGATTTATGATCGTTCACAACCTGTAAACGAGTTTGGCAACGTCATGCAGGATGACGACGCCAAAAAAATGGGCGAGTGGTGAGGAGGCCGTAGACTGTAATGGGGAATGAGCAAGGCAGAGAACAACATGTGTCTCTGAATCTCAAACTGGGGTGTGAATATGGGAAAAGGTAAAAATGCAGAGGGGCAGGAAGACAATTTAATACCCAGAGGTAGGAAAGGGCAAAAGGTTGGGAGAGTGGGTGCAAAGAGAAGAATAAAGCCAGGATACATAGATTGCTTTGTCAGAGCAAGATACGCACATAAGTGCATAAAGTTCATCACTTTCCAAACATTTTCCATAATCTAGGGATTAGGCTATGTTTTCTTTTAATAAAGAAAGGAAATTAATGATGGTGGGCTCTGTCTGACAGGAGGGAAAACGAGGGGCATGTGCACTGTCTAATCTAATGTCAAGTCAAAGCTGAAGTGAGGGCCCCAAGCTGGCAAGGCTGCTCAATGCCATCAGAGCAGAGTGGTTCAAGATGTGTGTGAAAACTACTTACACTAGGACACTATTTACGAGGACTAGGGGGTGTTTGTGGGGGGTGTTTCCTCACCGTGGAAAGAGGGGAATCATTTTTAAGGCATGAACTGGTTGAAAAGAAGGGCTGCCCCGCTTTTTTTTCTATATTCAGCCCAACACGGTCTGAGGGACCCTGTCAAGGTGGGTTTATAGAAAATCTGAACGAAAAGTTTGTGTAAATTATAATGGTCCTGAGGGGTAGTTCTTGATATGATGTATGCAGTTACGTAGGGTGCAAGGTTTCTGCTCTTGGATAATTCTGCTGTATTCATTGCCCTATGCATTGGGGGTCTTATCATACTTTCTCAATATATCTGACCATACTACTTGAGATCATACCCTGTCCAGATGGGTCTGCTGCCACGACTGTAATAATCAATTTGTTTTTAGGTCTCCTACTAGCCAGATTTGGAAGTATACTCATTTTAGCGTGGAGATTGTGTGGGTGGATTTGTGATATGGATACGAATTCGGTAAATCAAGGTGGGAGCCATGATCATTGCTGGGCTTCGTCAAAGATGCAGGAGTGGCAGGTGTGGGAGGGCATGGGGATTTATGGGCACGAGAGATTGCCTGTGGCTGAATGGGCTGCTGCTTCTGAAGAGGGCTATATTGGGAAAGAATTTTTTAGGGGCTCTATGGATCAGGTTTCCTCTGAGACTGCCATGGTGGGTAACTTGAGCGAAGTTGTGATGGAGAAGAACTTTTCTAGTAATAATAAAACGCAGTTTTCACTTGAGGAGAAGCTTAGTCCAGTGAAAAGTGAAGGAAATGGCTTCAAAGGTTGGCTTGCAGATGGGTCAAGCAATGGAACTAATGGTTTCGTGGGTCAAGGTACAAACATGTTGGTAGAGGGGACAAATGGTAGTTATCCTGGTGGACGTAATGTTAGTGTTAGTGTCCATCATGATGGTAGATACAACAGCAAGGTTATCAAGGATATTCAAGCGGATTCCTTAACATGCCTCAAGCTTGGGAAAAGGCAGTATTATGAGGACAATGCCAATCTGGGCAAGGCCATTCCTGTTTCATTTTCTGTCACAAGTTCTGTGTACAAGAAGCCCAGAACTTTGGCATCTTCTAACGCCCACCCTCCTCGTTGTCAAGTGGAAGGATGCAATGCAGGCCTAGCAAATGCCAAGGATTATCACAGAAGACATAAGGTGTGTGAGATGCATTCCAAGACAGCCAAAGTTATTGTCATGGGCACTGAACAGCGTTTCTGTCAACAGTGTAGCAGGTACTTTTAAATTTCTTAAATCACATAGGAATTTGTTCTGGGATGTGGTTACCAGTGGGAGTTTGAACTGCTCAACTTTGTGTTGTGTAGATTCCATGCTATAGCTGAGTTTGACGATACCAAGAGGAGTTGTAGAAGACGGCTGGCGGGACACAATGAACGCCGCAGGAAGAGTTCATCAGATTCACTTCATAATTCCACCAGTCAAGGTAACATATTTTTCTTTGCCCACTTCCTCTCTCCCCCAACCTCTTACCAATAATGCTTTCTCCTATAATAGCACGCTCTCCACTTAACATACTTGATCTCTGCATACAATATACATGATGCTATTCTTTTATTCTCTTAGAATTTCTCTGGGTGGGTCTTTATTTTCATTCCTCTACCTGCATCTATGTGTTACTAGAAAAGGAAATCATTCACTGTCTTCTTTCACGTTTATAAGCTTATCTATATACACAGTTTGATTATATGAATTTCATCTCTTGCATCTTGGACTTTATGGTCATTCAGAAGTAGAAATATTAGTGCTTGGTTCAACTTTTGCTTTGGAGTTAATTCCTCAACTCTCCTGAACTTATCAGGAATAATTGTAATGAATTGAACAAAGTTCATCTTATGCTTTGGAGTTCTCTATCTTCAATCCTCCTAAACTTAGCAGGTAACTTTTGTTGAGACTGCTTGACTCTAAAAGTTTCATTTTCACTGAAGCTTCAATTTTCAACAATCGCAGAGTTGAAGTGGTGGGAATTGCATCTAATTAGTAGGGGGCTCTTGGCAAATCTAAGATTAATAGTTTCATATGCATTAAAAAGCATTATTTTAATAGTTCCATTCAGATTAAGAAGATTGTATGGTTGAGGCTGCAGTTTGAAAAAGCAACTTCCTATCAAGCAATATTGAATGAATGTCTACCAATGTAACAATTTTATGGCCCCCCAATATTCAATGCCATTAATGTGTACGTAATCGAAGCTATGATTATAGATTAAAATACTGATTATTATAGAAAATCGTACAATTTCTTACATTGAGCAAGGAGAGATTGTGTTTTGCAAATTGGAGATTTAGAAATGACGTTTTCCAATCTAAATATTTTCAAGAAGTATTGATACGATGTACATCGCTTGTACCGGGCCACAAGCAAGCTACGTACAATATTTTATAGAGAGCCCCATAGATCCTAAATGGGCTCTTGTGATGCAAATAAACTATATATTCTATTGTATGAAGGGACCAAAAACTTAGTCCTAGCATGAACTTTTATAATATGTTGCATGCCTAAAAGATTAGGTATTTGGCAATGTTTATCTTGCGCTGATAAAAAAAATGTCTATAACTTTGTTGTAAATAGATGAGAAACGGCTGATGGGTGTTCTGGGAGAGAGATATGAATTGGGTAGATATAACGTGCCATACATGTCCTCTTCCTGCGGACGTGCTCTCTCTCTTCTGTCATCACAACAGCAGTGGCTCAGTTCCAGCTCCTGCTCTAATCTCCCTTCTCGATCAAGTGCAAGTGCAGCTTTGAGAGAACTTATTGCAGAGAATCGAGCACAGGGCCTGTCAAGGTACTCAGATGATTCTCAATATCAGAGAGCAAATGGCGTAGCTCTGATGGTACACCCATTGCCAATACAAGAAAACGAGGAGAAGAAGTGCAGATTGATGCCAGGCTTGCGGTCTTTGGAGAATCATGGAAAGGTAAGTGATGGTGAAGTAATGAAGAAGCATCCAGTGGGAGTTACAGGCAACTCTATTGTTGTCCGTCCAACGCTTGATTTGATGCAGCAGTCGGATTCCTTGTTTGCATTGCAGTCAGGGAAGAACAATAAGTCATCTTCTTCTGCTTCTTCTTCTTCAGAAGATTGTGAGATTTGGAAGTCGTTGGAAGGTACACATATCAGCTGACTCCTGTCCATGGAGCTAAATTCTACCAACACATGACATTATATTTCCGGTGCTACCTCTTTAAAATTGAGTTGAGGAATTAGTTTACACAAGCTCGATTTTCAGGCCTATTTAAGGAAGGCTTGAATAGATGAACTCTCAATTTCAGTTCCATGGGGTTTTGTCATGTTTGGCACAGGAGCAGAAGATCTGAAGAAGATTTGAACTGCATTACACTTTTACGATCAAAGTAAGTATCTGGAGTCTGGATTCATGTCTATCTGATTTGTTTGTATGTACAGTTCTCTCTTCTGAAATGATTTTAATTGAAACAGTTCTTTAATGACTTTTCGGGATTCCTTTCAATCCTCCATGACATTAGACATACTAAGGAAAAGAAAGAAATCAGTACTAAGATTTCATTGCAGACTAACAATCTGAGTATTTTGCAAGTTACTATTCTGTTGTCATTCAAATAGCTAGTTCCATTACGTATGTTTATTCTGTTATAGTAGCTACAATTGGGTTCCTCTTGAAGGTTAAACTAGTGGCTCTATATTTCTTTCTGATCCCACCTGGGTAACTCTCCTTATTCCAATTATGCCATTATAAATATGAAATATCCTTGCCAGTCAATGAGATCAACATGTCTTTACAGCATATAGCTAATTTCCTTGGTTTATATTACATCCTTTTACTAAGACTGAAAGAACAAGCAGTTGGTTCAAAAGCTCGCCTTGCACTCCAACCATAGACTCGATCATAGTATGGCTATTATATCTCCATGATCATTTTTGTGTACCCACATCTATTAGCGAAGCGTGGCACAATGAAGTCTTAAACTTGCATTATTTCCTTGAGCTGGTTTTAAATTACATAGTTAATTCATTAAAAAATAAATAAAAAAGGGGTAATTTTACAACATCAAGGTTTGTAAGATACAAGTTCTGGCATATGCAAAACACTAACACATAGTCGTAACCGAGACTAGAGACACATTAGTATATCATTATGGACTCATCCAGCTCAAAATGAACTTATAGTTTAGGTCCTAGCATTGTCCAAAGTAAATATTACAATAGTGGTTGAAGGTTATAAGTAGGTAATGGATTGACTTCATGGTTGAATTTTTTTTGTTTTTGATTAAAGTAAAATAGGTTTTGGATAGGATTCAAATTCTGTTATGAAAGAACAATACAATTGTAGTTAAGCTGTCAACCAAAATACAACATTATAGTAATCAAGAAACAGTTTTAGGTCAAGAAGTGAGTGAAATAATATGCCACTCTAAAAGATGAATTCCCCTCCCACATAGGGTTACAAATAGTAAAAATAAAATTATAATTTTTTAAAAAGTTATGAGATGAAATTATATAAAAGTCATATATATACACAATTTAAAAATAAGAATTAAGATTTAAAATACCATATAATATTACATAATAAACAAACTAATATAAAAATAAAAAATATTATTTAAATGTCAATTTGTCAAACTTGAATGTTATTGTAGATATTCTTTATTCAATAGCAAAATAATAATAATCAGCAATCAATGTCATATGGGGCATCATAAATAATATTATCATCATATGATGTTGGTAGCATACAAAGTGCATTTGAAACCCCTCAAGTTATCTCAAGATGATTGTGTTGGAGGCAGATTAGGTCCTAACAACCTATTGAAAAAAAGAAGAAAAGAAAAGATATATAGGTTTTAGAAAACACAATTACTCTAGTGAATCTTAAAATTGTCTTGTTTTGCTTTCCTATGAAAGTTCTAATTGCAAGAATGATTAGATTATGTACCTCAACATGTGGTTGTTGATAACCTTTTGATATCTTTAGCTTGGGCATAGACTTGTTTGATCTAAGTAACTTTATTGCCCATCTTTTATAGCTTAAAGTTAAGTGAATCAAGATTACAAGGCGTCCAAAAGATACGTAAATGATGTGCTCTAACCAATGTTCTAGTTGCTCCATAATTTTTTGCATTGCTTGTTACGATCCTTAAAAATGTTATTAGGTTTCACTTCCTTAATGGCCCCTATGAGTATGCCATAAATAAATTGTGCATCCTTTTATTTGACCCACAATTCATGGCTCTAAAAAACATTGCTCATTTAGGGAATGCTGCAATTGCATTCATCAAAGGCCACTCTGCTAAGGATTGCAAAAACAGAACACACTTCAGTTGCCCCGAAATACCCAACACAACTTCATTATAGCCAAAGAAAATACACATCCAACAAAAAAAAAATGGTCAATAGAATAAGGGTATCAAATAGGTCAAAACACTATTGTTCCAAACATGTTTGAAATTGTAGGCCTTTTGGAAGATAAAATGCATAATCATGCTGAAGTAAGGTTGATAAAAGTGCAGAGGGGAAGTAGGACAAAAAAGCCCTTTGAAGGGAGAGGGAATAAGAAGTCAGGGGTCAAGTTGGTATGAGAGAAAAGCATGATGAAGTAGGACAACTATAAAAAATATAGATCTTTAAAAGGAGGAATTGGTTAGCCCTTCACTGACATTTGTAGTTCTATGATGCGTAGTGCTGGGAAGTGTTGAGGGTTTTATTCCATTCGAAAACTTGACTTGTCCTTTAATTTGAGGCCTTGATGACTCATTTTTAAAAAATCAGTAGACTTAGGATAAAAAAAAGGTGTTTAATGATTTCTCTTTTAAAAATCAACATCTCAAGAAGTTCAGAAGAATGAAGATAAACAAATATTTGATTTTTTGGGTTTGATATTTTGATCAGCTCAAATTGTAGTCTTTTGGCATGTTTCTATTTGTGACCTATTTCTTGGATTCAACCTATTGCTTTGGATTTAAGGTGTGCTCACATATTGCCCACCTTTTTTAAGCTATGAACTAGAGAGGCTTCAAATATGGGACTGCCGGTCAAGCCTGTGAGCACATTGGATCAGTGAAGGCATAGTGCTTGCAGTCACAATAGCCCAACAGAGACTTGAACCTTGGTGGCCAAAATGACAATGCTGCCACTTAACCATTGCACTATGCAATGAACCCCCCACATACTGCCGACCTTTTAATTGTGATTAATCTGCAATATTTCTTCAAGTGATAATTATTTTCATCCAAAAAAGTAGGAAAAAAAAAAAAAAAAACTGTAATATTCTATAAATTCACTTTGTGTCTTGAAAAATAAACTTGGATTTATCTAGGTTCACCTTATAATGGGCTCAGCCGTATCCAAGTTCATCTAACAAAGATTTGAACAGTCTATTAAAGATCTGAACCAAAATCCCAACCAAATTCAAACCACATCTAAATCCAAAAAAAATATCAAATAAACAAATAACATAAATATGTTTTATAAATATATTATTTTATAACTATTTTTCTAGGGAAACTTGAAAATTGGTTAGAGGCACAACCAGTTGTATACGAGACTCTTTTAAGCTATAATGGGTTACAAGTCAGCAGACTGCAAGTCACTGAAAAGCCTATGTTAAAACACACCTTGAAACCCAGGACAACTCCAATTCATGGTTTTAAAATGACCACACCCATTAGACAATAGGCCCTCTAAAGTGGTTCATTGTATTCTCTTTTGGACCAAGCTTAGGCGTTCTAAATCAAACGTCACTCCAGATATTCATGCCACTGCAATAAATTCAATCAATTCTTTTTCACTGAATTTGCACGTGAGCAGCTTTGTGCTAGAAGACTAGCAAAGGGTTCAAATGTGTGTTTGTAGAGAATGGGAGAGAGGTTTGGTATATTGAATAGCTACCAAGAGGAAGGGTTTCTCTACAATCAATTGAAAAAAAAAAAGTTTGTGTTCTTGATCTCTCCATCATTAATGGAAATTCTTTGTTGATTTGTTTTTCAATAAGTTCTTTCTACGTGCACATACCTCTATTTGGGCTTCTATTTGGGTTAGCACATCCATTGTCTTATCATATTCTTCTATCTTATATATTTAGTTCTTCTAATTAAGTGAAATGTTGATTTCCCTAATGAAATTCCTTTGTTGAGTTTAACTATTTTTTTTAAAGGAGATTTAAATGCACAAACTCTTTCTACACGCACATACCTTTATTTGGGCTCTTATTTAAGTTAGGGCATCCATCTTGTCTTAGCATACTCTTCTATCTTATATATTTAGTTCTTTTAATTAAGTGAAATCTTTAGAGAATTGGGATTTTAGTAGATTTGGATCTAAGGGTCTTCTATAGATCTAAATATTTATTTTGCTAAGAACAAACCCTTTAAAATAACACAGGATTATGTTGAAGATGTGTTAAAAAATAAGTTGCAAAACTTCATAGATAAAATAATATTTTAAATTACAAAGGTTACAATTTTTTTAAAAAACAAGTGATATTTGTATAAATGAGTAATTTTATTTCAGATTTAACAAATAATTTGATTACTTAAAAGTAAAATTATTTTAAGTAGTCATGATATTTCCATAATTCATGTATCTGAGTTACAAAGTTTTAAACAACTTTTGAAAATAATTGTGTTAGTTATTTTTGGATTTAAAATTATTTCTTATTTTTATATTTAAAGTTATTATTACTTCTTATTATATTTAAAGTTATTTGTATGTAAATAAATGTTGTAGAAGAGAATATAAGATCATATGGTTCAATTGGTTTTGTTTATTATAGGTGATTTTATCTTATTCCTTTGGACTATTTATCTTATGTTCTTTTTATATTGAGAACAAGAGTTAATTTTTGTAAATGAGTTAGTAAACTTTAATTAATATCTGAAAATAGTTGTAAGTTATTTTTGTAATTAAAATTATTTCTTTCTTATTACCTTTAAATTTATTTCCTTTAAGATTAGTATTATTTCTTATTTTATATTTATAACTTTTAAATTATATTTTATTGATGTTTTTAATTTTTTGTAATGAAATAAATGTTGTAGAGGAGACTATGAAAGCATATGCGTGAGCTGATTTTATTTATAGGGATTGATTTCATCCTATTATTTCTCATGTCTATCTTTCCTATAAAAATTATTTAAATAATTGTTGTGGGACAGTGTAAATACATTTTATATATTCTAAATGAATTTACACCTTATAAAAATTCTTTAAATAATTACAGTGGAACAGTGTAGATATATTTTAAGTTCTTTAGAATGAATTTACACTTTATATGATTTTGTTGTTTGAACCTCATTTTATATTTTTTTAAATTTTTTTTTTCAATAATTTTTATTTAAAAAAAAACTAGATTAATAATAATACTTTTAATTCTAAACAATAAACATAAATTACTAATTACAATCAAATAATGCATTTATTATAAATTTTAAGTATACATTAATTTTATATAGTTTAATAATTTAATACTATACCCAACATTTTAATTCATTTGTACTTTGCATATAATTTCATACGTTCTTTTCTATTTTAATTCATAAAGCATGGATTAAATTTAACTACTAAAAGGATATTTTTCTATTGTTTTGAAAGTAAAAGACACCTTTTGTGAGGGAAATATTCTTCTTGAAAACAACAATGGTAGGGAAGGCAAGTACAAGATTCTAGTGTCATGATGTCAAGACCTGAATTTTGTTTGGCACTCCCTTAAATTAATAACATTATATCTCATGGTGGGTTCATAAATCATATATTTAAGATGTTATGGGAATAATGATATATTAATATAACATTGTATCTCATGGTGGGTTCATAAATCATATATTTAAGATGTTATGGGAATAATGATATATTAATATAATGTTGATTTATTATGAAATGGAATATTGAGGAGGTTAATTATTTTTAAGTTATTTAATGGATAGATATCATAGGATTTAATGATTTTTTATATTTGAATTATAGATCTATTTAATTATTAATATACTTGTAAAAAATATTAAGTATAATATAAATGTGAATTTTTTATAATATAATATTATTATAAGACAATAGAATATATATATATATATATATATATATATATATATATAAAGTTATAATTTTAAAATCATATAAAATAAATTACATTTTAAAAACATTAATTTTTTTATTATGGAAATTGTTACAATTTTAAAATGTAGAAATTTATAGGATTTTTTAAAAATAGTGACAACTTTTATAATATCAAAAGTGTTTCAATGTGACTTTATTTTGCATTTTTTGTTTGCTTGTTGATTTTTCATCTTACCTTTTTGGTTTGCTTTTTCGTTTTTGTTTTTTTGTTACGGTTCTTAACATAGGGGGAAGGTGATATATATCAACTTTAGACTACTCATGTGGTGAAGGGTGACCGTTTGTCCTCATCTTGTCTATCTATTACTCCACACTTTGATGGGTTCTCTATGGGATAATCTCTCCAGCTTCCCCTTATTTTGAGAATTGAGGATAATATCTTTTGGAATGTTGTTAGAAGGAAGAAAGGTATTACTAAGTCTTTCTCCCAAACTCACACTAGAATAAAGGGTGTGAGGCCAATTATAGTAGGTTTGGTATTGTCTAAGTGGGCCCTTAGGGGTCCTAGCTTTATCTTTTGATTTTAGTTTTTTTGGCCACTTGGTTGCATGCCACTCTTCTTTGTCTTGTTGAGTGGGTTGGTTTGTCCCATTGCTTATGGTACATGTTTCGTTTGTCTTTTGGATGTTTTGTTGTACAAGGGTTTGGGCCTTTTCAATCCTATTTATCAATATAAAAAACATAAGTGGAGGGCTACAAAGATGGAGTTTTTGGAGGAAGACCTCAATTCTTTCAAAATATAGGCCTTTTTATGAAACATTGGCACGTGGGTTTTAATACTTGGTAGGAAATCCTAGTTATGACTTTAGTTCAAATGTATGCGTTTCCTCAATAGTTTTGGTCAATTTATGTTTTTGAGACAATTATTGGATCCTTGAGGGAGGCCATAGATATTTATTGACTATTTCATTTTCTTGGACAATATTCTTATGCTATAACATGTGGAATTATATCTTTCTTCTCCTCCTCCTAGAAGTATTGTACTTCATGTTTAATATTTTAAATGGTTTGGAGCTCTTGATTATGAAACTCTTCCTATTATATGTAGAGGGTGTCATTATTATGATCATCTCATTCAAAATTGTCCTACCCTCTCAAACAATTTTGAGAAAGAAAATAGGAAGTTTGATGGGAAAATGGAAGGAGAAGGTTTAATTTTTTGAAAAACAAATAAACTTCTCATTTTTTTTATAAAAATGTTGAGTTTTCCTATGTTAAAAAAATGATGCTAGCAAGATAGAATGTCACAATATAAGTGTAGGGGCAATCGATGAAGGAATGGTTGAGGATTATGAATTTCAAGGAGATTTGGAAAAAATTTTGATAGGTCAAGAACCTATTATTTTTTAGAAATTTGAGCATCAATAAAAAGTGAAATCGTTTCCTCCATTCATTTTTTCTACGAACAAATCTCAAGGACATAACAAATATTTTTTAGAAACTACAGAGGATTTTTGTTCTGATCTTGATGATTTGAGTAAACTTGCTTCTTTTAAAAGGATGTGGAAGAGAAAGAGAGATTTTGGTCAAAATAAGGTGGGGAGACCAAATTGATATTTTTTCTTCAAAATGAAACTATGAATGAGGTTGATAATGGGAATTAAATATTGGTTGAAGGTTTTATTGGTGGGCACCAATCTAAGGTTGATCAATGAAGATTTTTTCTTGGAATATAGGGGATTAAATTTCCCTTCCAAGATTCTTTATCTTTGGAGAGTCTTGAAGAAATAAGATCTTGATATTGTATTGGTTCAAGAAACTATGTCAAATAACTTGGATAATTTTAATTCATTTTCTCAAATGACTAGTAAATTGGAAGTGATCATAAAGAAAGCCAATGTTATGGGGGTTTGGCTATTAAATTTGAAAATTTTGGTGGTTCACATCTTATAGATTTGTTTTTCTAATTTAGAGATGGCTATTCAAGTAACTTGTCTAGGTTCTAAGTAAAATTTCTCCCTTTATAAAGTTTATGGTCCTCATTATTTTGAAGATAAGGAGACTTGTTAGGACCAAACTTCTTCTTTATTGAGAATAAATCCTAGTGAAAATTAGATCGTGGTTGGTGAGTTTAATGCAAGACTTTTTTTTTCAAAAAATAAAGGAGGTTCTCAATATTCTAGTGATTATCTCACTTTTTCTTCTTCCTTAAGAGATTTAGATTTGTGGGTTATCATACCTATTAGAGGTTGGTTTACTTGGTTCAATAGGAGAAAAGACCAAGCTAATACTCTAACTAGATTAGATAGATTCTTGGTTTCATAATGACTTCTTTCTAGTTTGAAGTTCTAATGGAAATGGGTTATACTCATTGACCTATCCATTTATCGTTTATAAAGGATAACTTGTGAAAAATATCCCATTCAAGTTTGAACAAATATTATTAGAGTATAATGGTTTTGATGAGGTCATATATCTAATTTCTATTATGCTCACTAGTCTCTTTATGGTACTAAAATGTGAATTTTCTCTTGGAAGCTAAAATTCTTGAAGGTTTTCCCTAAAGATGAGGAATGGATTGGTGTTTTAAAACCTTTTCCCAAAAAAAACAAATTTGAAAGTAGAATGATTGAAATTCAAGATAAAAACCAAGATGGTTAGTATTTTGATTCTTCAAAGTATGAGGAGGAGTTGGCCTCTCATCTTGAGGATATTTATAGATTTGGAGTTATTTTGGAAACAAAAAATTGGAATAAAATGGCTTAAGGAAGGGGATAAGTCTTTTCATATATCTTGCAATTGAGAAAACATAAGAAATTCGTCTTTTAGATAAAAACTAGAGGACAATAAGTGGCAATCTTAATATATTTAAAAGGTTCTCTAATTTATTTTTGTTAGAATACACTTTCTTAAGAAGCTTTCATCAAGGAGGAGAAACAAGATATCTTTCCTTAAATCTATTCCTTCTAAAATTGGTTAGGGAGATAATAATAATATAGTATTAAAAATTCCTAGAAGTAGGATTTTCTTTGTTTGAGATGGTTGGGGATTGTGTTCTTGGTCTTCATGGTTTTATGATTTTTCCAACACTTTTGGGATATTATGGGTGAAGAAATTTGAGTTGTAGTGTAAGAGTTGTTGAATTCTTGAAAGGTTCTTAGAGTCATGAACTCAATTTTTCTTGTGCTTATTCTTAAAAGAGAAACTATTCTTTTGTTGAGGATTTTAGATCAATTTCACTTTGTAATATGATTTATAAGATCATTTCTAAAGTCATTGCTAATAGACTCAAACCTATCCATTCTTTGATCTTTGAAGTGAAAAGGGGTTTTGTTAAAGGTTCTTAGATTTGAGATGGGATTATCTGTGTTCATGAAATGATTCATCCTATAGTGTGAGTAAAAGAAAAGGGATTATCTTAAAACTTGTCATTGCAAAAGCATATGATCAAATAAATTGAAAATTCCTTGATAAAATTTTACAAATATTTAGGGTTTGTTGGGTGTATATGTGTTATTATTTTGCTTTTTAAATTTTTTTTTTATAAGAGATGGTAATTTCTTGAATAAGGGGGCCTTTTTTCCCCTTACATATTTTCTCTTTTGGTTGAAGCTCTTGGAAGGAGGTAAGGTTTTCTTAAAAATTATGGAATTTTTGCTTCTCCATCCATCATGGAGTTATAGTGAATTAGAGATTTATTATCAATGTGTGAGCATGCTTTTGGATAGAAGGTGAATAGATTCAAATTTAATTATTTTTTCCTAAATATGGGGGAAAATGAACAAGATGTTATGTGATTTTATCTTTCCTTCAGTAAATGGTCTTTCTTGTACTCATCTTATTTTCCTCTTTTCAATGATAAAAATGATAGTGTTGTGACATCCTATTTTGGATAAATTTAGTTGATTATTGTCTGGGTGGAAAGAAAAATGGCTTTCGTTAACATAGAGATTGATTTTTCTTACTTCTATTTTTAGACTATTCCTATTTATTTTTCTCTTCATGCTCTTAAGAATGTTATTGGTAAATTAATCTTTTGATGAGAGTGTTTCTTTGGAAAGGCTTTGGTGATCAATTAAAATTGTACTAATAAAAAAATGGGGATTAAGACTTAAAAGTGTTCAATATTTTAATAAATCCTTCTTCTAAAGTTGTTTAGAGATTTATATCTTCATCTTCTAATGGTTCTTGGAATCATATTCTAATCTCTAAGTATCTCAATGGTGATCATTCTTTAAGAATGATTAATAACATAAATCTTCCTTTAGGGTCTACCATTTGGGAATGAATGCAGACTTCAAAAAGATGATTGGGTGGGATATGTTTTAGAAGATTCATAATGTATATTTTTTTAGTTTTGAAAAAAATTGGATAACCAATAATCCTCTAGATTGCGATACTAATTTTAGCAATCTCTCTTTTTATCTTAAAAATAAGTGGGGTTGTAAACTTTTGGATTATTAGGAGGAAAATACATAAAACTATTTTAATCTAAGAGTTTGAAAATCTTTATGTTCAAGTCTCGAGATTGATGATAAGGATGGAGATAAAATTTCGTTTCTATAAAATATTTTTCAACCTATTTGGAGTAAAAAAAGAGACTAGTGGTTAGACCATTGATGGTAGTGGGATTTAATCAAATAAGGTTATACTAAAAATATGTCAAATGAATCTATATAGATGCATAAATTTCATTAGCATAAGATTTGGAAATCTAAAGGTTTTCCTAAGGTTAATGTTATTCTATGGTTATCTTATCATCACATGATTTTGACTAGGGATAAACTAGTTCTAGGAGATTCCCTCTTTGTCTTTTTTAGGATTTGGTATTGTACACCATTGCATAAAATGTTATATTACAATATAATTAAATAATTATTTAATTTTCATGCACCTAGGAGGTATGTTTAGCCACACTACGTAATTATTTGGGACCACTTGTAAGATTGTATTGTAACATTGGGTTATTATTTTATGTGTGGGAGACATATGATAATGATTTAATATTTGGAGAAGTAACTAATAATGTGAAAAATTAGTACCTAGTATGGGTCAATGGTTTTGTGTTCATATGGTTTTGTGGCACATGATTTTTTCTTACCACTTGGTTGTATTTATGTGAGCTTGTATCTATAAAAACAAACACATGATTAGCTACTAAGGTTGGGTGGGTGAGTGGGATGTAATTATTGATTCTTTCTAAGGAGTACATATGTGAAGCATAACATGGGATGTGTGGATTCATGCTTGGACACATGGAGAATGCATTGGAGAGGCTTGATGTTTTAGAAGTATTCATTGTAACTTTATAAGTGCATTAACTTTTTATTTGTTGAGTAATAAGATGGAGTATGGATGTTTTTGGAGGTTGGGTTTTTCCCTCTTGAGGTTTTTCTCAAGGTATATTGTGTTATCTTGTCATTGAACAAGTCTATTTTGATCTGTGCATTATGGTTATTTTATAAGCTTATATCCATGATTTTTTCTCATGGGGTTATGTAGAAAATGGATTGAACAAATTGGGCATTGATGCATTATTTTCTAATAAGTGATATCAAAGCTTTCATGGTTATGGGAGGCGTGAGCTCCTAGATTTTTTTATAGCCATTGTTTGAGTAGATTTGATGCAAATTTGAATCCATGGCCATGCAAGATAAATTTGAGGCATTACAAGATATGGAACACATGTGAAGTGTTATTTTGCAGATTTAGGCTTTTGGGGTTTACAAATTTGTTAGGTTTATTGCAAATCTAGGGTTTAAAAAATTTGGGTCAAAAGGGTTTCTTGGATTGTTCTTACATATGAGGGTTTTATAGAGGAAGTTTCACAATGACCTCTTGAGACAAAACATACCTCACCATTGGATCCAGGATGACTGAGAAACAAAGATTTCATATAAAATTTGCCTCATTTTGACCACTTGAAAAAATAATTTTTTTTTTACCCACAACCCACCCATACAATTATGTCATAAATATCATATAAAATATGTACTCCCTCAAGGTTTTGTCTCTTGACTCGTTTGAATTCTCATACAATCACACCCTAAAATTTTAGGCAACTACAAGTGATCAAACAAGTACAATCCTTTCTACACCACAAACTAGAAATATAACCGATCCATTGTATAGTATACTGCACATGCTCTCCAACACTTATTCAAAATCAAAAATCCAATTATGTATGCAAAGTTATGACCAAAACCATGTATAAGAGAACATCTGACTTACAAGCTCCAAAAAAAAAAGAAAATAGAAAAACATCATGGAACCAAACATGTATTACTATATAGTGCTCAAAGAGATTTTTGTTGACTGTTGGAAGTTGAAAATTGGATCCTAGGTGAAAGTTATGCCTGTTTGAAAAAACTTCTCCAATTTGGCTTATAGATATATGCTATTGACAGCGAGTTGACGAACCCACCAAAGACAAGAACGATGTGTCAGTGATGCTCGAACAACAATTGAGCAAAAAAACTTTTAAAAGATTCAAATTGTGTTTTAGTATCGACGATTTATTTTATAAATTTCCCCATGAGTTGGGTGGGTGGTCACCCACCCAACTAAGGGCCGAGGTTGGGGGGCTAAGCCCCTGTCGACCCAACACACCGACCAGGGGAGCCGATGTCAATGGTTTCGACAAGGCTGCCAATGATAGCTAATAGGTCTACCGATCGGTAGTACCCAGTCGATTCTATCAGGGTACAGTGGGGATGATCTGTAGACCCCCCTCCCCCACCAACCCATACTTTTTTTAAAATTTTAATGATTTTTAAATTTACAGGTTTTATTTTTTTATCAATATTTTTTAGTTTTTATTTTTATTTTTTGTAGACCGACCTACAGTCGACCCATATGGTCAGTACAACTGATTATCAGTTTGGTGCTTCTCGGTATATGTTTATAGGTGTTTTTTAGAGTTGGAATTTCATGGTGACATGTACACATGTCGTCTTCTACTTTGAGGACATGGGTTGAAATGTGTGAAGATTTGGAGTCTTGTGTGGGTGATAATTGAGTGCAGGTACAATGTTGGTGATGATTATGGTGTCATGGATATGGAGGTACATTTGACCATTGACATGACATGATCATGCATGTGGTTGTTTGGTGGTGTTTTGGTTTGGCGTTAGGAGGTTGTTCTTATCTCCTTGATGCTTGATTGGTTCGTTGACTATGATTGCTTATTTTTGGACATGTTTGGTGAATACAATTTGTGGTTGATTTGGTGTTTGAGTCTTGTTGTCTAGAGGATTATCTTCTTTGATATATCAATTTGCAGATTACTAATGTGATGATGATTTTACATGTTTCAGTGTTTGGGATCTATGAGTTATGTAGTTATATGGGTTAATCACCCATTTAGTTGTAGTGGGATGAATTAGTGTGGACTCTTTATATCCACAAGATTGATTCAATGTTTATGCATAATTTGTTAGTTGGCCTTTTCTATGGTTATTTGTGCATTGGTATGTTGCTTTGAGATGAGAGGATGGATGATTAGAGTGCCATGATTGTTAGTGTTAGGACTTGTAGTATGTGGTTTTTTATCATGATGCCATGATAACTTGGTTACATTTCATTGGTTACACATTTCAATGGGAGCTTTTGGCAGTGATGATTTGGTAGTGTAGGATTGATTCCTAATGTTTTCATGGTAGTTGTATCTTCTTGGATTGAAGATCTTGGTTCTACTTCTTCTATGGAACGATTGAGATTGCAGTTGAGCATGTGTGGATCATGGGCGATCTTCATTTAGGAGGTGGTTGTCACAATTCTATGTGTAACTCAATATCACAGTTTAGTGGGAGTTGTTGGTGGTTTGGATTCATCATTGGTGATGGATAATCTTTAGTTTTTGTGGATGTCTTGGAGGAGCTCTTAGATCTTGTTGCTATAGAAGAGTTCTTTCACATTTACAGGTTCACTATTAGGAGATAGTTATCTTCATGTTATTGGAGATGTTGATTCTTGGTTTAGAGTGTGTTTGGTATTGTGTCATGGTTTACTCTTGATGCTAGATTAAAGGTTTTCCATGATATATGTTCTCTTGAGACCAAGATGTATGCATTGTTGCATGTGATCTCCTAGGAGGAGATGGTTAGATCATGATGTCATGATGGGTTTTTGATTATGTAGTTGGAACTTTGACATTGGTCTTGTCGGTTCTCTTGGTATTGGGTACATTAGTCATTTTCTTGGGAGCTTCATGATAGTGTGGTGTTGCATTTGGATCTTAGCATGGAATGATTGGTTTTAGCTACTCATGGATACTTGGAGACTTGGGTGAGGCTGGAGTTCTCTTGGGATTAGACATTTTCTTGAGATGGTTACTCTTTGAAGGTTTTAGCAGGAAGACCGAGGAGCCTTCACTTGGATATATACATGAGTTCATGATGGACCCATAGAGGATATTGTTCTTGGAGTGAGTCATGATGACTTGGTTATCCTGGAGGAGCATTCTCATTCCCCACTTTTGGTCTACTTGGCGTTTTATCATCTGAAATATATTTTTCCATTCTTGTTTTAGATGTTTTATATTTCATGCTTTGTTTTCTTATGGAAATGAGTCTTGAGCCATGATTTTAGGAGACTCATTTGAAGATTTTTTAGCATGAGTTTTTATTTCTTTATCTTTCATAGATATGGATCTTGATCTATGGATAGTTGGTTTTGAAGGATTCATTTTGAGAAATGTTCAACATTGTTATCTCCTAATGCATATGATTTTATTTATTTGAGCATCCATTGATGAAGAGTTTTAGAAGATGTTTATTGGGTTGATTTGGGAATGGATATTGGGAATGGATACATTGAGTTTGATTTCCTTGGCTAGACAAATTTACATCCATGTCCGAATTATACATGATTCATATGTTGCATTTTAGCTATGAGATTGAGTGGTTGGGTGTCGTTGATTCCTTTTCATTTGGGGTTGTAAGGAGATCATACTTGACACAACGTAGCACTTTGAGGTGTTGGTATAAGGACATGTTATGGTTTATAGGTTTTCTCTCTTCATTCTATGATTCCTTCTTGTAAATTCATGCTCATATGATTTGGGAGGATTGTGGTGACATGTTGTGAGAGAGTATGCAACTACTTGGTGTTGCATGTGTGGATCATTATGTTTGTCCTTGGTACTTCATGTTTTGACCATTTATCACACCTTGATATAGTGTTGATTGGTAGACTTGATATGCCTTTGAACATTTTAAATTTAACATTACCCATGTAGTGGGAGTTCTTGGATATATGTATGTTCTCCATTGACATATTTGATATAGGGGACTTGTGATTGCGATTTATGGGTTGCATATGTTATTGGAATGAGTTTACTAATGTTGTTGATACCTAGGACATGTATGGATGGTTGGATGTATTAGCATGTGTTGTGGATGTTATTTCTGATCATGTGGGGTTTTTCTCTTTTGATAGCAGCTTGGAGCCTTTGTTATCACTTTAATTTGATGCTTTTGTTCTTGAATTAGTGTATCTTCACCTTGGAATGTTCCTTTTTTCCATAAGCAACATGTTGGAGGGTGAGGGGTTCTTTCTTGAGATGGTGGTCACTTTGGTTTTATAGTAGGTATCTTGATGGAGCACGAGAGCATGTTGGAGATTCATGTGGTTTCATGTATGACTATGATGATATATTTCATTGATTAAAACCCTTATGCAATGTATACTGATGGGGCCATTGTAATCCTCATCATTTAATTTATCAATCCAAGGCGGTGTCCATGGCTGCCTGCAAGAGAGAAAGTAGAAAACTTGCTTAACAATCTATTCTACTTGCAAAATTAAATACTATTTGCATGAAAGGGAATTAATCTAAGGAACACTTGCAAGAATTGAAAAGGCTAAACTACTTCACACTTGCTGGAAATGAAAAGCTTGCTTGAATTCAAATTTAATATAGAAAGTTGGAAATACATTGCTAGAAATGAAACTAAAACTATCATATTTCTTCAGGCTAAAACAAGCCTTTCTAATCCCCCCATTTGATAAACTTATTACATTGTATTTATAGAATTCATATGTTATATCTATCCAACCAAATCCACTAAGAATGTGGATCCAAGATCGTATTTTTGAGGGGTCGTTTACAAAACTCTAAAAAACTGAAGTTGCTGTCCTCCATCATGCCACCTTTGTCTCAGTCATTTTCTGTTACGTACTGCTCCTTCCCTGATGCAAATCATGCCAAATTCTCAAAAGGGTTTTTAGCCTTTCCAATCTACTTTCCAAATCATTTTGAATTTTTGAATTTCTTTGAGAAATGAGGGAGATATTGCTGTTTTACTGAGACTGCATTTTTGACAATTTATGGGCACCTGATTTTTAGGGAACCTTTAGTTCTCCACGTGAATGAAGGGATTGTTCTTCAATTTTATTGACCAAATATTTGTTGATTATCTTGAAGAAAATTCCACTATCATTAATGACACTTAATTTCTTTGATATTGGATTCTTCTTCTTTATCTTCCCATAATGTCTTCAAAGCCTTGTCTGGAGTTGATGTTTGGAGCTCTTAGCTGCAAGTGGTTGTAGCTTCTTCTTACCATGAGTTATTTAATAACTCATTTATCTGCATTATATCATCTTAAACACTTCATGGAGACATATTAGAGGCAATTTGGATCACATTTAATTACTAAAAATAAATCAAACATTTACTTTATATTCTACTTTAAACAAGCTTAAAAACTTTCAATTATTACACAAATTCACTTTAACACTAATGCATTAAGAAAAAATAAATGATTTTCTTTGATAAAATATGAGACAATTTATGGTCTCATCATATACAGCAAGTGGGAGAATGCTAGAATTTGGTGTTGTACACCATTACATAAAATGTTATATTATAATGTTGTAAAGTTGTATTGTAACATTGGGTTATTATTTTATGTGTGGGAGACATAGGATAATGATTTAATATTTTGGTAAGATATTTAATTATGTGAAAAATTTGTATGTAGTATTAAATGAGGGGTTAATGGTTTTGTATTCACATGGTTGTGTGGCACATGGTTTTATCTTACCACTTGGTTGTATTTGTATGGGCTTGCAGATCTATAAAAACAAACACATGATTAGTGGTTAAGGTTGGTTGTGTGAGTAAGTTGTCATTATTGAGTATTTTTGAGTGTATATCTGAAGCATCGTATGAGATGTGTGGATTCATTCTTGGTCACATGGAGGATGCATTAGAGAGGCTTGATGTTTCAGAGTTATTCATTGTAACTTTGTAAGTGCATGTATTATTTATTTTCTGAATAATAAGATGGAGTATAGATGCTTTTCGAGTCTAGGTTTTCCCAGGGTATATCTTGTGGCTTGTCTATTTTGATCTATGCATTATGATTATTTTGTAAGCTTGTACACATGCTTTTCTCTCATGGGGTTACGTAGGAAATGAATTAAACAAACTGGGAATTGATGTATTATTTCCTAATAGTCTTCACTAGGAAGAAAATAGTTACCATCTATTATTACAATGTGACTATTCTATTAAAATATGGAATAATTTTATTGATTCTTTTAATATTATATGGATCTTGTTTGAATCCTTGAAAGGTCAAATAAAATCTATACATACATGCTTCGTGCCAAGATTCAAAGCTCATAAAAATTCAAACTAGGTCAATATGAACCCAAAATAGCACCCACATAATGGATCAATACATATTTAACCTCCACAACACACAAAACACATTAAGTCAGCACCAATAATGACCTAATAACAAAGTTTTGAAATTGTACACCCACATTCAGACACACGAACCTCCAAACTCTATGCCATATAGAATATACACACTATTGAAATCTATCAACCTTCCCACAGAACCCAAAAGCTAGATTCCTATCCATGGACAAGTGTGGATCCACCAAAGCATATGCACTGAACTGAAAAATACATGTTATTGCCAAGACACTACATTGTCATTCATAATTTCAACACCAGAAGCCAAAACAAGATGAAATTCTAGATTTTGGTTCCTCTACCATCCATCATAATTATATTAGAAGTGTAGAGAAAGAAATTATACAGTTGACCAATGTGGACCTAAAAACAAGATGTTCGTACACAAAGTTACCTATATTGATAGTTAGTCAATTTTCATATCAACCACCTTTACTGAATCAAACCTTCTTGCAAAATTTCCTTTCATAATCATCCTCAACCATGCTAAAGCTATACAAACTGATCTAGACAATGGTCTTTGTACTAGATTACATTTTTGACATCAATGAAAATACTGCAATGCATAACTGTATAATTTGTGCTCATCTCACATGCTCATGTTGCCAAAAAATGCATTAATGATAAACTCTTTATTCTTCCAACAATCTCCCCCTTTGTCATTAATGGAAACATTACCAAAATTATTTCCAAAATTACTCTCCCCTTTGAATTCAAGGGAAAAGGGTACATACAACAAAAATATTACATACCGAATCTCCCCTTGAATATATACATGTATACAATCTGAAAAATTGAACTGACCCCCCCTAAGAATGCTATTTACCATGACCGAACCAAAAAAATTGTACCGGAAAACACTTTACACCATCTGCATATGTACATAGAAATCTAAAATAGTAAACTAAAATACATAAAAGAAAGAAAAAATATTGTCAACTGGAAGAAGTGGACCCTTGCAACTTCTCAAGGTGAGCTTGCCATTCTTGTTTCCCTTATTCCCAAATCTTCTTGGCAATGTTAAGCATTCTGCTCTAGGTTTCCAATTCTATCAATAATTCCTCACCTTCTTCTAGAGTGTTGGATACCAGATTAAGCTTTGACACCTTATCAAAACTCAATAGGGAACTAGAGATAGATATGAACTTTGAGTTCACCAAATCCCTGAGGTTTCCAAACTACAAAATGATCTCTTTTTTCTCTTGTAGTTGGAAGAACTGCTCATGTAGATCTTCTATTGCGGACCTTGTGCATCCATCCAGGTCATTTGTCAGATCATAGGCACTAGAAGCTTTATTTATCTGAGACTCAATTGTGTCCATTTCATCCTTTATGCTATTTGTGGCTCTGGGCCACTAAATACAAAACTGAAATAAGGCTTTGGCCTCTGCTACATAAGCCTGCACACCCTTGTGATTCACTTGAAATTTATTGTGTGCATGGATAAATTTCTTCCTTGTATCCATCATTTCCTTGTCACTTATATTTTTCTCCATTTCATTCTCTATCTTTCCTTTTAATCTAGTAGCATATTCTTTAAAGGAATCAATCAAAAATTTCAAGCTTTTCATATGAGAGAGTGAATTGTCAATGGTTGCACCGAGTATGGATTCCTGTAGAGCCTTCACAACATCATCTATCAATTCTCCAATATTTTTATTATTTTCAATTATTTCTTTCTAGGTAGATGCATGGAAGACATCTCCCAATTGAAGCATGTGGAGTGGCGAGATCTTGTCCAAGTCCACATTCCCCTATTGCATAGGCAATTGAAGTAGCTGGGAAAACACAACTAGCTAGAATTGTAATTGCATGCTAAGTAAATTCCTTAGAGAATCTTCAAAGGTGCAAGAATATTCACCAGTTTCCTTCAAGCTCTCCTCTATAACCTTCTCTTTCAATTCCTTCTCCTTGTCACCAGTGCTAACTGGTGTCTCCACTTCTATCTTTTCTTTTGTATCACCGGACGCATCTTCACTCCTTTTCTCATCATCCATTTTTGTCTACTTCACCATTAGATAGTTCTATGTTATCTAGAGGGATGATTGTCTCTAGTTCATCTTGAGTGTTTTCTACCTTTGCCTCAGATATCAGAGAAGGTATAGAAGTATCCTACTTTGTAGCATCTTCTCCAGTAGCTAATTCTCCTTCAACATTCTTCTCAACTTCAAAATTTTCTTTTGCCATTTCTTCCACTTTTGGAGGAACATTTTCTTATGCATTACCTTCTTTTGTTTCATGCTCATATTGAGCATCATCATTCTGTGAATATTCATCAAAATTCTCATCCAGAGCAGGCATCTCCACATTCATTTCTTCTTTATTTTTGGGGTCATTCCCAATCTTTGTGCAAGATCTACAAATTTTTCTATTGTCTCCTTTCAGAGCTTCTTGAGATCATTTTGATCTTTTCTCATGAGGTTTATCACCCTTTGCTTTGTTATGAGTTCCTTATTGAACAATGTCACCAATATGGATTTATTTTCCTTAGAAAGAGGAGCACTAATTTTTTCCAATGCATAGGCTTCTGCAGGTATTTTTTTTCTTTTGTATTTTGCATATCTACTTTAAGAACAATAATATATTTTACAATAGCTTCAACAATTTCCACCTCATCCGCCTCGATGCATAGTGGTACAATTTCCTCTAACATTTCACTTTGTATAATGACATTAAATAATGCATAAAGTTTCATAGGACTGTGAGTCCTTACCGAAGATTTCTTTTTCTTCCTCTTCTCCTTTGGTGTCTTCTTCTCCTTTCTGGACTTTGCTTTCTTTTGTCTCATCTCCATTCTAAAGCCTTCCTTCTCCTTTTTGACCTTGGCCTCACTATCTATATCAACTATATCAAAAATTTTCTTCTTTGTACTTGCTTCACCTGGTGAATCTTCTCCTTTCCTCTTGCAAACCAACTGTGGTCCTTCTTTCTCTTCATCATCTACATTCAAACCCAAGTACTACTCTCTGGTATCCTTGGTATTCACTCTTATTTTCACCAAACTAGTTTGTTGTACTAGTAGAGAAGCCTTTACCTTCTGATGCCTCTTTTGCTACTTTATTGGAGAATTATTCTCCTTCACCGAAGCAATATTAGGTACTTTTGTCTTTTCTCCTATAGTAGGCTTTGTCCTAGAGGACTTCTAAGCAATTAGAGGAGTGGTAGCTATTCTACTAGATCTTCTTGCACTTGATGAATGTCTTGGAGCACCAAACTTAACCTTAGTTGCCTCAACTTGTTCCGTTGTGAGGCCCATTGCTTCTACAAATGTTGCAGTCATTTTCTCCATTGTCTTCTTTATTTGTGATTTCCTTTGGTCCAAGTGAACTTCCATTGATTTCTTTTCATATGTTCCATACCTCTCTTTAGAGGTTTCCTTAGGTTTTCTCAACATGTAGTCTATGAACACCACAATTTCTTCTTCAGTGACCTCATATCCCATTTTAGGGATCCCTACGCCAATGAAGCAACAAGGTTCATCCAAAGAAAACTCACAAACACAAAGAAATTCCAAAAAAAATTAACATAGGAGATCAAATCATGTGGAAGAAAACATAAAAATTACATGAAAAAACATAAAGGAGTATGTCATATGCAAGCCGACCTAAAACAAGTCATCTGCATCCCAATCTTGCTCATCATAAGTGGAAGGCATATAACTAGCTAAAGTAACTACATCAAGTGTCATACTAGGAGCATCACCAAGTTCAACACGTGGATGGTCACTCTCATCAGGAGGATCATCATGGTTGTCTCCATCTAAGTTCATAGAAGTGGAAAATAACAAATTCAACTCAATTTGCACCTCTTCATCAATCTTAGCAATCTCATCATCATCATCCAAATTAATCCAATAGGAGGTTTTATGATAATTACATTTGAATTCTCTTATTTCCTTTCTTGTTTTGGTTCTATATCTTATTTTTCTGAAAGTTCGGTTTCTTCTTGAGTTGTTTCCATAGCTATGGGTGGTGTTGTTCTATTCTTCTCTTCCAATTGGCAAGTGATAGCACAACGTTTATGCCTATTCTCCTTAGCACTTTGGTTTCTTCTTCTATTTTTGTGTCTTCTTCTCCTTTCCAAACTCTAATTTCTTTTGTATCATCTCCATTCTAAAGCCTTCCTTCTCCTTTTTGACCTTGGCCTCACTATTTGTATCAACTATATCAAACTTTTTCTTCTTTGTACTTGCTTCACCTAGTGAAGCTTCTCCTTTCCTCTTGTGGACCAACTATGGTCCTCCTTCTTCTTCCTCTTCATCATCTAAATTCACACCCAAGTATTTCTCTCTGGTAGCTTTGGTATTGACTATTATTTTCACTAAACTAGTTTGTTGTGCTAGTGGAGTAGCCTTTACCTTATCATGCCTCTTTTGCTACTTTACTGGAGAAGTATTCTCCTTCACTGAAGCATAATACTTTACTGGAGCACTCTTAGGTACTTTTGTCTTTTCTCCTATAGTAGGCTTAGTCCTAGAGGACTTCAAAGCAATCAGAGGAGTGGTAGCTATTCTACTAGATCTTGCACTTGATGAACATCCTAGAGCACCAAACTCAGCCTTAGCTGCCTCAACTTGTTCCAGTGTGAGGCCCATTGCTTCTATAAATGTTGTCATTTTCTCCATTGTCTTCTTTATTTGTGATTTCCTTTGGTCCAGGTGAACTTCCATTGATTTCTTTTCATATGTTACATACCTCTCTTTAAAGGTTTCCTTAGGTTTTCTCAACATGTAGTCTATGAACCCCATAATTTCTTCTTCAGTGACCTCATAAGGGATCCCTGCACCAAAAAAGCAACAAGGGTCATCCAAAGAAAAATCAAAAACATAAAAACATGCCATAAAACATAACATAGGAGATAAAATCACATGCAAGCAAACATAAAAAGTACATGAAAAAACATAAAGGAGTACGCCATATGCAAGTCAACCTAAAGCAATTCATTTGCATCCCAATCTTGATCATCATAAATAGAAGGGAGATAACTAGCTAAAAGGACTACATCAAGTGTTGTACTAGGAGCATCACCAGGTTCAACACATGGATGGTCACTCTCATCAGGAGGATCATCACGGTTGTCCCCATCTAAGTTCATAGAAGTGTAAAATAACAAATTCAACTCAATTTTCACCTCTTCATCAATCTTAGCAATCTCATCATCATCATCCAAATTAATCACAATAAGAGGTTTAATGATAATTACATTTGAATTCTCTTGTTTCCTTTCTTGTTTTGGTTCTATATCTTGTTTTGCTGAAAATTGGGTCTCTTCTTGAGTTGTTTCCATAGTTGTGGATGGTGTTGGTTTATTCTTTTCTTCCAATTGGTGAGTGATAGCACGACGTCTATGCCTATGCTCTTTATCAATTTGGTTTCTTTTTACATGGATTTCAATTTGTAATAGGGTAGGAGCAAGTTTATCAACCATCAGTATCTTTTCTTCTCTTAAGGGAGGAATTGAAGGAACTGCTAGGGGTTGGGAAACCACTATCTCTTTTGGTTAGTATACTTGTTTTATCTTTGGTGGCACAAAAGGAATCATTTTATTGTCTCTCGGTATTTTGTAAGAAAGAGGTGGAGGAACTGCAACATGCTTATCTTGGTTATTGGGAATGGCTTTTGGCTCCATCATAGGTTCATCAATGGTAGGATGGAGAGAAGGAACAACCATGGACCTATAAGACTCAAGAATATTCCAAAGAGATAAATTTGCTATGTGCTTTACTTTGAAATTTTGATATGACTTGAAAAATAACTATTCACAAGGATTTATAGGTTCCATAGGTCTAGGCCAAAAAGAAATCCAATGAAAAATTCCCACGAGAATACAAAGGATTGAATCCACTATGATGCACTATAAATATCTTATTTTCAAAGGAGAACCTCATGCACTTTGTGAATAACTGATTGGATGGCATTCATGGAGCGTAACCATGGGTAGCCTATCTTTACATGAAATTGGTCTGATGACAAGATGATGGAGAATGAGACAACTAATTGTTTTGGTCCAAATTTTAATGGAAGAGTGATCGAACCTACCGTAGGGAAACAAAAAACATTATGTTTTTTAATCCATGCTTTTTATTATTCATAATAATCTTGATAAAGTTCATGCACAAACAAGAATTCCTCGATGATCACATTTTGTACATACACAAGCCTATTGGAGTAAATAAGTCATTATCTAATAATTAATTAACCATCAATTAATTATTAGTGACTTTTTTACTTTAGTTCACTTAAGTTAAACTTAGGAGTTGCTTTTTAATCTTTAGTTTGATTCTTTTATTAGTTTGGACTAAAGTTAGGATAATTTGTCTCATTGCATGAGATTACAACACTTGTCTCTATCTTGTCAAAATGCATGTAGGGTTTTCTTTTGCAACGATTTTATAAAGCTTGAACACTCATTTGTAATAGGAATCCAAGTTATTTGCATCAATATAATTCTCAGGTTATTGAGCACAATCTTGCTTTCAAATATTCTCTACTGTGATAGGTAATTGCTTGCAAGTGTTTCATGGGAGCTGTGGGACCAATAAGTATAACAATTGTGGGCTTATAATTAATACATCTAGCAATATAAAGAGGGCCATCAATTGCATGTATAGAAGCATCAATATTTGTGAAAGCAATATTAGGTAACAAATTGGTTTGGCCCTTACACATTTGAACGTCTAGAAGAGTGACCATGTCATGTATATAATCCTCATTATTACTCTTATCATCAAAATTATCATCATTCATATCCTCAATCTTATCAACATTCATCACATAATTATTGACTTCACTAGCTTTCACAAAGTTGGTGGAATGATTTGGCATTGGGTTGGTGAACATTTACAAATTTTGGTTTGGTGGAGCAACTAACTTATTACCTCTATCATTAACACCTACCAACTAAATATGATTAGAATTGATGAGGTCTTGAACTTGATGTTTAAGACACATGTAGAGTTTTGTATCATGTCCACTTTGTTAGTGATATTGGCAAAAGGCATTTGGGTTGTAATTTAGAGGTAAGGTTTTGGTTTGTTGAACACATGGAATACTAAGAGGGGGAATGAATCGATATTTTCAAAAACCACTTAAGCATTTAAACATTCAATCCTCATAGCATAATCAATTTGCAATAATGAATGAAAGCATGAAAATAACCAACAAAATCATATAACACGTGAACACCATATTTTTATGTGGAAAACCCAAAATGGGAAAAACCACGATGGGGATTAGCTCACAATATATTATAACTAGTTATAGTATATTAAAAAAGTGCTTATTGTAGGTGGACTCACTGCTCACTAAAAGAAGAAATAGATAGAAGTGATTGTAGTACACAACCAAGTTTTGAACTGTTACAATTACATCTAACATATTTATGAATTACAGTTCCAACGAAGCTCAAAATATAGATTTTTCACACTTATACTGATCTGACTTAATACTCTTCTCTACTCTACATTCAATCTATATTCAAAAAATTCACATCCACAAACTCTTTTCACACATCACAACCATACAAAATACCAAAAAGATCCTTCATATATATCCGCTTCATCTGCAACATCAATTAGTCTAGCCTAATTAGATGTAATATGCAAAATATAACTTGTCGGCTCAAGATCTATACACACACACTTTGAAACAAGATTCAAAGCTCATAATAGTTCAAAATATGTTGAAATGGACCCAAAATAGCACCCACATAATGGATCAATACATATTCAACCTTCGAAAAACATAAAACTCATTAGGTTGGCACTGATAATGACCTAATAACAAAGTTTTGCAACTGTACACCCACATTCAGACATGTGGACCTCCAAACTATATGCCATCTAGAATATACACACTAATGACACCTATCAGCCTTCCCAAAAAACCCCAAAGCTAGATTCCAATCCATGGAGAACTGCAGATCCACCAAAACATATACACTGAACTAGAAAATACCTATTATTGTCAAGTTGATACACTATCATTCATAACTTCAACACCAGAATCCAAAACAAGATGAAATTATAGATTTTGGTTCCTCTACCATCCAACATAATTATATTAGAAGCATAGAGCAATAATATATGTAGTGGACCAATGCGGACCCAAAAACTGGATGTTCATACACAAAGTTACCTGTATTGATGCTTAGTCAATTTTCATATCAACCACCTTTACCAGATCAAACCTTCTTGCAAAATTTCCTTTCATAATCATCCATAAACATGCTCAAGTTGTACTAATTGATCTAGAAAATTATGGTCTTCATACTAGATTACAATGATAACATCAATCACAACACTACAATGCATAACTGTATAATTTGTGCTCATCCCACATGCTCATGTTTCCAACAAATGCATCAATGACAAACTCCTTATTCTTCCAACAATCTCCCCCTTTGACATCAAGGGAAAAGGATGCATACAACAACAATCTTACATACCATATCTCTCCCTGAATATATACATGTATACAAACTAAAAAACTAAACTATCTCCCCCAAAGAATGCTATTTACCATGAGCTAACCAAAAAACTTGTACCACAAAATACTTTACACCATCTGCATATGTACATAGAAATATGAAACATTAAACTGAAATTTATAAAAGAAAGAAAAAATACTGTCAACTAGAAGAAGTTGACCCTTGTAGCTTTTCAAGGTGAGCCTTCCATTCTTGTTTCCCTTATTCTTAAATCTTCTTGGAAATGCCAACCATTATGCTCTGGGTTTCCAATTCCATCAAAAGTTCTTCACCTTCTTCTGAAGTGTTGGGTACTTGATTAAGCTTTGACACCTTATCAACACTCAATCTAGGGCACTAGAGACAGATATGAACTTTGAGTTCACTAGATCCTTGAGGTTTCCAAACTACAAAATGATCTTCTCTTTTTTCCCTTGCAGTTGGAAGAAGTGATCATGTAGATATTCTATCACAAACCTTGTGCTTCCATCCAAGTTGTGTTAGATCATATGCATTAGAAGCTTTATTAATCTCAGACTCAATTGATTCCATTTCATCATTTAAGCTCTTTTTGGCTCCAGGACACTTTATACAAAGCTAAAACAAGGCTTTGGCCTCTACCACACAAGCCTGCGCACCCTTGTGATTCTCTTGAAATTTATTGTGTGCTTGGGTACACTTCTCTATTATCTCCATCAATTTCTTTTCACTTTTTTTTTTCTATTTTATTCTCTACCTTTCCTTTTAATTTGGTAGCATATTCTTTAAAGGAATCAATCAAAAATTTTAAGTTTTCTATACTAGAGAGTGAATTTTCAATGGTTGCATCAGGTATGGCTTCCTACAAAGCCTTCACAGCCTCATCTATCAATTCTCCACTCTTTTTATGATTTTCAATTATTTCTTTCTAGGAATATGCGTGGAAGACATCTCCAAATCAAAGCTTATGGAGTGGAGAGATCTTGTCCAAGTCTACATTCCCTTATTGCATAGGCAATTGTAGTAGTTGGGTAGACACAACTGGATGGAATTGCAATTACATGCTAAGTAAATTCCTTAGAGAATCTTCAAAGGTGCAAGAAGATTCAATAGTTGCCTTCAAGCTCTCCTCTATAACCTTATCTTTCAATTCCTTCTCCTTGTTAGCAATGCTAACTGGTGTCTCCACTTTTATCTTTTCTTTTGTATCACCATATGCATCTTCACTCCTTTTCTCATCATCCTTTTTTGTGTCTACTTCACCTATAGATAGTTCTATGTTATTTGGAGGGATGATTGTCTATAGTTGGTCTTGAGTATTTTCTACCTTTCCATCATATATCAGAGGAGGTGTAGAAGTATCCTTCTTTGTAGTGTCTTCTCTAGTAGTTGCTTCTCCTTCAACATTATTCTCAACTTCAAAATTTTCTTCTGCCATTTCTTCCACTTCTAGAGGAACATTTTCCTATGCATTCCATTCATTTGTTTCATGATAATATTGAGCATCATCATTATATGCATCTTCATGAACATTCTTATCTAGATGAGACATCTCCACATTTATTTCTTTGTTTTCTAGGGTCATCCCCAATCTTTGTGCAAGATCTACAACTTTTTCTACTATCTCCTTCTGGAGCTTCTCGAGATCATTTTGATCTCTACTCATGAGGGTTGTCACCCTTTGCTCCATTCTGAGTTCCTTATTGAAAAATGTAGCCAATGTGGCTTTATTTTCCTTTGAAAGAGGAGCACTAATCTTTTCCAATGCATAGGCTTTCAATTTAGCCTCTTCCTCTATAGATTTTTGTCTTCTCTTAATGAATACATTCCACAATTCTATAGGTATTTTTTTTTCTATATTCTACATATCTACTTCAAGAACAATAATATATTTTACAATAGCTTCAAAAATGGTGGCCTTGTCCATCTCATCTGCCTCAGTGTATAGTGCTACAGTTTCCCCTAATATTTCATTGTATACAATCCCATTAAATAATGTATCAAGTTTCATAGGACTGTGAGTCCTTACTGAAGATTTCTTCTTCTTCTTCTTCTTCTTCTTCTTCTTCTTCTCTTCCAGTGTCTTCTCTTTTCCAAACTCTAGTTTCTTTTGTCTCATCTCCATTCTAAAGCCTTCCTTGTCTTTTTTGACCTTGGCCTCACTATCTATTTCAACTATATCAAACTTTTTCTTATTTGTACTCACACCCAAGTATTGCTCTTTGGTAGCCTTGGTCTTCACTCCTCTTTTCATTGGGCTAGTTTTTTGTGTTGTTGAAGCACCCTTTACCTTCTCAGGCCTCTTTTGCTACTTTGTTGGAGAAGTATTCTCCTTCATCAGAGCACTCTCAAGTACTTTTCTCTATTCTCCTGTAGTAGGCTTAGTCCTAGAGGACTTCTAAGCAATCAGAGGATTGATAGATATTCTACCAGATCTTCTTGCACTTGATGAACCTCCTGGAGTACCGGACTTGGCCTTAGCTGCCTCAACTTGTTTCGGTGTGAGGCCCATTGCTTCTATAAATTTTGCAGTCATTTTCTCCATTGTCTTATTTATTTTTTATTTCCTTTGGTCCAATTAAACTTCCATTTATTTCTTTTCATATGTTTCATACCTCTCTATAGAGGTGTCCTTAGGTTTTCTCAACATGTAGTCTATGGAGCCCACAATTTCTTCTTTAGTGATCTCATATCCCATTTTAGGGATCCTCACTATTCTGGTCTCAACAACCTACATGATACATTCATCCTTTGTCACCAATAATGTAATGTCATTATTGTACTTCTCCACCATCTTCTAGGGAATCCTCTCCCTCTCTTGCATCCTCTTTTGAAACACTACAAACAATGCCATAGGGGCATCATCCTATGCCTTAGCATCTCCGAGACCTCAAAAAGTATGATCTAGATTGCAATAGGTCTTCCTTTGAACCACACCACACTCTTTGTATCAGTGAGTTCTTTCAAGAAATAAAATAAAAAACATATGACTAGTGTGCCATATTTGGAAGAATATCTTGAATCCTTTGTCTTTTGTAAAATCTCCATCAACTGCTATCTCAAAAGCTCACATAGGTCATAGTCAACTCATTTCTCTACCATTTCATAGGAAGTATTGATGGTGGTGGCCGAAATAGAGTTTTCTTTGTTTGAAGATTTTATAATATTCTATCATCATTATTGCATACTTCACAATAGGGTTTTTGATGTTCTTTACTATTAATGCCCTCTTGTCATATGTCTCACTGGTAAGTTCCATCACAACCTCATTCTTTACTGATTTAAGCATCAGAACAAGTCTAGTTGAGAATAACCCTGTAACTTCCCTAATCACTTCCATTGTGATCATCTTAGGAACAATGATAACTTTAAGAAAGACCCCTCAAAAAAAGATATAAAATCTTGGCGAATATTTCAGTTTTTAAGGAAAAAATATTAATTTCTATTGGCAAATCTTTCCTTTTTTTGAAAAAATAATTAATTTTATTGGCAATTTTTTTTACATCACTAAAATTTTGTAGATTTTTTTGGCGAATCTTAAAAATAATAGGAAAATGCATTAATTGTGATTGCAAATCCATCCAATCTATAAAAATAATTCTCATGGAAAAGTAGGGGCCCAAGGGTGGAAATTGTCGATGGGTTTAAGGGGTAGACTATAATATTTATGTGCCACCATTGTTTTAAAATTTAATCTAATGGTCCTCATTATATTCTAAAAGGAAAAATGTACCCACAATCTATAATTCTCATGGGGCCCAAAATTTCTTTTGGATCATTGATCTAATGACCCTTGTATTTTGTAAGGTAAAATGTACCCATGATCTATAATGCTCATGAGGCCCAAAATTGTGGGCCCCATGGGCATTATAGATCATGGATATATTTTACCTTTTGGAATACAACAAGGGCTATTAGATTGTATTGTAAATCAATGTTAGAAACTAAAGATTGGAAATATGGCTCTAAAACAACTAATAATTATGATATACTATTGGTGAATTAATATAGATTTCTACTATAATTTGTAAAATTTAGGCAAATATGATCTAATCAGGTGTCGAATATTGTGGCGAATTATGAGCTAATTTTTTTAATAAAAATAAATTCTTTGGTGATTTAAATACGACTATAATAAATTTTTGTAAAAGTGTGGCGATTCAATTTACATTATAGAGCTCAAAATATTAGCTAATTTTGGATTCCCAAATTTCAACTATTAGCCAATTGGAAAATATTAGCCACTAAAAAAACACAACTTAGGAATATATTTCCACACAAAATTTTCATGAATGTGGTTCAATTCCATTCTCACCCAAGCATTATCTTGGAAAAAGTTGGGAAACCCTTGCCAAACATTGATCTTCTTTACAACCAAATTATGATATTTCAGCTTCAATGCAAATTCATCATGAATGAACTCATTTTCCCACACATCACCAAGCTTCAAATGATCATACTTCTCTAATTTTCCATGTATGTAGATTTTTATGTCCTCAGTATGCAAGACACCTTAAGGAACCCTCAAGAAAGCACCTTCTAGATCGACTTTCACAGACTTATCAGAATATTTCTTGAATTTAGGTTAGGGTCTTTTTGTGACCTCAATAACCCTAGTAGTAGCCATTGCAAATGATTTCAAAGTATTTTTTGAAAAACTAGGGTAAGTGAAAAATTGTAAATACCTTCTACTTAGCTTTTTGGCTAGGGTTTTGTGCGCAACAAAACTTAATTACTTCGATTAGTCCAATTCACTTCTTCACTACTTTGCTCTTCTCAAATTCTCGTTGCAAATGAATTTGATAAAGTGAAATCACTTATAACCCTTTTTTTGTTGACCTAATTTTGCATTGTATACTTTAGTCAATAAAGCTAGAAAACCCTAACTATATGCATAGTCAAATTCAAATGCTCCACAAATTTATGCAACTTAATATTTTTTATTAGGATCTTCTCCAATAGATCAAATGGATTGATCTACATCTCATATCCACGTGCTAAAGCATCAACACCATTTCTTTGGAAAGGGATAAAATATTTCCATTAAAGCTTCCCCTAATCCAAAGCTCTCAACTTAGTTTGTGAAGGAAACATCTACATCAAATGTTGGTATAGACTCATCCTTAACCTCTGTCTCTTCTTTCTTTTTCCAAATCTTTTCCATCTCCTTTGTCTCAGCTGGATCATTCTTTTGTACTATATCATTCTTCTTTACTGGATTATCCTTCTTCACATTTCTACTTCTCTAGAACTTAGAAGTGTGTCCGAATCTATTGCAATTGTACCATAAGGAATTCTTTTTACCAATCTTACTTCCGTTCATTCTTGTTTTGCATTGATTAGTTTTATGCCCAAATCTATTGCATGTATAACAATAGCCGTTGGAAGATTGAACCATTATACCATTGTTATATCTATTCATCATTTTAATTCTACATTCATTAGCTCTATGACCAAATCTTTTGCATGTAAAGCACTAACCGATAAAATATTGAACATTATGATTCATTCTTCTTCTACATTCCATAACCCTATGTCCAAATTTATTGCAAGAATAACATAAACCATTAAAATATGGGTACCTTTGTATATTTGGTTGTCTGATTGGTGGTCTTATAGGTTCATTCCTTTGATTCTGGATATGTTAGCCATTTTTCTTCTTATCTTTAGTCTTCTTTCTAGGCCGATTTTTAGTTTGATCTATCTTTGAGCTTTCTCCTATATCAAACCCTAATCCACCTTTGTATTTAGATCCTTTCTGATTTGTAATCATTTCATAAAGAGTTGTAGAAGTCATCTTGAATTTTTCTTCATGACTCCTTGCTTTTTCAAGATCTAATCTTAGATTCACAACTTCTTCAAGCTTTATGCATTCTTCAGATTTGATTTTCATTATTAAATTCAAGCATTCTTCATATCTTTTCCTTTCTTCAAATTGCACTTTCAGATTGATAATTGTTTCAAATTGGTAATTTTTCATTTGCTTGCTTCAACTATTCATTGACCTCCTTATTTATTTATTTGAATTTCTTGATTTTCTCTCAATTTTCTAATGCATTCATATGCTTCTTTGACATTTTCTTTCAAATCTCTATTTTCACCTTTAGTTCTTTCCAGATCTTCAAGAGCAACTTTGAATTCTCCATTTATGTCAAATATGAAATCTTCTTCTATAGATCCAACAACAAGAATCTCTTTCAAAGGAATAGGTAGTCTTCTAACAGCCATGTGTTCAATCTCCAAGATCTTCCCCAAGTAGTTAAGCTCCTTCCAAGAAACCAAGATCTAATACCAATTATTGAACATGTGGAATATTGAGAGGGGGGTGAATCAATATTATTTTAAACCACTTATGCATTTAAAAATTCAATCCTCATAACATAATCAATTTTCAGTAATGAATGAAAGCATGAAAACAACCAACATCACATAACACATGAACAACAATTTTTTACATGGAAAACCCAAAATGGGAAAAACCATAGTGAGGATTAGCTCACAATATATTATAACCAGATATAGTATATTACAGAAGTGCTTACTACAAGTGGAATCACTGCCCACTGAAAGAAGAAATATATAGAAGAGATTGTGGCACACAACCAAGTTTAGAACTATTACAATTGCATCTAACATATGCATGAATTATAGTTCCAATGAAGCTCAAAATATAGATTTAAGAAACTTCATATTGATTTGACTTAATACTCTGCATTTTCTCTATATTCACACAATTCACATCCATAAACTCTTGTCACATGTGACAACCATGCAAAATACCAAAAAATATCCTTCATATATATTCGCTTCATATACAACATCAATTAGGTTAGCCTAATTAGATGTAATTTTGCAAAATGTAACTTGTCGGCTCAATATCTATACACGCATGCTTCACACCAAGATTCAAAGCTCATAACAATTTAAAATAGGTCAAAATGGACCCAAAATAACACCCACATAATGGATCAATACATATTCAACCTCTGCAACACACAAAACTCATTAGGTTGGCACCGATAATGACCTAATAACAAAGTTTTCAAACTATACACCCATAGTTAGACACACAGACCTCCAAACTCTATGCCACCTGGAATATACATACTATTGACACCTATCAACCTTCCCATAGAACTACAAAGCCAAATTGCAATCTGTAGAGAACTGCAGATCCACCAAAACATATGCACTAAACTAGAAAATACCTATTAATACTAAGCTAATACACTATCATTCATAACTTCAACACTAGGAGCCAAAAGAAGATGAAATTTTGGATTTAGGTTTCTCCACCATCCAACATAATTATATTACTAGCATAGAGAAAGAACTTATATGGCAGACCAATGCATACCCAAAAACTAGATGTCCATACACATAATTACTTGTATTGAAACAATCAATTTTCATATCGACCACCTTTACTATATCAAACCTTCTTGCACAATTTCCTTTCATAATCATCCTCAAACATGCTCAGTTTGTACAAACTAATCTGCACAATGGTCTTCATACTAGATTATAATGTTGACATCAATGACAACACTACAATACATAACAATACAATTTATGGTCATCCCACATGCTCATGTTACTAACAAATACATCAATGAAAAAATCCTTATTCTTGGAACATGGTTGTGTCCATAGGTTTGATTGGAGGTAAATGAATTAGGTTCTTACTCAAGATTTGCAACATGATTGAATGGAGGTGATCAGGTAATCAAGTAAATTGCCTATCACTAGGCTGTAATTGGTAATGGGGTAGATCTTATGGAAAAGACTTGAGGTTCAACATGGTTTGTTTGAGATGGATTTATCATTTAAAAGTTCTTGTTTGGATTCTTAAATTGTTAATAATTTTTTTTATGTGTGGGCTTAGACTTCTCAGTATGTTTAGATGAAGATGCCTCATACTTATTAATTGAATTCTGATAATCATGAAGCATCATGCACAAGCTTATAAAGGATGGAAATTCTATGATAGGACTTTTTCTCTTATGTTTTCTTTTAAGTTATCAATGAACATCCTTTTTATTTTCCACATTAGGAAGACTTATATTAACTTGTGATAGTACCAACTATAGCAGCTAATGAAATCTGTGTTGAACACCCAGAATATTGAGGAGGGGGTGATCAGTATTCTAATATCTAGTTGCAATTGTAAACAAAAACATGAAAGGAATCATAAAATCACATGAAACATGAACACCAAGATTTTTACATGGAAAACCCAGAATGGGAAAAACCACAGTGAGGATTAGCTCACAATATATTATAACTAGTCATAAAATATTACAGGGGCACATTGCTAGGAAACACTGTCATTGAAAGGCTCACAACCTAAAATGATTACAAAAGGGTGTGTGGCTCATTGCCAAAAAAATAAACTGGTGAATACACCTTCTATGTGCTGAGTTCAGTTCCAATTAAGCTCTAGAATATGAAATCCTACACCAGTTTGTAGGTTCACAACAACTACCTACAAATTCACACAATATCACACTATCGTGATTTACTGCTTATACTTGTTGCACATCACATACACATATATCTTCTATACATAAGTGTTTCATATATATATATATATACCGTTACATCTACATACATCAATTAGGTTAGCCTAATTGGGTGTATACATAATCGATTCAAAATAGCTTGTCGGCTCAGACCAAAAATTCTTTCGCGCTCAAAGAAAAATGTGTAAGACATAAATTAGGTCAGCCTAGACCTAAGAAAGATCACTTTAACCATCCACAAAGCATACACCTCTTATCCATGTCAGCGAGAAGAATATACAAAGTTTGTATGCCATACTTCTATCATTTATATTTTTCAACCCATTCAACCAAAATCACTGAAAGCTTGTCCATAGATGCAATTAATAGTCCTAAACAACATATTAAAACCACATAGGTTGATCTTTTAATATGAACAATTCCAAACTAGATTACCAAATTAGAGTAACAAAAGCACTGTTTACTGGATGGGAAAAAACTATCACCAAACAATGTTGGCATCAATGAAAACACATCAGAGGGATTCTTCTTCATTCTTGCAACAATCTCCCCCTTTTTCATTAATGGAAACATGAGCAAATAATGGATCTTCAAAACTGTCTTCACTCAAGCTATATGAGCTCCCCCTTTCAACTATACACAAAACTATACAAAACTTCTCCAAAACCAAAATTTCTCCACAATAGTATCTTCTCCCCCTTTGACATCAAGGACAAAGGGTGTGTCGATGATGAAAGAAAAAAATGTAAGTAGCATTTAACTGGAATTGGGGGCACCTTGTAGTTCCTTGAGAATAGCTTCCCAAGTAGGTTTTCCATCATCCTAGGCCCCCTTCACTCTAGCAAGTGTTTTATGCAATGATTCCAATTCTACTAAGCATTCTTCTCCTTCTTCCAAAGTGGATGGATTAAGATTCATCTTTTCTAGTTTCTCTGCATCCGCCAAGGCACTTGATATAGGAATGTTTCTGGACATTAGTAGATCTCCAAGTTATCCAAAGTGCCTCATTTCATCTTCTTTCTGCTTATGTAAGGTGAACAAATTGCTCTGCAAGACTGCAATAGAAGTCTAGGCAACATAATTTTTGTCATCTACAATTTTGTAGGCTTCAGAGGCATTGGAAAGTTGAGACTCTATTGAGTCCATTAAGTCTTTAATTATTCAAGTGGCATCCGTCCACCACATGCAATATACAAATAGTATTTGGGATTCTTCTTCACAATGTTTTACCTCTTTCAGAAATTGTAACACCTTCCTGTGTGTGATAACACAATTATCCTATAGTACTAGTAACCTTTTCTCCAAAATTCTTGACTCAGTCTCTTTTTCAGTTTGCTTCTAAAGGCTGGAGGTATATTACTTGAGTGAATCAACCAAGAGCTTTACGTTTTGAACAAGAGCTAAGGAATCATCAATTGTAGCACCAAGAGCTATCTCCTACAAATATTTAATAGTATCATTTACCAATTTTATCCCTTTCTGGTAGGTTTCAACAATTTCCTGTGTACTAGAGTCAACAAAAGTACCACAAATCTTTATCCTTTCAACTGGTGAGATCTTGCTTAGATCCACATAGCTTGGATATGATGGAAGTTGAATCAACTGAGGTGGTAGCAAAGGCTGAATCCTTGTTTTCCTTATCAATAGACCCTTAATAGTATTTCCAAATGATTCTCCAGATGGCTTTGATGGCTTTGTAGTCTTTGAGAATTCTTCTTCAATTCTTCCAACCTCTATTTCTTCCTTATTTTCATCTTTCTTTTCCTCTTCTTCTTCTCTGGAGGGTTTTTCTGATGGTTTGTCTTTTTTTTCTTCCTCGTCTTCATCATCTTTTCCATCATTACTGTTTTCATTTTTTGTTTCCCTCATCTTCATTCTTATCTTCTTCGATATTCTCATGGTGTTCTTTTTTATTGTTATCGATATCATTTTTATGGTGATCTTTAGTGTTTTTTTAGTTATTTCCTCTGTATCATTCAGAGGAGTAGATGTCTCTAAATAAAAATGTATATCACCAACATTATCCAAAATAGGATGGTCCTTTACTCTTATGACATTAGCAGGATCATGCGCTTGAGCTGTATGAGATGAAGAACTAGTTCTCATTCCATAATTCTTTGCTATTTCCCTTACTGTATCAAGAGTCTCTTGCCTTAAACTTTCTGTATTGTCTTTCTATTTAGAAGAGTGACTCTTTGTTTGAACCTCAACAACTTAGAACATTCATTTAATAGGGTAGCAACATCTTCCTCAGATAAGGAGGATATGTATGTGGTCAAGGCATCAGATTTGATTTTTTCATCAATAGTTACAACTTCATGCCTTCTTTGCACTAGAGCTTCCCATACATTGTCAGTCACCTTCTTCCTTATGGTTTCCATATTGTCATATAAAATAACCATGTATTGAATGAAAATATTTACAATTGTTTCCCTATCTTCTTCATTAACCTCATCAAATAACTTAGTAGTAGATAAGAGATCCTTATGCTCTATCATATTATTTACTAAAGTCTCCAATTCAAAGGAGAGTGATCTCTTACCAAAGGAGAGTTGGGCATGTCCTGCATAGGTTCTGATGTTCCTTCATCTCCCTTCTTCTCATGCACATGAATTGTGAATGCATTCTCTTCATCCTCTATCTCCTCTTCATCAAATGAATCCACAATATTTTCTATTCCAATCGCTTGTGAGATGTTTTCATTACTGGTGGAGGCATTGGTTCTTCTATTCCTCTTCAATTTTCTTTCTTCTTTCAATCCAAGGTCAATCTCTTCTTGTACAACATCACTTAGGTTCCTTTTCCTATTAGTCTTTTGTTTTATCCTTTTTCTAGGGGTAGTAGATGGTGCAACAAGGGGTACATTTCTCTTCTTAGAATCTTTGGTGTTTGGTCTAGAGGAAGCAACTACATTAACTGCTACTGGAGCACTATTCTCTACCTTCTTTCCTTTCACATTTGTAGCAACACAAGGTGTTTTAGGTAATGTAGAGCTAGTGGAGGAAGGTACTCTTCTTGATCTTTTAGGCTCAAAGGGCACTTCAATTGATCTAGTCCTCTTTTCTTCTACAACTTCCCTTAGCCTTTCAACATTATCCTTAGAAAATGAATGCATTTTGAAAAATGCCTCAACATTTTTATTTACCCTTTTAGTCCTTTGAGGAGCTGAAGTTTCCAAATGCACTTCAGTGGACTTCTCTTCATATGTACCATGTTAGGGAAGAGTGGGATACTTAGGGTTGTTTAACAATATTTCAATGAAACTCTCAGCTACTTTCTCATCAATCTCGTATCCTAGAGGCTCTATCCATAGATTTCTAGATTCTACTGCTTCTATGATGCACTCATCAATAGATACTAGGAAAGTTATCTCCTTTGTATATTTCTTTACTAAGCTCCTTGGAACTCTTTCTCTTTCATACATATTGTTCTAGAAAACTACAAAGCATGTAGTTAGAGCATCACCTTGTTGCTTGAAGTCTTCGATGCTATGTAAGTGTTTAAAATTTTTATGTGCCACTAGTCTATGAATATTCCATATAATGTTTTTCTTTCTAGGTAGCTCCCTCAGAAAGTAAAGTAACAAACACACTACCAATGTACCAAACTTGAATGGATATTTCTTTGTCTTAGTCTGGCTTAAGTTATCTATAATTTGTCATATCAACTCACACAAATTATAGTATCTTCCATTTACCACCATATCATATGCAACACAAATAGCAGTTGCAAACACATAATTTTATCTGTTAGTGAAGTATATTTTCTAGCCTATCATTATTGCAGCATACTTCACAGTAGGATTTGCAATGGGCTTGGTTGTCAGTGCTCTCCCATCGTATGTGGCACCAGTTAGTTTCATAACCACATCATTTTTCATAGCCTTTAACATTGGAATAGGTCTAGTGTCACAAAGACCAGCCACGACTTTAATAACTTCCTTGGTAATCACTCTATGCACAATTATCCATACAAATTTTTCATGCACTCTGCTAAGTGCTATCCTTACAAACTTTACATTCATTCCACTGCAAAAATTTGGGAACCAATTCCATACATCTAGCTTCTTTCCTAAAAGATATTCATATTTTGGATTCACCGAGTAGTTTTCTCCAGTTAACTCCTTTAGCCATTGATTCTTGAGTTCTTGATGGTCAAATTCTTCCAATTTCCCATGAATTTAGGTTCTAGTATCCTCGGTGGGTAAAAAATTGTTTGGAATTCGTGAAAATGCACCCATGGGGTCCATTTGGTAAACCTTCCATGAAAACCTTCTGAATTTCGATCGGGATCTCTCAAAAGTCTCAACCATAGTGGTATTGGCCATTTTTTGTCAATTCTTTTGTATATTCTTATGGAAATTACTTATAATTCAAACCCACAAAGTAGAGATAGTTGTAACTACCTTTTTCACACTTCAACTAAAACTAGGGTTTGATGCTAGATGCTTTGAATCGCCTTCAAATTGCTTCAACTCTCTTTCTACCTTTCTTCCAAATGTGTAAAATTTATTTAATTCGACTTAGGTTTTTACTTTATATTTTACCGAACTACCCTAATTTTTTATTTAATGCATTCCATCTTCAAAAAGCTGATAAACACTTTATGAATACACTGTAAACCCTAAAACACTCTGTAAATCTCCAAATTTGCATCTTTTCTACCAATTTTTTTTTCAACATCTTCTAAATGACATTTATCATCACATATCTTCGTGTCACTGCTTGAAACCTCTTATATAAGGGGTTTATTAGATTTCTCTGTAGTTACTCCCCCTAAATCCACTACCAGATTTAGTTTTTAGAAGAAATATTTGCACTAGATGTAGGTACAAATGCATTTGATTCATCCTTATTCTCAGGTTCTTCCTTTTTCTTCCAAATTTTCTCCATTTCCTTCTTGACTTCGGTAGGATCCACTTTATTCATAGGTTTATTCCTTTGTCCCGGATTAGATTTCTTCCCATTTTTACTTCCGCATAATCTTGAAATATGTCCTAGTTTATTATAGGTGTAGCACATAACATTTTCTATCCAAGCTGATTTGTATTTAACCTTGATCTGCACAGGTTAGCTTTATGTCCAAATGTATAACATGTGTAGCAACAACCTTGAAAATATTGAATCATTCTACCAGTATTGAATATATTCATTATTATCTGACTTCTACACTCAATAGCTCTATGCCCAAATTTTTTGCAAGCAAAAAATTGTCTAGAAAAGAATCCAACATTTTGATTCATTCTACTTCTACATTCTATTGCTCTATGACCAAATTTATTTCATGAAAAACAAATACCATTGAAGGATCGATACCTTTGAGCATTAGGTTGTTAGATAGGAGTTCTTCTGATATTGCTTCTTTAATTCTTGATCTATCTACCATTGCCTTGATTCTTCCTCTGATTGTTGACCTTGTTAGGAGTTTGATTTTATTTTGAGCTTTGTCCTTCAAGTTCCAAACCACCTTTATCCTTAGAAGGCCCTTTTGAAATTCAATTCTCATCAAGCATTGTAGTACTTGCTTTTGAATTTATCCTCATGAGCCCTTGCTGTCCCCAGGTTAGACCTTAGGTTTACCACTTCTTGTGCAATCTTTGTACATTCATCAATCTTGCTATTAATTTCAGCTTTTTGATAGTCCTCAATTCTTCTTTTCTTCCACTTGCACCTTTAGTCTAGTGATGTCCTCATTTTCTTTCTTCAACTAGTCACTAACTTCTCTATGCCTTTCTTTGAACTTATTGATTTGCTCTCTTAGTTTCCTAATGCATTCATTTGCCTCTTTTGAGTTCTCCATCAAATTTTCTTTCTCATTTTCAATTTTGTCTAGATCTTCAAGAGCAACATGGACCTCTTCAATTATAGAGATCTCTTTTGGAGGAACATGGCACCTTTTTTCAGCCATGTGTTGAAACTTTAAGATCTTCCTTAAGTTCTTAAAATTTTCCAAATGAACCAAGCTCTGATAATAATTGTTGAACACCCAAAATACTGAGGGGGGATGAATCGGTATTCTACTAAATCATTTAATTTCTAACCTTCAATAATTAAAACATATCTAGTAGCAACTATAAATAAAAAACATGAAAGGAATCATAACATCACATGACTCATGGACACCAAGATTTTTCCATGGAAAACCCATAATGGGAAAAACCACAATGAGGACTAGCTCAGAATATATTATAATCGGTCATAAAATATTACAGGGGCACACTACTAGGACACACTGTCCTTGAAAGGCTCACAACCTGAAATGATTACAAAAGGGTGTGTGGCTCATTTCCAAAAAGATGAAATGGTGAATACACCTTCTATGTGTTGAGTTCAGTTCCAATTAAGCTCTAGAATACAAAATCCTACACTAGTTTGCAGGTTCACAACAACTACCTACAACTTCACACAATATCACACTATCATGCTTTACTACTTATAATTGTCACATATCACATACATATATATCTTCTATAAAAAAGTGTTTCATATATATATATATATATCGTTACATCTACATACATCAATTAGGCCGGCCTAATTGTGTGTATACATAATCAATTCAAAATAGCTTTTCAGCTCAAACCAAATCTTCTTTCGCGCTCAAATAAAAATGTGTAAGACATAAATTAGGTCATCCTGGACCTAAGAAAGACCACTTTAACCATCCACGAAGCGTACACCTCTTATCCATGTCAACCAAAAGAATATACAAAACCTGTCATTTATATTTTTCATCCCATTCAACCAAAATCATTGAAATCTTGTCCATAGATGCAATTAATAGTCCTAAAAAACATATTAACACCACATAGGTCGATCTTTTAATATGAATAATTCTGGACTAGATTACTAGTTTAGAGTAACAAAAGCATTGTTTATTGGATGGGCAAAAATTGTTACCAAACAATGTTGGCATCAATGACAACACACTGGAGGGCTTCTTCTTCATTCTTCCAACAATTTGTAACCTTTTCACCTTGTCTTTTTTTGCGTCACATTAAATCAGTTATATTGATCTTGGGACCAATTTACACTTGGAAATGGTTGATTAAGGCATCAACAAGATCATTAAGGGAGTGAATTGAGTTACTTGACCTAGTGAGCAAAACCACTCCAAGGCCCTGTCTTTTAGTGACTTAGGAAAAATTTTAGCCAAGAGCTTGTCTTCAAAAATTAAGTCACTACATAAGGCTGTGTATACTAATATATGGTTGCTAGGGTCTCCTTTACCATTTTATTTCTCAAAGTGGGGGTATCTATATGTTTTGTGGCATTTATTCTTTCAACATCTCCAATGACAATGGGTTTCTTTTGACATATTATGATTGTTGTATACTTTGAGTTTGGTTCAATGTTGATATTTGTTGTTGAAGGGATATCACATTTTGCAAGGGTTGGTTTATGTAAAAATCATTTCTTGTTATATTTTGGGAATGAGGTGAATATGGTGGAAGTGTATATGTATTAGGTGGACTACTATATTGCAAGTTTGTGAAGGGTGATAGGTTTGGAGATATGATGTTTGAGTTGAAAAAACTATAAGGATTGCTAATGGAAATACTAAAAGTTGGAGCTATATTGTTGCTTGGTTGCATCATTGTGGTAACAGTTGGATTTGTATATTTGGGAATAGAGGCTATAGTTGTAGGGGGAGAAACTTGACTTCCTCCTTGAATTTGAGTTTACCCCAAAGTTTGAGTGCAAATAGCCATTTTAGGTACATGATTGTCTATGATGTGGGCTAGACTAAACATTACCTCTAATCCTTGAGAATCATCAATAATTTTCCTCATATTATCTATGACAAGGACTACTCTACTAGTGATGTAATTTATGCTCATAAAGTCTTGAAGTTTTTCTAATGCTTTGTCCAATTGTTTCAATTTCTCTTCAGGGACACGAGTCACCACAGTTTGAACATTAGTGATAGTGGTTGATGATAAGTTCATGGGAATTGTAGCATTAGGGATGGAATCCAAAATGGGTTGACTATTGATAACACATGTCGTGAAAGGGTTGGAGAACTCAAGATTGACAACAAATGTACCAATAGCATGAGATGCCATGAGTCTCAAACTATGTATCACTAAAGTATTGGTAGTAGGACACCAAGTTGTGAAAATCATACAAGTTTCACAACAAAAAGAGCGCACCCAAGATGAACACCAAATTGTTAAATAAGTACACTTGAAACACTTAAAAATAGAAAGTATCAAGTAGAAGCAAACAAGAACCACAACACCAAAGATCTCAAATTTTTTTTTTGGACAACACAAGTAGGACAAGGTTTCCCTAAGGCATCTAAGTCCTAATAAGAGGTTCTACAACTTTGAAGTTTGTCTGAAGACTACTTTGTTTAAGGATTTGGATTCTACTTGTAGACAATTGTAATAATAAATAAATTTACAAAATTTTCTTAATGTATTCCAATTTGATGTAAAATGAAAGTATGTAATGATTTTAAAGATTTTTGAATAAATTTTAATGCAATTTTCAGATCTGAAATGTAATAATTGACTAATTATACTATGCAAAGACTTGAAAATGATAATTTTGAATGAAAATTTTGATCTTAAACAATTAAATTTCTTTCACTAAATGAACTAGATGCAAAATTATTTATAAAATTTAGTTACTAATCTCAAAATAGAGATATGCAAGTATAGTGTAATTGAGCGGACATAGATAGAATAGTGTGAAAAAAATTGTTGAGACACCTGTACAAGGATAGGGTTGCCTAGGGGAGATTGAGTCTATGTTTAGGGTTCTAAATATTCAAAATTTGAATGTTTAGATTGATTCTTAAAGTTGTTGTTCCTATTTTCAAACAAGTTTTGTACAGTGATTGCATTTCCTCAATTTTCCAATGCAAAGGAAATGCAAATGTATGGAAATTTTGGAACAAAATGACACTTTTAATATGCAATTTTGAAATAAAAATATGATATAAATTATTGAAACTCACTATAATGCAACCTATGGTGCAATATGTAACCCTAAATGAGAAACACAATGATACAAAACCCATATGAGAAATGCAAAACACAATGATGCAAAACCTAGATCTAGGGTTTGAAAGACAAAAAAATTAGAAAGCTATGATGCAAGAATGCTAGGTTCACCAAAATGAAACATAAAATGTTTGGTACACCCTAACTTTAACTTCTAAAACCTAGGGTTAATGTTCCATAATTTCTAGGATTTTATTAGGATGTGTTGATCATAAAATCTTATGCCTCTCCGAACAACCTTATGGAAAATTTAGTGGGTGGGGGATAGATTGTGTTCCACTGAATGACCTCTGAGAATTTAGAAGACCACTCTTTGTTCTTGTTTTGGGGAGGAAAAGGGAAGACAAAATGCATAAATAAAAAATATCTAAGGCAATATGCCAAATCTTTTATAACATTTCAAAGCTTCCTACCAGAGTACCAACTCTTAAATAATGAACATAGAGTGCCACAAACACTTCATTGTTGAAAAGAGAAATAAATACTAAGGCTTACATAAGCATGGAGAAAACATTCACATCTTCTCATAGGAAGCACCCACTAAGGTTCAATAGAGTATGGTACATCCAAAAAGAACACTCACTAATGCTTTAAATCTCTCACAAAAATTGTTTACTCATAGACATAGTATGATACTTAACATAAACTATTGCAGTAATGAAAGAGTGTAAAACATGTTTCAATTAGTTGTAAATCTGTACTAAATATCACAAAAGATAAAAAGTAAAAATGATTATTTATCCACATCGTATCCATTTATGAATGAGATAGAGCAAAAAATTGATATGAATAGAGAGTAAAATGCACAATAAAGGCCAAATAGGAAAAATTTGATACACTCCTCTTTCTATTACTTTAATTCAGAACAATAAAAAATTCTTAAGGTCAAATGTTAACAATGGATTCTTCTTGGAAAACTAACCTTCTAAATATTTTTTTTAGAAAAGAGTAGTGACTGACTCTGTGACAGATTTTTGATCCCTAGGAGAAGCTCTGAAATTCCCTTTTATAGAAAAAGGGTTCAAAAAACAAGCAAAGAGCTCTCTCCCACCGCTTAATCATGAAATAAAAAACCTCAAATAGTGGCATTAAACCATTAGCCAAAATTCCTGCTCAAAGATTAGATTATGTTAGACAAGCCTTAAGCATAATAAATTTTGAGTTGGTGATGATCAATTCAAACACAACTCAAATTCTTCACTCCTGTTCTTTTCAATAGAAACCCTATGCAAATTTTGTTGATTAGGATCAACAAGAACCTCTGTCATAAAATCCTTCTAAAAAATTCTCAAGAAAATTTGAGGGCCATTCTTAATTAGGGAACCTCTGACATCCAAAAATATGATCACTTGCAAACACGGGCTATGAAAATCTTGAATATAAAATCACCTACAACTATACAGGGGATATATGACACTCTTCAAAATTCTCTTAAAAACAAAAAGCATTCTACATACTTTGTCATTGGAAAAATCTTGTTTAGGACATGTGGCACACAAGCGATCATTTTTGAGACCTCCTTGGTGCTGCTTGCAAGAAAACTCACGATGCCAACACATGTCACCATCCACACTTAGAAGAAAAAAACTTTACTAATGACCACATGGCCACTACATGGAACCATTACACACCTTTATATGGAGAGAGGGCCACATATTTCTTGAAACTGCACCTATCTGACAAGTGGTGAAGCTCAATCATTGATGTAAAGAACAAAAATGAAGAAGAAAAGAAGGGTTGTAGGGCTGCAAAAACTAATAAACAAACAAGAGATGAAGGCACCAAAGGAAAGTGTTGTCATGAGCTATGGAGAAAAAGCTCTATAGTATTGGTGAATCTTATGGGGCCTCCACTTATGGAGGCACAAACCTAGAAAAATTTAATTTGTAGAAAAGAAAAGAGAGGCACACAACCTCATAGTTTGAGAAATATAGAATGCAAGAACTCCCAATCTATTTTTGAAGGTTGCACCAGTGCACATAAATCTTTAGAGGATTGATCTAAATTAAATATCTATTGAAAAGATACATCACTTAACTTTTCTTGTGTATCTCTGATGTGAAAGTAAAGTTGCACAAGGGAATGCAGAATGCGTTCAATTTCCTCTATTGTGCGATGAACTCAGGGTCTAGAAGGTCAATTGGTTGTTCTGCTTTCTCTCCAAAGATTGCTTTATTTTTTCCTCAGTTAACACTACTCCATTAGGCAAGAATGGGGAAGGAAATCCCAATTGGACTAATCCTTCAAAATAATCTCTTATTTTATTTACTGTAAGCTTTAAAGCACCATGACAATTTTTTCCCTTTTGGGCTACGCTATTATAGTTGATGAAGTGGTTGGCCTTTTTGGTAAGCACTCTTCTATTTGGAATCCTTGCATTTTCCAAAGTATTTTCTATAGCCTTGTAAAGATCCACAATTAAGCTTTTCAATTCAACTACCCTAGGAGTGATTGATTGCAAAATATGTTCAACAACCATGCTCACCTTAGTGCTTAAATCCTACACATTTGCTATGAAACTCAAAGCTAGTTGTAGGGATGCCACCACATTCTTCATCTTCTCCTAGTAAGAAATGTGAAATTGTTGTAGCATGAGGAGGAAATCAATCTATTACATTGGTGATTTTGTTGTACTCTATTCCTAATAGGCTTGGGATTCTTTCTTCCCAATTTCTTCCTTCAACTGATTAATTATTTCTGGAGCACTTGAAACCTCAAGGCACAATTGCACCAACTCTTCTTCTCGGGAATGTAGAGTGGACTCTACAATCTATTTTACCTACTTCTCTATATTTATTGCTATTTGGGCTTGGCAAAGCTCTTCTTGGAATTGAGTCTTTTTTGTTGAAGGTCTTGTTGGCCCTACACCTATATGTTTGAGGCGAAAAATAGTTCTTGCTGGATTTTTTGTAGCTCTTCCATTTTCTCATTGAGATGCTTTTCTACCAACTCTCTAGTGTGCTTGTCACTTGCAACTTGGGTGCGGTCATCGATAAGCTCCTACAATTTTTTCTTTCCCTCTTCAAATTCTTCACATAATCGCTTTGGTGGTTTGAAGCATTGGATAATTATTTCTGCACTTGTTGTATCTTTTGTTCCATATCCTGACATACATGCTTTTTCTGATTCAACACATTCGAGAGCTCCTTCTATACCTGCTACAAATTTTATTCCATTTCATGTAGCTTGGACCTTAAATTTTCTCTCTTCTTTTTTTAAAACTCATTTCTGATCAATGTGTTGTTCAACTCAACTTGGAGCTGAGCCTTCTCTTTTTTTAGCTTGCAACACCACCAAAATATTATCCTTCTGCTCCTACCTTAGTTGAGTGATATCCACATCCTTTCCTTTAATTTCTACTTTGTTCCTTGTGATTGTAGCCTTAACATCTTCCAACTCCACCTCTTTTTTCTTTAGCTTCCACCCTTGTTTTAGGTGACCAATCAATGTTCCCTTCTGCATTATTTTCAAAAGGCCTAGCTTATCACATGGGAGGGTATCACCGAGATTGAGGCCTACCACCTTGATATTATAGTCTTCATACTTCATTTGTCATTTTGGTTTAGAGGTTACAAGTTTCATGGCTATGATCATCAATGTCTCCCACTTCTCATAAAAGTTCTTTTCTATTTTGGGGGTGGATAGAGCTAATGCATCTTTCACTCACCTCTTCTACATTCTCTCCTCCATATCCTTTTTAAATAGGTCTATTTTAATTTGAAAGACAAAGGGAGACTCAATGCTTTGTATAGAAATTTGGATGCTAGTGGGGAGACTAAAAGGAATAAGATACATGGCATTCCTTGTTGGCTCACTTGATGGGGAAGCTATTGGAAATCTTAGTGTCATAGGAAAGAAAGGTGGAATTCCTTTCCATGTTTGCATAGGATGTGGGGGATTTGAATGTGAGTAAAATGGGAAGAATTGAATGAATAGACCATTGGAATAGTGGAAGGTAGGGGCAAGGAAATCTATATAACAGGAAAGTTGGCGACGAGAGTCTACGCTTCAAATAAATCAACATGTTTATTGAAAAGGTAGAAGATGTAGGATTGGGAAGTGATAGTTGTGAAAATGGGGAAGTGATAATCAAATATATTGCGGAAGGTGTAGGAGGTATAGCTTGTGTAGTGGGGGTAATCAAAGTAACTATAAAAGACGATGGGAGAATAGGAGAAACTAGAGATTGAGAATAAAAGGTAACAATAGGAGAGAAACTTACCTGCACCTCAGATGTCACTGGTAGCAATGTGATGAATGTTACTTCATCATCCATTTTCTCTATGGCCTATCAAACATGTGATCCTCAAGTTATTTTCTTTGTGGGAGGCTTGCTAGTTACAATAGATTCCTCAGCTACTAAACCTGATCATCCTTGAGCTCCTTAAAAAGCTATGGCCATCCTTTTGGACCTATGAGTCTATGTCATCTTGGTCAATGTACTTGTGGATGATGACTACTGTTGTTCTCGTCTACCTAACAAATATTTATTTGCAAGCTTCTCCCCTTCACCCCATGGAGGTGGTGAGTCAAATTCTACCTTGGAAGATGCTCCTACCTCGACATCATATATCTTTTCAAAAGTAACATCTATAGAGATAGTCTCATAAAGGGAGTTCAAATCATGAATCTCCTACTGATATTTCTAGAATTTGACCATCTTTCTCGAAGACCCTTTAACTGATGTCTTAGGGTCTTATGTATGGTGACCTTTGAATTGACCTCCTTCACAATTCAATAATATGAAATCCATGCCCAAGCCTTGTAGATGGTAGGAGTGATAAGTCAACGTATGAAGCTTCTTTGACCTCTGTTGAATTTTTCTTTGAATCCAAACATGGCCATGAGTCATGGGTTAGGGAAAAACACCCATCTAGACCACATTTCCATTTTTCACTGATGATGTTGAGGCCAATATGGGTTAGCTTGTTATCCAATAGTTCTTGTGAATACCTCTTCATTAGTATAATCATACACTTATCCTTTGTGATTGGGGGTTATAAAGTGTTTTCTTTTTCCTCCCCACCCCTAAGGCTTCATCAATAGATGATAATTGTCAGAATAGCTTGAAAGCAAGAGTATGGCTTGTTACAAAAATAGGTAGCCTAAAAGGATCTACTATCAATCCATGCATTCTTATAAAATTAAAATCTAGCTCACAAAAATAATCACATGGGGATATTCTCTCTATCATCCATATAATATGCTCATGTGTAAACCTAATGGGACTCTCAAGAAGATACAAGTCTCAGAGGACAAGCATCAATAAGCAATTGGAGAAAAGTATAGTAATCTTATGTATTTGAATGTATTAGGGTCCATATAGAAACTAGGTTTATTAAGTTTAACACATCATTAACATCTAATGTCATACACTTTTAAAAAATATCTAGAATTTTGATGCAAAAACAGATACACAAGGAAAGAAGAATACCTAAACTTATAAGTATTATGGTATTCTCTCAATTGACCAAGAATTATTTTTGAAATGAGCTCTATGAAGTCATACTAAAAGAAATTCCTCTATTTCTTGAGTTTAAAATACAAGCCCATCTGATATTCATACACGCTATCATCTCGGTCTAAGCCAAAGACTAAAATGAGAATTGAAAAGATATCTTGAAGGTCAGAGTTAAAATATTTATAGGCCAAGGGGAATGGAGGCGTCTCAGCCCACTTCTTTCCCTTCATTTCATGATTACTGAAACTTAGCTGGTCCTTCTGTGAGGTCCAATACCTCTCCATTTTTCCTTTGTAAAACTATCTCTTATTGGATCAAATGGGATACATAACATATCCTTGATATCTTCCTCATTAATAATGACCTTTATCTTTCTACCCCTAATAACTCTAGCACTTTCATCGAATCTAGCTATGTAGGCATCAACCAACTCAAGGCATAAATGTACCTGGAGAACCATGTACTATGGAAGGCCACAATTCTAGAGTTGAACTCCCAAATATTCAATCTCTCCTTCATTCAGTTTCTTCTGTCCCCTCTAGAAAGCTCCTTTATAGAGGTTTTTGGGGTTAGGATGTAGCTGAGGGTCATAGATACTATCAACAAAATTTTTAACATTTTTTGGGTCGATAGGATGGGATGGCTTCATGAACTTGGTGTTTAATAATTTCCATGTCTTTGGCATGGGTGCAATAGAGTAAGAATTTTTGCCAAAGACATCGACACAACCAGAAGAGGACAAGAATGATTCGACATTCCTACCAAAAGATGATACCTCTACTACAATTTTTATTCTTTCCTAAATTGTGTTAAGAAAATTTCTCAGAAACTTCTACAATTGAAAGCTCTATCCTTTCTCATAATTTGCACTTAGAAAAATTCACTACCACTTGTTTCTTACCTACTTCTCACTCAAATTGTACTTAAGATAAATGCAGATTGAATGACATAATTAGCCTTTCAGATACCACCAGTGAGATGATACATGTGAATTAATCACCTACCTTTTGGGAAATGCAACCTCCTATTGGAAGGGAAAGGAGGTAAAAACCACATGCCATCCCTTTAAGAAATGTAGTATCGAGAAAAGGGCAATACAAATTTGAAAAGATATTTGCATTAAACATGGGTGGGAGGTGGCTAAACCAAGGTCATTTCATATGATGATGCTAGAAGAAAATCATGGAGGTGGCACGACACTTGGGAAAAATCCAAACCACTCACATAAATTCCAACACTTAGATTAATTTCCGAAAGCCTCTGAAATCTTGGTTCCATACATACCAAACTTCCCACTTGATAAAACTTTATATCACCAAATTAAGAAAATATTAATCTCTATTCATTTGTACCTTTGGCCTAAATTTTCTATAAATGGGATTCATCCTTAACACATAAATTATTCCTAATTTTCTAGCGAGCTGGTCATGCTACAATAGGCAATATGGGTACTCCTTTCTAGTTTCTTGGCAATAAGTATCATTTGGCTTTTCTAGAGAAATACCGAACAATAGGCTAAAGAAAATGACCAAGTTGAAGAATCACTTGGTTATTGTTGTTGTTAAATGGGTCCTAGGTAAGGACTTCATCTTTGATTCCAACCATTATAGATTCAATACCAACATTGTGTCCAAGTTTGTGGCATCGTTTCTTGATCTAAATGTGTTAAAGCCCCGCATTGTGGTGCTTTCCAAGACCATGTTCAATAGGGATTACCCGGTGGGCCTTGAAGAGGTTGTGGAAGTGGCAATCCTAGATTTTGGCATCCCTTTGGTCATGACCCTGAGATGGTACGTTGGAAATGAGGAGATGGTGTTGCGGCTTCCCTTGATTTCTGGTTTCTGGACGACCATTGTTGAATGACACCATGAGAAATTAGCCCCTATTGCCTCCTTTCTTCTCTTGTCAATGAATGTTGAGCCTATGTATGGTGTTGCATGGTATATCAACTTATAGGACCTTGTGTATCCTCCCCAATTGATGACAGGAAAAAATGTTGGTAGAGCATGGTTACCCGTGAAACTCCTCAGAGCTTCTATCTTCCTTTTTGACATGATTCTTGGCTAGTGGATTTTGAGTTTTTGATCTTGCCAATTTTGGCTTATTCATAACTTGTTTTCCATAACTTAACATCTTTTTGGGTCATCATCCACATGAGCCCTTTCACTGTCAAACTGCTACTGTTTTCTCTGGAACCCCTTGTGATAAGAAGAAAAAATGAATCCATTTTGTATACACTCTCCTTTGTATCTGGTTTACTACTTATAGAGCTTGCCAAAGCTCTCTATTTTTCTTCAAAAATATAGGCCTAAGAACCTCTCAGTATATTGTAAATTATTTCCATATATAAATAAATATAGTTTCTTCTTTTTGTATCGATGTTTTACCATTCATAAAATTTTCACATTTTACAATTGTTTTACATATGGCACATAATGTACAAAATTACAAAAATGAGTCTCATAAGAGACATGAATTAATTAAATGGTTTCAAGTGGATACCATTTACAAGAATCCCTAGAGAATTTCCTTCCATGTCTTCTAATTCAAATGTGTTTCTCTCTTTGCATTTTGTGATACAAAAAGGGCCTTTCCACAAGGCATCAAATTTGGCATGATGACATGGCTTGGTGGCCTACTCATCATATTTTAGGACTAGATCTCCTTTAAAACAAGGGTCAGATTCCTTTTTGTTAAACCACCTCTTAACAACCTATTGGTAGTTGGTCATGGCATCAAATGCCTTTTCACGGGTTTCTTAGATGTTTAGTAAATCAACTAGTCTTACCTCCATATTATCATTTTCTTCGATCTTTAGAGACTTTAGCAGCTACAACACTAGAATTTCTATGGAGATAGGAAAAACTACCTCCTTCCCGTATACCAATTCATATGGTGAAGCCTTTAGAATATTCTTTGGACTGATACGATCAACCCATAGAGCTACCCGAAAATGCTTGTGCAAGTCCCTTTGATGATTTGAATGAATCCACTTATTAGTTGAATTAGGTTTTAATTGGTGGACTTTGTGAATCCATTTACTTGTGGGTAATAATTTGATGAAGTCTTGAGACATATTTCATTCTTCAATGTGAATTCTAACATTTTGACCCCTACAAAATCTCGTGTGTTATTGAAGATCAAGGTTTTAGGGGAACCAAACCTTGATACCGACTCCTTAATGTTGTGCCTATAGCAGACACACCCTGTTCATAACGGGTACCCCCTCTTCTCCTTTCTTTCGCCAGGTCAATTTTTGCCTTCACCTTGTTTTGTGTGCCCCTAAGTTTGAGCTTAAAGTGGTCAAGAACACTAAAGTCATCATTCTCTAGTTGACCAAAATTTTCCACCCCCAAATTTTCTAAGCCTTTGGCTATTGCAGGGATTCCCTTATAGGTTTCCCTTGGTCTGTTGCTCTGACATCCTCCAGGCCCCACAGGTCCGTAGTTGTGAGTTTCCCTCTGCGCGATGCTACCCTCTCTTCACTGATCAATCAGTAGCCTACCCAGGACATCCGCCCACATGGTGGGTCCCACAATGTTCTCTATTGTTGTCTTCTAGTCATTAGTTAGCAATGAAGCCTTAGGGTCGCCCTACACTATAGGTTCCATGTTTCCCTCTGTCGGTTCATTGTTTCCTGCGCTCCAACCACTTCATCGGCCGTTGTACCCTACATTTAATGTGGGTCATAAATGAGGTTTTTCCCATAAATAGGAAACTTGACCTATCATTTTCACACCCATCAGTTCAAATTTCAAAGATTAAAAACAATGAATAGAGCTCCCGCACCCGCAAAAGCTACCAGTTGAGCAAAATATGGTCTCCATCAAATTCCTAGCACTTTTCCAGGTATGCCCTCATTTGAAACTGATGAATGCACCTTTTTCAGTTGTTGCGACTTCTAAATTAATGGGTAAATATTTAAAGTAAACCATTTAAACCTTTGAAACACCCAGCAGTGTTCCTGACAGTTAGCCCCACACTAAAATTATTCAAAATTTCCTTAGAAATTGTTCAAACAATGCCCTTAAAACTATGTGAAACCTAGCCTTATCATCGTCATTCTTCACATGACATCAACACCTTTGTGGTTCATATCATTATCACTGTCGTTTGAGTCAAAACCCAAAATGATGAAACATTAAGCAAAAATCTAAGTTTCAAACCCTTGCGGGCGGCCATCATCTTATCGCCGAGAGCAAACAACCTACCTTTACCTATATCTCGCATTGTGGGGCTCCACCAAAACTACCTCTGTTGAATGCTGAAATGATTAAGTTGTGTTAAGTGAGCCATTTCCTGTGGGCCTCTGTCTGTGGTTTGCCAAAACTTGAAGGTCGTTCTCTAATGGAAAGGCTACTCCATCCACCCACATTGTAGATTTTGCTGCCCTGTTGGTCATTCTGAGTTTACATGAAAAAAGCACTAAGTTAAAACCTTCATGCGAGCTAATATCTATGGGGGTCCGTCTACAGACTGCCCCGCCTCCTTCGCCACTTCAAACGTCCAAGCTGCCCCACCTGCCGGCATTGCAGATTCTGCCTAGGTCATTTCCCACAAGATCCTCAATGTAAATCCAAGTTAACAATGCCATGCAGACTGCCGGTTGTGGATTTCCTCCGTGTACTGCTGTCCCTCCAACACCTTTTTCAAACGACAAGCACAAGATGACTTCCTGATGGATCCCACATGCATGTCTCAAATTAATCAAAATGTAGGAAGCAAACTCATGCCATCCTGACCACCTGTGGGTCCCGCACTGCGGAACTCTACTTGTGGGTTTCCGTCTCTTTATCACTGTTACTTAACGAAAGGGGTCTTGAGCATCCTTTCAGCCTCTGGCCTCTGCATGCCATGAGCCCACATAAACATAATGACCAATCAGATCGCTCCAAGGACTTGATAACTAATTTCCACATGTACCAGATTGCTTCTTGAAGACTTTGACCACTAAAGATCATATTGCAAAACTTTGGCTATGGGCAGCTGTCTATGGGTTTCCTTTGCCCCGGTGTCTTCCTACTCCCAAACCCTCCTAACAGCTTCTATCCCAAGGAAACCCGCATCCTTGGGCCCACATTCCTGTATTTGAGCCAAATGAACCTCAAACTATGAATATTGGTAAATTTTATGATCTTCTAATGATGAATTGTTGGATCTAACCCTCGTTTTGCAAGATTTGACTAACGCTTCCCTAATTTCTATTTGAATGCAGTTACTACATCTTTGTATGCAAAATTTATGGAATCTATTGTTGGACCATCGGGGAAGTCTACCGAGAAAGAAAAGGGAAAGAAACCTGCATGCTCGCCGCAAGGGAAAGAGGAGAAGGATCAGATGAAGTACTAGTTCCATGGGATGGAGTGCACCTCCAAGATCACTTGTAATATCCCTTGCAACTTTTGATCTAAATTTTTTCCTCAAGGAATAACGTTAGTTTCACTAAAGTGAAGCAAAGATATTGGTAGCTAAGAGCCATATAATACTTTAGGGTTTTTCACCTAAAGGAGAAGGATAGACCAAAATGACAATGCTCACACTTGGAAACCATTGTAATCTTCCTAGCAAAATCTAGCCTAAGTTTTCCTCAAGGAATATTATCAAACAATTTTCTTACAAACTCTTTACTTGCTGATCCTAAGTTTTCAGTTTGTTGTGGATATGTTTTTGATGCTTTCCAATGATGTAAAATGCTTGGAAAAGATTGCAAAGACCACTAAACAAGTACCTAAGATGAAATGCAACTCTTTTTGTATTTTTCAAATGCATATACATGAATTTCTAAGAGAAAATGCACACCTACAGCCAAGAGACATTTTCACAAACACTTGGCATGCATACTAGTGTTTCCATATAAACTGAAATGGAATATGACATTAATGCAAACATTTGCCATGCAACTATTGGACTGAAATAGTCATTTACAACTACTAATCATTTAGTCAGACACTTGGCATGAATGTGAACTATGCAAATGAACATCTACAAAAATAAGAAATTTTGTCATACAACTTGCAACCAAAATCCTTATATCTCCAATATGATATTACAAAGATGTGAAAGTGTTTACAATTGTTTATGAAATGCAATCAAACCTAGAGCATATGTATTTCTACTATTCCCTTCACATGGATTGTGATTGAAACTATATAACCAATCTGTTGTGTACAAAACAACATTACAAATGCATTCTTATGCTATATCATGAATGTGATTACAATGATGCCATTATGTTGATTAAGTTAGCAAGTGAGTTCTATATGAAATTATTATTCTAAAATGCAATACAACAGTAAATGAGGAACCTGTAATATTATTGCTGCTAGCATGAAATAATTTGAACTTCGTTGAGATGATTGCTTTTGTCCTCCAAATTGATGCGATATGGCTCCTTACTACCCATCGAACTTCCTTGAATTTATTCAGATTTTTAGATGCCTCTTTCCTCAAAATCATCCTTTCCCAAGTGCACCCAACTTGACAACAAAATACATATTTTATATGCCAACAATTGATGAAGTCGAAACCTTCACTAAAGCCGTCCTTTTCAAGCAAAATCATCCCTCCAAGAGACTGAAATTCTTCAAAAAAATCTTCCAATATTGTCTTTGCCAAAAATAATGTAATCCTTCTCCAAATCGATTCACCAAGGTGATGAATATTTTTCCTCTTCAATGAAATAACCAACTTAGCAATACATCAGCTGCTGTAGTAAACTTCTCAACCAACAATATGCAATAAAACCTCAGCTATTGCATAATAGGTGAACCTCAGAAAATGAAATTATAAACCAGCAATTACATCAATTCAATATTCCAAAAGTGCAATAATACAACAACTACTGCACTCAGTTTAGCTAGGGCAATAATACAATAACTATTGCACCTGTCAAATCTTTCCAATGAAGCACCTGTAGAAACCTTGGATGGATTTCTCAACAAATCCAGCTAGGGTTGATATTTTACAACTGAAATTGGTACCTTAGAGTCTTCAAACCCTCAGGAAATGAAAGCATTCAACCTCTCTTTCTACCATGCAAGTATGTAAGAAGTAATAAAATACAAGTGTGCTTGAATGCCAAGCAATGAGCTTCTTATATACTTTTTCCAACCCATCTCCAAGAAGCTTCTAGAATAAAGTATTATTTTATTTAAGTGACTTTATAAGATAATATTTTTTTTAGTCACTTTATTTAAATTAATTAAATATAAAACCAAACCCGGCGTTGGAAAACCAAACTAGACGCTGGAAAACCAAACCAAACACTGGAAAACAAAATGTTGGAAAACCAAACCCGATGTTGGAAAACCAAACCAGATGCTAGAAAACAAAACCAAACACTGGAAAGCCAAACCAGACACTAGAAAACCAAACCTTATGTTGGAAAACCTTACAAATAATTAACTTAATGATTTATCCTTATTGCTCCAAATCGGGGACATGACAGTCCTCCCTTCCCAAATATTGCTTTCCCTCAAGCAATCTGCAATTGTCAAACCATCTCAACTTCCACATTATCTAATCCCTGAGTGTCAACTCATCTGCACATGACCACCATCCACTTGGATCCCAAATGATCCTACAACATGTGTAATCCCATAACGTCTGTGTGTTACTGGAACCCAAGAAGCTGTCAAAATTTATCAACCAATGAAACCATCCAACCAACAATGGAAATCCTAGATCCCAACTCTATGAATCAATTCCATCTAAATTATACTGTGCAACTCTGATATGATCAAGGTGGAAATATCCTAACTATGCTAATGGAATTCCTGAATAGTCAGGTGTATTCCATCCAACACTGCCATCCTCAGAAGAAGACTCACAACTCAAAATAGGATGAGTTGGTCTCACAATGACATCATCAAAACCTTTCCCACCAAGCAACTACAAGTGTCTTGTCTCACTTCTGGAAGTGAGAAGAATGTCATCCTGAATGCCACCTACTACCTAAAGAGAAGCTGGAACAACATCAAGGTCTAATGTGCAACCTGTCTTCTTCTGAAAAGACCGACCAATGTCAATCTCAAATGTACCGATATAGAGCCTTGTGCTCAAATCTTCAATGATTCTCGGACCTACAGCCAAGAATGATGTGTCTATATCATCAAGAATCCATCGTACACCAAGAAGTCTCCTACAGATGTGAAAGATGCCAATATTAGGTACATAGAAGTACATGCCAAACTCTGACAAGCTGTTGGTATAAGTCAGAAAACACCACACAACCTGTGAATCATATCCATGATGGGGCAAAGAGTACCTCTACTATCAAGGGATGATAAGATATTATCATCAATTTTCCCCTTAACACCAAAGCAACAATCCCAACTCCTGCCATCCATCTCAACTATTGTTGTCCTCAAAGTAGTACTGTAATCAACCAATGAAGTATGAGATAGAGCCCAAGGTAAAGCTGGAATACAATTGTATTCACGACTAACTCAAAACCATAGACTGAAGTCAACCAGTAACTCAAGCATGCATCTATCACCAACTGATCCCTCTTGCCTAACCATCACAAGAGGTGCTGCATCTGTATCCTAAATGTGAAAGCTAGGAGATGTCATGCTGCTTTCCTCTTCTTGTGTCCTAGCTGCTATAGGTGATCGAGTCTCTACTGAACATAATGAATCTCAATCCAAACTCAATTCCAAGCAGAGCTCATCCACATGAACCTCTGATCCCTAAAGATCTAACTGAGTGTTCATCAGAGAATCACTGGTAACCATAAGCTCATGAGAAAGCTTATCTACCTCATCTTCTTTCCTTCTCAAAGCATCTGAATATACCTCAACGAGATTGAGAAGGCAATCTCGATCTGAAAGAAGCTGCAAATAGTTTATTTTCAATGTTCCCATACCTTCTTTAATTTCTTGCAAATCCTAAGAAGACTCTGCATCAACTCCCTAAACCATCCAAATATGATTCTCAATTAGCTTATATAGTTTGTCATGATGGGATAAGGCTGCCACAATCTCATCCTCATTTACCTTCAACCGGTTTCCCCAACTGTGCAAACTATGGAGTGTAAGAGTAGCTTCTTCTTCACATGAAGAAGTCTCTAATTGCGCCTGATATTCTTTTTCTACAAAGTCTTGAATGCACTCATGTTGATTGGGGGTTGGGATAACACTAATCCCATCTACAAAATCATCACCAATGCCCTTAGTAGGTGTCCAAATACAAGAGGACTCATGTTGCTCCATGTACTCATCATCATCCTTCTTAATTGAACCATCAGGTGATGGCATGCTATCCTCTTGAAGAGAAGATGGAACCTATAATCCAACTGATATCAACTCTTCAGTAGTCAACTGATCCTTGAACCTCTAAATTTTCTATTCAACCAATCTTCTGGTGAAATTATATGCATGTTGCAATCTCTGATCATTCTTAACACTAAGGTCCATGTAATCATCAAATGAAATATGAGCATGAAATTCTACTCCCGATGCCTTATAATTTCCATAAATTTCCCAAAATATTTCTTCTTCATTCAAAGGTTCCCTGAGAGTAGCCATGGTGTTCAACTGAAATTCTGATTTGGAAATGAATAGTCGTTACCAATCAATTCTACCCAATAGGCTGGCAAGAACTTTAGCTCTGATACATCTGTAATATCCCTTGCAACTTCTAATCTAAATTTTTTCCTCAAGGAATAACGTTAGGTTCACTAAAGTGAAACAAATATCTTGGTAGCTAAGAGCCCTCTAATACTTTAGGGTTTTTCACCTAAAGGAGAAGGATAGAAAAAAATGACAATGCTCACACTTGGAAACCACAATAATCTTCCTAGCAAAATATGGTCTAAGTTTTCCTCAAGGAATATTATCAAACACTTTTCTTACAAACTCTTTACTTGCAGATCATGAGTTTTCAGTCTGCTTTGGGTATGTTTTTGATGCTTTCCAATGATGTAAAATGCTTGGAAAAGACTACAAACACCACTAAGCAAGTACCTAAGATGAAATGTAGCTCTATTTGTATTTTTCAAATGCATATACATGAATTTCTAGGAGAAAATGCACATCTACAGCCAAGAGACATTTTCACAAACACTTGGAATTCATACTAGTGTTTCCATATAAATTGAAATGGAATATGAGATTAATGCAAACATTTTCCATGCAACTATTGGACTGAAATAGTCATCTACAATTGCTAATCATTTAGTCAAACACTTGGCATGAATATGAACTATGCAAATGAGCATCTACAACAATAAGACATTTTGTCATACAACTTGCAGCCAAACTCCTTATTCTCCAATATGATATTGAAAAGATGTTAAAGTGTTTACAACTAATTGTGAAATGCAATCAAACCTAGAGCATATGTATTTCTAGTATTCCCTTCACATGGATTGTGACTGAAACTATAGAACCAATCTACTGTGTACAAAACAACATTACAAATACATTCTCATGCTATGTCATGAATGTGATTACAATGGTGCCATCATGCTGATTAAGTCAGCAAGTGAGTTCTATATGAAATTATTATTCTAAAATGAGATACAACAACAAATGAGGAACCTATAATATTATTACTGCAAACATGAAATAATTCAAATTCCATTGAGATGATTGCTTTTGTCCTCCAAATTGATGCGATATGGATCCTTACTACCCAACGAACTTCCTTAAATTTATTTAGATTTTTAGATGCCTCTTTCCTCAAAATTGTCCTTTTCCCAAGTGCACCCAGCTTGACAACAAAATATAGATTTTATATGCCAACAATTGATGAAGTTGAAACCTTCACTAAAGTCATCCTTTTCAAGCAAAATTGTCCCTCCAAGAGATTGAAATTCTTCAACAAAATCTTCCAATATTTTCTTTGCCAAAAATAATGTAATCCTTCTCCAAATCGATTCACCAAGGTGATGAATATTTTTCCTCTTCAATGAAATAACCAACTTAGCAATACATCAGTTGCTGTAGTAAACTTCTCAACCAATGATATGCAATAATACCTTAGCTATTACATAATAGGTGAACCACAGAAAATACAATTATAAACCAAAAATTGCATGAATTCAATATTCCAAAAGTGTAATAATATAACAACTACTGCACTCAGTTTAGCTAGGGAAATAATACAACTATTGCACCTATCGAATCTTTCCAATGAAGCATATGTAGAAACCCTAGATGGATTTCTCAACAAATCCAGCTAGGGTTGAACTTTCACAATCAAAATTAGTACCTTAGAGTCTTCAAACCCTCAGGCAATGAAAGCATTCAAGCTCTCTTTCTACCATACAGGTATGTAAGAAGTAATAAAATCCAAGTGTATGACAAGCAATAAGCTTCTTATATACTTTTTCCAACCCATCTCCAAGAAGCTTCTAGAATAAAGTATTATTTTATTTAAGTTACGTTATAAGATAATATTTGTTTTAGTCACTTTATTTAAATTAATTAAATATAAAACCAAACCCGGCGTTGGAAAACCAAACCAGACACTAGAAAACCAAACTAGATGTTGGAAAACCAAATGTTTGAAAACCAATCCTGGTGTTGGAAAACCAAAATAGACGCTGGAAAACCAAACCAGACGCTAGAAAACCAAACCTTATGGTGGAAAACCTTACAAATAGTTAACTTAATGATTTCTCCTTATTGCTACAAATTGGGGACATGATGTCACTTCCACTTGAGATTCTATATTAGATACAAATGTCAGCCATGTGGACATAGATGAGTTTCGGCGAAGGGTAATGATTTTCCCTACAACTGAAAATGCATGAAAAATCAGAGCGAGTGGTCTCACTAAGGTAGCTAGCTTCCCTCTCGCACTTGTGGCCCCAGAGTTAGTTATGGTCTGTAGGGAATGCTATCACAATAACAAAAAGATCATTGACCATGAAGGCAAAGTGCTAGATAATTTATTTGCCAATATTGGTAAGATGTTCCATATATCCATTCATGTCATGGGAAATAGAGAAGGAATATGCCAATAATATGTGGAAAGTAGAGGATGCAAGATGCACCAACATTGGTTGAAACCAAAGAGGGCCAATGCTGGTAAGGTGCTGGTAAGCTATTCAAAAGTGATTCAAAAAGAGTACCAGACTTGGTCTTGCAAGGTAATGTGCCTCCCTACTATACAAGATTCTTTGAAGATGTTTAATTCATTGAGGAGATCATCCAAAAACCAAAGTTCCACTAGGTGAAAATCATCAGTGACAACATGCATAACCAACTTATGACCTGTCCAAATTCTATAGAACCTACTTGTTGTACCTCCTAGCAGAACAATTTGCAAGCAATCCAAAGGAAAGGAAGGGAGAACTCAAAGTATACGATCATTACCCCTAGTTACAATACAAAAACTTCAAGAGGAAATATCAGAGGGTAAATGATGCCTTCATTGGGCACATCATCAGACTAATTGGGGGAGACTTTAAGAGAAGAGTGTCACACAACACCAATGCCTTCATCCTCCACTTTGGGTATCTGTTCATACAATTCCCAACATTTACATATATCAGAATGGAGGGGTTCTCCGATAGGTCTTATATGTTGCCATGCTATCCCAATGATCGCATGATCGTGTTGGAGGTTTCTTGCCAACTATAGAACAACCATGCCTTGTTGAGCGACAAACACAAAGCGGGGATCCCCTATCCCCTAACCTTTGGACAAGGAATGTATGCCTGCCCCACCACCCAATGTGCAGAATATTCAAAGAAGGAATTGGTAGAGTACAATATAGACCTCCACACAAGCCAAGGGGGAATGGACCCATATGAGAAATTGAAGAAATGGGTTGGAAGGAAATATGCTCATCGACCTGAGGTCAAAGATTTTTGGGCCAACTGTGCAGATGATAAGGAAGTGTAGATGAGGCACTACATGAGGATGACAACCTAGTTTGTGAGGTCAGTGAATCTATTCCCCATGCCCGACCAAATAGTAGAAGAATATTGTGGACACAAAAAAAGTAACCCTTCTACTTTTTCTCATGTTTAGGCCCTCCTTGTGGATTTTGGCTTGGTTTTTCCTAGATTTAATGTTGTAATGTGGTCAACATGTTCAAATTAGGTCTTGGACCCTTGTGAATGATTAAGAATTCTAGGATGTCTTGTAAAGGTGTTGTGAAGTGTTGTAACCCACTTTCACACTTTTCTAGGACCCTTTCATCATAATTCACCTAAATAATCCCTTTTTAGCACTTACCAAGTCTTATTTCAAAGTTTTGTAAAGTGTTGTTACCCACTTTCACACTTTTCTAGAATTGTCATCACTAATTCAACCCTTTCTCATGTTTAAATGACCCCTTAATACACTTTCTAACCATTCTTAAGTGTGTTTTTGAATATATTCCCATTATACAACATTTAATGCCCTTTTATTCCCAACACCCACTTAATTTTCTTAAGTGGGACTAAGTCACCAATAAGGGTGACTTAGTCCTTTTTGGCATAAAAATCAAAATTATTTCAATTTTTTGGCGGAATTTCATTCTCTAACCCTTGACGTTGGCTTGTGATGTTGTATTTTCAGGAAATTTAGGAAAATCAAGTATAAATAAGGGGTTTTCCTCTCATTTTAACCCCCATTCATTCAAACATTCACTCAAGAAATTAACTTAATCATTCTTAAGCATTCAAGCACTCTAAGCATAATCAAGTCATCCATTGGAGCACTTCATACATATCTTCAGATTTCTACATCAAGTGTTTGGTAAGTTTATGACATTGCATGTTATCTATATTTGTCATTCTCTTCTCATTTCATTTCATTATCTAGGGTTTGATTACCAAAGTGGGATTGACCAAGAACAACCCTATACTCTAACCCTTAATCATTTTCCCCTCTTTGCATGTGTGTTTGTAGACCTTGTAGGAAGATTTTTCAAAGAAATAGGTGTTGAAAAGTGGTCAACAAGTCATCAAAGCTATTCAAGTCAACAAAGACCTAATTGAAGCTTGGAGACTCTTTTTGTCACATTTTCTACAAAATCAAGATCAGACACCTGTCAAAAGAGCAAGTGCAGATCTGAAGCTACAAGATCCTGTCCCGAAATTGCCAAAATTTGTAGGTGGACTATGTCACCACTAGTGGTGAATTAGTCCCACTGCTAGGCCTAAAAAGTAGTTTCTGCATTTTTGGATACCCATTTGGCAGATTCCTGTTCCAACAAGTTTTCTTCGAAACTAGGACTAAGTCACCCAACTTGGCATAAGTGTCCTAGTCAATATTTTTAGTCAATTCTATAGGATTATAGAATATCTCCACATCAGATTTCAGATTCTAGGTGCACGTCTTCAATTTTGTTCAGTTATTTCATCATTTACTTGCATTTTTAGGTGTTTTTGCATATCACAGTGTGTTTTCCAACACTTTACATTTCTTAGGTTTTGCATCATTAAATCATTTTCCTTTCAGATCAGTACATTAATAAATCATATTTAGATACATTACATCTCATTTACATTAATATTGAGTGTAGACATTTACATTTTGGACCTAATTCTTTCTCCTTTTAGGTGAAAAACCCTAGAAGGAGCTTAAAGCATTTGGGTAATCCAAAATTAGTGTTTACAAAGATGATACCATTATTGATGATAGGCTTAATGTTGTGGAAAACTTTCCTTTACCATTGATAGACTGGAGTGAGGAAGAGGTCACTGACCTTGATATATTGACAAGGCCTATTGAGAACAGGACAAAGTAGTGGGTAGATGCCTAGATCTCACTTCTAGAAGGAGCTTAAAGCATTTGGGTGAACCCAATTTTTGAACATATTCACTTCTAATTTCAAGTGCATCCTAGGTCTCATTTGCATTAGCATTGCATTAGGTATTGCATTGTTTAACTGTATCCTAGGGTTTTAAAAAATTGCATTAGTGAAAAGCTCAAATAGCTTGCATTTTTGCATCATTTTTACATTGAAAACAACAAAAATTCTGCATTTGCATACTGTAGTTGCATCTGTGCATCCGAAATACATAAAATTGCAGTCAATTTTTTTGAAAAAACTCAAAAAAATCATCGCTGGGACTAATTCGCCACACTAGCGACTTAGTCCTTCAACACATTTTGCACTATCATTTCTGGCATTTTCTAGGAATTTCCTACATCTCTATTTTCTGTTATTACATTCATGTTATAGTTTCTAGAGTTGAAGTTATTAGCATTTTAATTTCATTGCATTTCAATTCACCTACATTTCAAAACCTTTGCATGAGTGTTTGGTTTCCTATTGCTAATACTTTAGTGAGAAGAAGTTCTTGACTCATGGCGTCCTGCGATAGCACACTCATTATGTACCTTGGGTTGTCTCAAGCTACTACTCCTGGTGTTGACAATAGTACATTAGGCATGGACCCTACCTTTAGCAATACCGTTCCTTCCAATAATATGCAAATTGACACACAAACCAATCAAATCCCACAAGATAAATTTGGTAGTATTCATGAGTATTTTGCACATTTGCAACAAGATTTATGTCTTGAAAACATTTCCACTACTCTGATACTTGCTATAGACAAGCTTCACTACTTGATTGAAAGTGATGATGGCTTAAAGGTTATGAAAATAATTGTTGAGATATACAACAAACATGCTCCTTCCACCTCCACCACATCTCAACCAGCAAACACTATGGTTATTCAAGGAGGACTTCACACTCCTCCTTCCACAGTAGCATCCATACCTACCTACACTATTCTGCAAATCACTACAACAATGCAACATGTTAGCAATGTGATTCCTTCCTCAACTATTCCTATTAGCATTCCTCATTCTTATGTGGCATCAAATGTTCTCTCCTCTTCCACCATACCATCCATTAGCATTCCATTCACTTTCCCTACCACTACATACAATCCATCACCACTTTCCCTTCCACCACATCCCACTTACACTTACCCTCTCATCACACAACTTTTCCAAACCATCTCCTCTATGCAAAAACAAATATCCACCATCAACCAAAACCATAATGGCCCACCTACCTATTATGTTCATAGAAACCCACTATAATTAGAAATCCTAAGAACACCGATGCCATAGGGAATAGAAATGCCTAGATTTGAGAAGTATGGAGGAAAGGGTGATCCTACTAATCATGTTAATGCATATACACCCTTGTGCAGTGAATTTGTCCTTGAAAATAAATTGTTGGCCAAATTGTTTCCTAGGACTTTAAAAGACACTGCCTTAGAATGGCTTTCATCCTTAGCCAATAATTCAATTAGTTCATTCAATGAACTAGTTGATGCATTCATAAGTAATTTTCAAGTGCATATGACTCCAAAGAAGACATTGGCTGATTTAATGCAATGCAAAAAATATATAGACAAAAAAGTAACCAATTTCATGTCATAGTATCAATCACTCTATGCCCAACTCGATGTTAAGATTCCTGATCCACATCTCCAAAAGATGTTTATTGAAAATTTGCAAAGTCAAATTCAAGATAAAATAACCATGATGAAATTTCCCTCTTTTATACACTTGTGCACAACCCTTTGTGATTATCACAATTCGGTTAGTAGTCGTGATGAAAAATACACTTCCAACCAAACTGAGAAATCTAAACCTAACACTTCAAATAATTTGTAACCATTTCGCAAACCAAAAAAATGGTTTTTAAAATTCAACCCTCCTCAAAAATCACCTCAACCCATCAACAACCATGTAGTAGCTGTTAAAGCTGCAATACCTTATAGTTATGGAGATCCAAAATGATAGTTCACACCATTACCAGATACTCTTCATAACACCATGACCCAACTTATCCAACAACAAATGATTTATTTACCTCCTATTAAACCATTAGATACAACTAAACCTTTGCATACAACCTTTCAACCTAATGCTTATTGCCATTATCATAGACAAAATGGACATGAAATAGAACAATGTAAGCATCTTAAACACATAGTGCAAGACCTCATTGATTTTGGCCGGCTATCCGTTTCAAATGTTAATGTAAAAGGAAATATGTTTGTTGCTCCACCCAATCAAAACTTGAAATTTTTTACCAATCCCATGCCTAAACATAATGTGTCATTTGTCAAAGCTAGTGAAACTCAAAACAATGATGTGATGATTGTTCATAAAGAGACTAAACTTCTTGATCCTATTACACCCTCTATTAATTATCCTATGGATGAGATGGTAGGAGTGATAGACGTTATCCCTCATAAGGGCCAAACTAAGAAAAATCTTGATATTATTTTCTCTTCTAAATATATTCTTCTGAATCTTCTCGATGGTCCTCTCTACATAGCCAGACGTATTTATGATAAGCCCACTAATGGGATACTCATAGATCTCTCCTGTGACGAGAATGTGATCATTGAGGAATTTTTGGTGTTACATGAACTTTATCAAGATAACTATGACCAACCAAAAGCATGGATAAAAACAAATAATGGTTTTGGGTTCCCTACGATCGAATCGATCATTCTTCTATTACAAATAGGACCTAAGATGGTGGATGTTACATTCTCTATCATTCCACAATCGAATCAGTTTTGTCTACGGCTAGGTCATCCATGGCTTCACTCAATGAAAGTTGTTCCTTTAGTCATACACAAATGTTTAAAGTTTCTACATGACAAAGACATATAGTGGCTTTAACCCTTTTTCCTCTAAAGGAAACTTCTCCTTAGAAGCATTTTGGCCAAAACCCATGGAGCCCATAGTACCTCACAAAGATTTCTTTTTCATTACTTATCAAAATTTTAAAGCAAAGAAAATTTCCAAATTCTCCCTAAACAATCAATCCCCATCCACTTCCAACACCCTCATCCTTGATGAGAAAATGCTTCAACCTGAACTTGAAACATAAAACTTAGATCAACCATCACTAAACAATTCCCCTTCTTCATCCAAACATCCACGAGATAGTAAAACCAACCTCGTCTTTCCTCCTCACATTAAACAAGTTTATAAAGAAAAAGAGAACATGATTGACCCATATCCTTTTGTTCCTTCCGTTCTTCCCCCTCAAGAAGAAAAGGATCCTATGGTGGATCAACCCACTCTTACAACCACACAACTTCAAAATAGAATCAAAAGAAACTATGGTGCTAGGCAACATAGATATCAATGTCGTCTCCTTGCTCGTCAATTGCAAATTAAAAACAACAAAGAAAATCAACGTCTTCCTTTGAAAAAAGCAATAAATAACAAACCTCCCCAATCACAACAAAATGATCAAATACAACAACCACAACTCTTGATACATCCTTCCTTGGAGATTACCATTTTTCCTCCTGTTGTGATTAATCTAGATGATGATGACAATCAGGTGATCTCTAAAATAGATGAAGAGGTGCATAATGATTTGAATATGCTATTCTCCTTTTCCATGAGCTTAAATGATAAATCTCCTACACCAAGTGAAGAAATTGGTACTTCCCCTAGTTCGACACTATCAATTCTCCCTTTGGACAGTCAATCGCCCTCGCAATACACTGAACATGATTGGGAGGTGGATGACCTATTAGATGGTTGATTTGCATTCGCCTCACTAGCTTTTTGCATTTTTATTTTATTTTCTTTTTCTTCTTTTCTATATGTGTGTATCGTGTTCCCCCATATGTGACATTTGATGTTCTCCCTCTCTTTGTGCACTTCTTCTATTTGTACCTCTATTCTTCTATATGTTGTACATTCCCTTTCTTTTTCGCTTTTTTTTTTTGTTTTCCTTTTGGAGATGACACAAAGCATGGAGACCAAAATGTCTCTTCCATGTTGATCCAAAAGGTACTTTTGCTTTCTTTTTCACTTTTTTTTGTGTTTTCCTTTTGGGGATGATGCAAGGAATTAAGACCGACATGTCTCCTTCATGTTGACCCAAAATTTTTTCCTTTTCTTTCACTTTTTCTTTTTATTTTCACTTGTGTTTTTCCTTTTGGGGATGATGCAAAGTGTTGAGATAGAAATGCCTCTTCCATGTTGACACAAAACAAACTTTCTTTTTCTTTTGTTTTCACTCTCTTTGTGCCATTCTTCCAGTTCTATGTATTTGGGGAATGATGATAGTTCCGAGTTCTTTCATAAAAACATTGCAAAAAAGAACATACTAACCCCAAATCCATAGATCCCTTATTTTTTTGGTGTGTTCCCTTTAGGGGAAACCCCTCTTTATTCTATTCCTTTTCCTTTACATGACATAGCCTTACTCAGAAACATATGACTTGGCATAGGGGATTTTCAAGTTGGCTCTCATTTCTTGTTTGTTTTTTTGTTTTTCATTTTCTACTTTAAAGTAATTGCTCACAAAATCATGTGTAACAATTCCTTTAAAGTGGGGGAATACTTGGCATTATTCATTTGTATTTTTTCTTTTTCTTGGTTCTTAGTGCATCCTTGTTACTTCATGTGATGCATTTGTTACTTTGTGGATGACATTGGGTATGATGCCCTTAATAAGTGTGATCTATCTTAGCATATTACATTCCTCTTGGTGGCTTGATGCGACACATTGCATCCCCTAAGTTGTGAATATTATATTCTTTGATCGGTCCTCTCTTGGAGACACAATGTTCCCTAAGTTATAGACTTCGCATGATCTTAACAAGACTCATTTGAACATTTCTTTTGCATTTTTCATTTACATGGCCACCTTGCATAACACAACTTGCATGCCTGTGGTGTCATTGTATTTGTTCATGAGTTATAAGAATACAAAGCTTTGCTTGTCTCATGAAGCACAAAACAACATTGTCTTTGTGGCACCTTATTAAAGTTATCAGGAGGTATAAATTTGATATGGTTAAGTGGGAAGCCCATTCTGAGGCACTACTTTCCCCATAGCCACCTTTCAATATTTCTCACCCCGTAGAAAACCAAAAGTTTTGTGGCCCCAGAGTGAGTATGTTGTGGATTTCTCACCCCATGGACAACTAGAAGTTCCATGGCCCCAGAGTGAGTATACTTGGGCCTTCTCACCCAGCGGACAACTAGAAGTTTTGTCACCCCATAGTGAGTACACATTTCTTGTTTCAAAAAAATAGCCTAGATCTGATCCACAATGGGTTGGAAAAATGATCGAAGCTTTCTTTCATTCTTTTTCATCACTTTCAAGTGTGTTACTTTGTGTTCATGTTTGATTTTCCATGGGATTGTGATCCTAAGGGATTGATCATCCCTCTTGATTATTGTTATCTCATCTCATCAAGCATTAGTGCATTCAGACCCCTCTTGGTTGTATGACCGACTAATTAGTGCGAGTTTGAAGTAGGTTCATCCTCTCACTAAAGTGGGGGCTAACTGTGGACATGGAAAAAATAACCCTTCTACTTTTTTTTTCATGTTAAGGCCCTCCTGGTGGATTTTAGCTTGGTTTTGCCTAGATTTAATGTTGTAATGTGGTCAACACATTTACATTAGGGCTTGGGCCCTTGTGAATGATTAAGACTTCTAGGATGTCTTGTAAAGGTGTTGTGAAGTGTTGTAACCCACTTTCACACTTTTCTAAGACCCTTTCATCATAATTCACCTAAATAATCCCTTTTTATCACTTACCAAGTCTTATTTCAAAGTGTTGTAAAGTGTTGTAACCCACTTTCACACTTTTCTAGACTTGTCATCACTAATTCAACCCTTTCTCATATTTAAATGACCCCTTAATACACTTTCTGGCCATTCTTAAAGTGTATTTTTGAGGATATTCCCGTTAGAAAACATTTAATTCCCTTTAATTCCTGACACCCACTTAATTTTCTTAAGTGGGAATAAGTCGCCAATAGGGGTGACTTAGTCCTTTTTTACACAAAAATCAAAATTATTTCAATTTTATGGCAGGATTTCATTCTCTAACCCTTGAGGTTGGCCTATGATGTTGTATTTTTGAGAAAAAATTAGGAAAATAAACTATAAATAAGGGTTTTGCATCTCATTTTAACCCCCATTCATTCAAGCACTCACTCAAGCAATAAACTTAATCATTCTCAAGCATTCAAGTACTCTAAGCATAATCAAGTCATCCATTAGAGCACTTCATTGCATATCTTCATATTTTTGCATCAAGAGCTTGGTAAGTTTATGACATTGCATGTTATCTATTTGTCATTCTCTTCTCATTTCATTTCATTTCATTATCTATGGTTTGATTACCAAAGTGGGGTTTGACCAAGGCAAACCCCTATACTCTAACCCTTAACCATTTTCCCCTCTTTGCATGTGTGTTTGCAGACCTTGTGGGTAGATTTATCAAAGAAATAGGTGTTGAAAAGTGGTCAACAAGTCATCAAATCTATTCAAGTCAACAAAGACCTAATTGAAGCTTGGAGACTCTTTTTATCCCATTTTTTGCAAAATCAAGATCAAACACCTATCAAAAAAGAAAGTGTAGATATGAAGCTACAGGATCTTGTCCTGAAATTCCCAAAATTTGTAGGTGGACTAAGTTGCCACTAGTGGTGAATTAGTCCCATTTCCAGGCTTGAAAAGTGGTTTCTGCATTTTTGGATACCCATTTGGTAGATTCCTGTTTCGACAAGTTTTCCCCAAAATTGAGACTAAGTCACCCAACTTGGCGTAAGTGTCCCAGTCCTCATTTTTAGTCAATTCTATAAGATTCCAGAATCTCTCCACATCAAATTTTATATTCTAGGTGTACATCTTCAATTTTGTTCAGTTATCTCATCATTTATTTGCATGTTTAGGTGTTTTTTCATATCACAGTGTGTTTTCAAACACTTTGCATTTCTTAGGTTTTGCATCATTAAATCATTTTCCTTTTAGATCAGTACATTAATACATCTAATTTACATTAATCTTGAGTGTATACATTTTCATTTTGGACCCCATTCTTTCTCCTTTTAGGTGAAAAACCCTAGAAGGAGCTTAAAGCATTTGGGTAATCCAAAATTAGTGTTTACAAAGATGATACCATTATTGATGATAGGTTTAATGTTGTGGCCAACTTTACTTTACCATTGATATACTGGAGTGAGGAATAGGTCACTGACCTTGATATATTGAAAAGGCCTATTGAGAATAGGACAAAGCAATGGGTAGATGCCTAGATTTCTCAACTCAAGATACAAGGCATTGTGCTAGCTTATGGTGAGCTCAAGGAGGATGAGCTCGAGAGTGAAACAAATAGTGGAGTAGTTTCTACCCCAACAGAAGAGGTACCCAAATCCCCTCCAACAACAAGGTTGAAGAAAAGGAAGGATGTGCCTGAGCGCAATCCCAAGCACAAGGTGTACACATAGAAGACTACTGAGGGTGAATCCTTGAAGAAAACAAAGAAAATAGGGGGATTTGTAAGTGAGATGCGTATAATCGAGAAGGACCCCCAACATGAAGGAGAAGAAGAAACTGAGCGACCGTGATCACCACCTACCACCTCCACTCCCACTACTGGTGTCACCATTCCCAGTCCACCTCCTGCATCTTAGGCACTGCCTATTTCATCTCCACTTGGCATGGAAATCTTAGTCCACCTCGCCTCCACATCATCGACGACCTCAATAATGGTACTTGACTCCTCCTTGGCTACTACATCCCCATCGTCATCCTCCTCGCTCCCTCCTCCACTACCCACTCTTTGTACCCCAATGTCTATAGTAGCTACTGTTACTATGCCGCCTCTAACTCTACCAGTTCCATTATGAGTCCAAGAAGCTACTAGGAAACGAAGATGAGCAAGCTAGTTACTTCTACTTTACCAGTAAGGAGGTCTCCAAGGCTCAACATGTAGAAGCCTCATGGTGATGTATTTGAATGTGAGCATAATGTACCCGAACGCGTTACATCTATGAAGGAGAAGGGCTAGGAGAAAGCCCTTGATGAAGAGCCCATACTAATTCCCACCAGATGCAATAAAAGGTTGAGACACCAAGGTGTCAACACAGAGATGGTGGAGGAGAAAGGCAAAGAGCCCACACCATTCATACCAGGAGTGCGAAGAAAAATAAGTTATGGCCGAGGCTCCTATGGAAGACAAAGCTGCCCAATTTCCATCATAGACAACCCTTCAGATAGTGCAACAAAAATAGAGTTGGGCTACCAACAATATCTTATGATGCTAAATCAATTGGTTTTGAATGTTATATGTAATGATCTTAAAACAGTTTTACATAAATTGCTGATATCGAAACAAATATTATATCCAAAACATTTACTCTCATGTTGCAAATTTCTACAAATTATGAATGGAATATCAATACTATTTTTCATTTATCATCAAATACTTATTTGAATGTGTGTCCTTGTTTCTTCCTTGACTCAAAGAGTTAGTTAAATGCTTGAATAGGGTCACAAATTTGTGAGAATTTGCAAAGGATCTTATAAGAAGTCATGCTTTAGGAGTTGTGAGTTTTTAGGATGTAAGGCATTGTGAAAATAGTCCATTACTATTAGAGTTGAAGAATTTGTGTATTATTGGTTATTATATATTTGACTCCATTTCCCAATTGATGAAACACTGGTCTGTTTTCCAGAAGTATTTACTATTGAATGTATTGATGATTTACCCGGCCATGGACTTGGAATTAGAGCACAATTCATTTAGAATTTGTTAACCATGAAGCATTTACTTGAAATAATTTCTTGTTCCTAGTGAATAAATGATTATTTACTTAAAGAGTAGCCAATATTTTAGTGGATTATGTTTATTTTCCCTTTATAGGAACCAATCTATGCGTTGATGTGTTCTTTACCAGATAGATCAAAATGAACAAAATTAGGAACACCCTCCTAGATCCCACAGAGCCTGAAGTGAAGGAGTAAAGTCCTTAAATCCATTTACTCATTAAGTTGGCCATTTATCATAGGGGTTCTTGATTATAGGAGCTGGCTACTCTTTTGAGAATTCTAAGGGTGCACTAGAAGAAACACCAACAGAGTTGTTGTGTAAAGACACGCTACAAAAATTTAATGAGAATTGCATTGTTTTGGTAGATTCTTGTGCTTCTTCACATGTGTGCATGATTCTTCTCCTTAATATAATATTTTATCTTTGTTGTTCTAAATTTTAAGTTACTTTTAGTTGTTAGTTCATGTTGTACTTTAATGGTGAAGATTGTTATGGTGTTGATGCCTCCCTTGTTCATACTTTTTGTTGTTTGTTGATGATAGACAACAGTGTAAAGTTAGTCTGAACACTCTTTTATTGTTGCACTTAAAACTCATCTATTATTCATGCTTTATGGTGAATGGTTAGCTGAAAATCTACAAACCTTAGAAGATTGCACTAGTTTTGTGAGACTGTAAGATATTTTGGTTAAGTGGAACTTGGTTTTAGGAAGGCTGTCCACTATAGCATCCTCCATTGTTACTGTTGAACATTAGTTGCAAGTTTAGGAACCCTTCTATCCCTTTTACCTTTTGAACTATCTCTGAAATTAAAGTTAAGGTAAAGTTCCAGCATCATTGTAAAGCCAAATCTAATGACAAACATGGAGTCTTAGACTGTTGTTTCGAACTTGCAGCAAATACACCTCATTTCATAATTTCACAATAATCCATTTGAAGATCCAATTCCTTCCAAGCTTATTGAACCATAAATTCCCTTTGTGATTATTAGCAAATCACATCAATCAACTGAGTTGTTTTTGCGAGTCATGACCTGACACCTACAAGACCTTGGGATATTTTCTGCAACTTTTTTGTAGGAATTATCTTTCAAGAGAGGTAGTGCACTTGTGTGCTTCCTATGTTGAGAAAGTGAAAAAACACCCGTCAACACTTAAGAAAGTTCATGATCCCACCCTCAGTAGCATTCTTCAAAGGGGTTATTTCTATCGACCTGGTGAAATAGTCTTTAGTAGCTAGTATCCATTTATGCCCAGAATTGGAGAAAGGATTAATCATTTTGATGAAATCAAGTCCCCATCACACAAATAATTCATTGAATAAAATCAAACACAAAGGCATAGATGAATTTTTTTATTTGTCCACAAATAATTGGAATTATTTGCATTTCTTCACTAGGTTATGGAATTTTGTATATAGGGTAAGCTAATAATACCCCACATGCATTATATTTAGAGTGGTGGTCTTAGTGGAAAAATGTCCAACAAGAAGACTACTATGGAATTCGTCTAAGATCTTCTTTTCCTGCTCTCATTCTACATAGCAAAGGAGGATGCCATCAAAATTTCTCCTGAAGAGTACTCCTTTAATTATGATAAACCCAATGCCTTGTAGCTTTTAATATCTATTTTTTTGTGTGAATGGGCACTGGTTAGGTACCTTTCGATCTACATTAATTATACTCTATTGACTACCCAAAATTCCTCTGATTCAAATTGATTCATTAGAACCTCGTCTATGGACTCCTCTTTGAACCGGGGCTTGAGTTCACTAGCCAGATACTTACAAAGTCCTCTTCCTTTTATCACCTTTGTAGGTCAGACTTCAATGTCATATTCAAGGACCTTGGTGATCCAATTTTCCCTTTTATCTATAATTTATCCTTCATGATGTATTCCCTTACACTGGGATGGATTACAAGGACCAAGACCTTGCTTTTTGTTATAAGGTGTTTGAACTTTTTTAAAGCTTTTATGATAGCAAACGCCTACTTTTTAACAAAGTTATACTTGGTCTCATATCCTTTGATATTTCTTGAATGGAAAGCAATAGGGTTCTCTCCTTTTATTCATCATCCCTTTATGTGAGCACTGCGGAAATGTTCTGCTCACTACCATAGACATACATGGTGAAGTCTATAGAGAAATTTGGGTTAACTAATATTGGAGCTCAATAAATAGGTTCTTTAATTTTATCAAAAGTAATTTGGCCCTCCAAGGTCCATTTGAAAGCTTGATGTTTCTTTAGCATGAGATTAATGGGCCTTATATTCCCAACAAAGTTAGAAATGAACCTATTGACAAAATTAATTTTTCCCAAGAAGGATTGGACCCCCTTCTTGTTCACTAGTAAGGGAAATCCTTTTATGGATTTTATCCTTTTGAGATCGATAGAGATCCTCTCCTTGGAGACCACATAGCTAAGTAACTTTCCTTGTGGAAAACTGAACACACACTTCTTAAGATTAAAGGAAATGTAAACTCTTGGAAATTTTTGAAGACCTTTTCCAGATGATCAAAATGATAATCCTTGGATTTAGAAAAATGTTCAAGTCATCTAGATAAATAGGGATGATCTTGCTGATCAAATCCTTAAAGATGACATTCATTGCACGCTGGAAGGTGGCCCTTGCATTAGATAGGCTGAATGGCATCTTCGTATAGGAAAACATTCCCCACTTGGTGATGAATGTTGTTTTGTGTTGGTATTCATCCTTTACATTCATCTGATTTTAGCTCAAAAAACCATCCAGTAATGAAGAAATTTCCAATCTCATGGTCATTTGCAAAATTTATTCCATTTATGATAGAGGATAATGATCCTTTAGGGATTCTCTAACCAAGTTTGTAAAATCCATGCAAAGCTAAATGTTGCCATTCTTCTTTCAGACCGGTACTATGTTAGACACCCAGGTGGAATGCTTGATCCGGTATATGATTCTAGATTCAATAAACCTCTTTAATTCTTGTACCATAATGGACTCTACCTTGGGATTGATTAACCTTTTTTTTTGTATCATCTTTTCTCTCTCAACCAGGTCAATGGTGTGCCAGATTATACTAGGGTCATAACCTTTTAGTTTTTCATAGGTCCAAGCCATGACCTCATGATATTTAGAACAAAAATACCTTGACCTCTCCTTGTCTCTTTACGAAACATCCTTTCTCACTTTGAGCTTCCAACTGCCTCCAACATCAAGGTCCTAAAAGTCCCATTTTTGCTGCAAATATCCACTTTTTATTCCTTGCATCATTGCAATCAAAAATATTTTCTAGGGTGATTAGTCCTTTCAAAATCTTATTTCTCTTTAACTGAATGATCTAATTCTCATAGGCCTCTTCAATCTTGGGCTACAATTTTTTGAAATTTTTTCCTGATTGCTGAATGAAGGTGGAAATATAAGCATTGCTCTTAAAAAACCTACTAGTTTTGGTCATTTTTTTGGGATAGTAGGTCAAATCATAACACACACTACATCTTGGTTTACCATTAAATCACATACTAGCTCAAATTAAGAGCCAATTGAAGCCATCTTATCTACTACAAAATTTTGTAACCTTGGAACCACTTGAATGTTGAAAATTTTGAATCCTTGTATTAGGTACCATACTCTATGGTAGTAAGATCACACATACATTTTTGTGGCCGATAATCCTCTAACTTTTTTGACAACTAGCTCTAAATCTCCAAACACTTGAAATGTTTTAATGTCCATGTGCTCTGCCAAATTTAAACCATGGATCAACCCATCATACTCATCTTCATTGTTCATGAACATAAATTGTAACTAGAAAGCTTTAAGATTCTTCGTTCTAGTAGGGGATACTGGGCATATACCTACTAGTGAAGTCACAGATGGAGGGTTCAAGAAGAGCAGTCCAAAATGTGTATCTTAGAGAAAACACAGTGGAAATACCAAAATAAAGTATTCTACAAATATGAATCTTTATTGAATTATAAATTTTACATGCAACATATGCGTCATGAGTGAATAAGCATGGCTCACAGACTTGTCGCAAGGGCATTCAACATTACAATTAGCTAAAGGCCTTATTACAGTTCCTCACAGGGTAGATCGAAAATATCTAAAATCTAATCATGAGAATCATAACTAACTACCTTCCTATGAATTTCAAATGATTATAAATAAGATTCTCTAGCTCCAACAAAGGTCTACCTTTGGCGCAAGGGTTTACAAAACTTGATGAATAACTCACACATGAAGGTCGGCCTTAAAACATGAAAGATAATACTCTACGACATGAAATGAATTATGAATATCCAAGGTAGATCCCATTGGAGCCAAAATTCTTGTGTGATGCCCCATTAAGCTCTACACATTTTGGAATAGGTCCACACTAATAAATTTGGACTAGGTTAGCCCCAAATGCTCTAATTGTGAATTATAGTGAAATTCTAAGAGCGATAACTTTTGGTAAACAAATACAAATGATCTTAAATATAAATATGTTGTAGATGACTTCATGTAGATGCTATATCCTGCTCTACAAGCTAATAAATGATAATGTGGTGAAATGAAAAATGAAATTCTAAAATTACTATTGAATGAAATGCAACAAAAGAAATGGTTTTGGTTGATACAAGATTGCTTTACAACCAGGTATGCTCTTGCATCAGACACTCAGGATTGGAAGAAAGAGTCCCTCACTTTCTAGGTCTAAGATGAAAATCAAAGTGGTCCACCTTAGCTTATGAAATCCAAGATGAATCCTCCACTAGTCTTCCTTTTCACTTCATTAAGAATTCCTTGTACTACTTATTTCTAGTGCTCCTTCTAGTTTTGGTATCCAAAATCTGCTTGATCTCCTTTGGTGTTTGATTTGGTAACTACTCCTTCAAATTAGTTTCATTTCTACTATCACTTGACTATCCTTCATAGTACTCATGTATGTCTATAATATTGAAAATAGGTGATATACCCAATGTTTCTAGTAACTCCAGTTCATATGCATTTCTAGAATCAAACTTCCTTAGAATCTTACACGATCCAAACTTTCTCATCTTGAACTTATTTTATGTTCCTATTGGAAATATTTCCTTCCTCAAATATACCATCACTTCATCTCCAACAACAAATTACTTGTGTCTCTATTTCCCATTTTCCTTCTCCTTATACTTGCTATTCATGTCTTCCAAATTCTTCTATACTTGATTATGCAATGTTTCCATGAATCTTACAACCTCTTCTGCTTCTTCACTCCTATTATTCTCCATAATTATGTCTCTCATCTCTACAAATCCTCTGGGATGCACTCCTATCACAATCTAAAATGGTTTCTTCCTTGTACTCTAGTTCACTGAATTATTATATGCAATTTTTTTTGTGGTAGAACCATATCCTAATTTCTTACCTTATCTCCAACCAAACATCTCAACAAGTTACCCAAACTTCTATTTACCACTTCTATTTTTCCATCTATTTGTGGGTGATATGTTGAACTGAACTTTAGGTATGTCTTCATCTTCTTCCACAATGTCCTCCAAAAGTATCCAGTGAGCTTAATGTCTCTATCTTAAACTATGATCTTAGTTATTCCATATAGTCTCACAATGTCTTTCAAAAAAATGTCAGCAACATGCACAATATCATTAGTTTTTTTGTAAGGAATGAAATGTGCCATTTTAGAAAATTTGTCTACTACTACCATAATAGAATCATATTCCTTCTATGTTCTTGGAAATTCCAATATGAAAACCATGCTAATATCTTCCTAAGGTCTCTCTGGTACCGTCAAAGGTTTGTATAATCTAGTATCCTAACTACTCCCTTTTGCTAGTTGACAAATTTTGTAACTTTGAAAATAATTTCTGACATCCTTATATATTTGTGGCAAAAAATTGTATTCACTCACAAAAGCTACTATCTTTTCAACTCCAAAATGTCCTACTAGTCCTCCACTATGTTTCTCTTTAATCAAATTCTCCCTCATTGAACTTCTTAGAATACACAATTGGTTTCCCTTGAACAACATATATTATTGAATGAAATAGTCCAACCATTGGATTTGGTCTATCACTACTATTCCCTTACATGCTTTGTAAGCTTCAACAAAATCTATATCATCTTCATACATGTGCTTCAGTTATTCAAAACCCAATACTTCTATCCTCATCTTTGTCAGCAAATTCCTCCTCTTACTCAATGCATCTGCAACTTTGTATGATTTGCCATTCCTATTCTTCAACATGAATGTATAACTCTGCAAGAACTCAACCCATCTCATATGTCTCCGATTCAACTTCCCTTGAGTGTTCAAATGCTACAAAGCTTGTTGGTCGGTGTACAACACAAACTCCTTAGGAAACAAGTAATGTCTCCACTTCTTCAAGTTTTGAATTATGGCATAGAATTCTTGATCATAAAATGAATATTTCCTTTTGGTATCAATTAACTTCTCACTGAAATAATCTATAGGTCTTCCTTCTTGACTCAACACTGCTCCTATTGTATTTCCACTTGCATCACAATCAACTTGAAATTCTTCATCAAAATTTGGTGATGCTAACACTACCTGCTCTTTCACCTTGTATTTCAACAATTCAAAACTTCTTTGCCCTCTAGATTTCCACTTAAAATCCTTCTTGTATCCTCTCATTGTTTCATTCATGGGTGTACAAATGCTACTAAATCTCTTGATAAAATTTTGATAAAAACTTGCTAATCCATGGAATGATCTAACCTCTCCAATGTTAACCGGTGTAGGCCACTCAACAATTACTCTAACCTTTTCAAGATCCATCTTTAATCCTTCAACAAAGATAACAAAACCCAAATATACCAACTCTATCTTCATAAAGCTATACTTCTTGACATTAATTAATAACTTCTCCTGTCTCAATATTTATAATACTTGTTTTATATGCCACAAATGTTCTTCTTTGGTCTTACTAAAAATTAGAGTATCATCAAAAAATTGACAAACTTACCAAAGAATTTCTTTAGTACCTCATTCATCAATCTCATGAAAGTGCTCAGTGCATTGCTCAATCCAAAATACATTACTAACCACTCATAGAACCCTTCATTAGTCTTAAATGCAGTCTTCCACTCATCTCCTTCTCTGGTCCTCATTTGATGATAACCAATCTTTAGGTCAATCTTTTTGAAATACTTTTCTCCACTCAAACAGTTTATTATATCATCCATCCTTGGCAATAGAAACATATACTTGACAATGATCCTATAGATTACTCTTGAATCTGTACACATTCTCCACTCTCCATCTTTATTTGGTGTAAGTACGACATGTACCACACATGGGATTAAAATTTCTCTAATCAATCCATTCTTCAACAACTCTTGTATCTGACGGTTCAATTCTACATTCTCTTCCAATGTCATTTTATGTGTTTCCTTGTTTGGAAAACTTGTTCCTGATACTAATCTATGTGATGAATGATGTTCTAGACTGGTAGTAAGCCATCTGGTACATTCTTTGACATGATTTCTTCATACTATGTCAATAATTCTTCTACTTCTTCATTCTTTGTGGTAGGACTCTCTACCTCTGGATTTACACCCTTCCTTGTAATCAATGCAAAACACATTCTCATTCTTGAATCCATCCAAAAATTTCCTTCCATCTTCCAAACATAGTTAGGTAGTATTACAAACTTCACCTTTATGCTCTTCCTCCAATGGTATCAACTTAATTATCTTTCCATTTGAAGTCACAGTGTAAGTATTCCTTCTTCCATCATGAATTGCTTTCTTATCATATTTCCATGGTCTTCCTAATAGTAAATGACATGCATCCATAGGCATAATATGACACAATAATTTATGCTTAAATGATCCAATATGAAATTTCACCAAACACTACTCATTCACCAATATCTTATGCTCATCTTGAATCCATGCTATCGTGTAGGGGTTTGCATGTTTCAATCTCTTCAAATTCAACTTGGATACCATCTCTTCTAAAACTAGATTATCAATACTACCACTATCAATGATAATTTTACATACCTTTCCTCTAGACTTACATCTGGTTCTGAACAAACTCTTTCTTTGTCATGGTTCCTTTGTCACTTCCTCATGCATCAAAGCTCTCCTCATCACCAATGATTCACCTTTCTTAGGTTTCCCAACTGAATTAGGGGATTCAACTTTTTCTTCTTCTACATATGTTGTTCTTTTAGTATGCTCAAGTTTCTTTCCATTTCTTCCTTGATGGAATTAAAATGCTTTATTCCCTTCACCTCTACACTTGAAACAAGTTCATTTGAATGTTCTTCTCTCATATCTCCCTCCATCTCTCTAGTATCATTCATTGCGGTAAGAATTATGACCTCCTGGGTCATTGTGGTCCAAATTTCTATCTTCTTTCCCTTTATGGTATGATTGTGATCCTTTTCTTCACTCTGGTAGGGTTTTTCATCTTTGTTCTGCTCTGCATAAGTTCTTCTTTCTCCATATTCTAATTTTCTCCTCTAGAATCTACCTCATACACTTCTCTATCTTTGTTCAAATTTCTTGTTCATCTTCTCTTCCACCTTAAATGCAAATTGATATGCTTCTTCAACCATAGTAATCTTCACCAAGCTTAGTTCTTCTTGAATTTTATTTCTCAGTCCATTGATGTACCTTGCCACTTTTCATTTACTTCACTATGTACAATCCTAATGATTATTTTGTAGAATTATTCAATATATTCCTTCACAAATTTCTCCTTTTTCCTTAGGTTCTTCAATATTTTCAACAATTCAAGTTCATAATCAGTTGGTATGTCTTCAAATTTGTCACTGTTCTATCCCATTTGATGATTTTCTCTTTTCCTATTCTGTTTCAATCCAATTGAACTTATTTTCACCATAAAGAAGCATGACCTTTCAACATTTTTTCACAAATTTGACTCTTTCTGAATCTTCGATTTCTTTATATTCAAACTATTCTTCCATTTCATTGATCCGAAAAATCAACTCCATGGGATTTAAATTTCCCATATAATGTTGAATTTCAACTCTAAGTCACTTACCAATTTTTGAGATCGCTTTCAACATCTTCATTTTATTCGATTCTTCTTGTTCTTCACCTAGGGAATCTTCAATTCAATTCACAACATGATTTTATTTGTCATTTCTTTCATCCTCATGTCTAGGGTTTAGGCCTCACCTACGATCTTCTTCTACTATATCTAATCGAACTAGAATTTCACACTTCATTTCCAAAATTTCATCCATTCTTCTAGCAACATTCACCATAGCAGGAACTCTCCTCGGTTGCATCTCTCCCCTTGGATATCATGAAATTTCCTCAATTCAGTGATCTAGCTACAAAGGTTTCAACCGCCTTACAGTCAGTGACTAGTTGAAAACACATGTAATCTGCCTCAAGTCATTGATCTATTCACCACAAGGAATGCCTTCAAGACTCACATACTCACTTTGATACTACTTGGTGCAGTCACAAATGGATGGTTGAGGAAGAATAGTCCAAACCATGTAACTTAGAGTCAACACAACAAAAATAACACAAGAGAGTATTCTACAAATATGAATCTTTATTGAGTTAGAAATCTTACATGCAACATATGTCTCAATGGTGAATAACTAGGGCTCATAGGCTTGCCTCAAGGACATTCAACATTATAACTAGCCAAAGGCCTTATTACAGTCCCCATGGGGTAGATCAAAAATATCTAAACTCTAATCATGAGAATCCTAACTAAATTCCTTCATTTGAATTACAAATGATTATAAATATTATTCTCTAGCTCTAATAAAGGTTTCCATCAGTCACAAGGGTTTACAAAACCTGATGAATGGTCACACATGAAGGTCGACCTTAAAGCATGAAAGAAATTCCTTTGCGACATGAAATTAATTGTGAATTTCCAAGATAGATCCAATTGGACCCAAAATGATTGTATGATGCCCTATTAAGCTCCACACATTTTGAATAGGTACACACTAAGAAATATGGACTAGGTCAACCCCAAATACTCTAAGTGTGAATTATAGTGAAATTTTGAGAGTGATAACTTTTGGTAGACAAATGAAAAATGATCTAAAATTTGAATATATTGTATATGACTTCATGTAGATGCTATATCTTGCTCCATGAGGTGAGAAATGATAATGCAGTGAAATGTAGAATGAAATACTAAAATTGATACTGAATTAAATGCACTAAAAGAAATGCTTTTGCTTGATATAGGATTTCTTTACAGCTAGGGATGCTCTTGCATCACCTACTCTTGAGCTAGCCCTACATCTTGCATCATCAAACTGAAATTTCCATAATCTTTGTTCATGGTATGAGCCTTCATCTTGAGCTTTCTGATTCTTGATCAGTTTTTGGATGATCTTATCTTCATCATAGATTACATACGTCCCTAAACCAGTAACATGGAAGTTTCCAAAAGGGCCAGTCTCCATGAATTGATTTAGTAGGATCTCTTCCTCATCACTCCAATCACTAGTAGCCTCTTCATCCTCTAAAATTTCCACACAATAAATCTCATTCTTAGAAATGGACATATGTGTGGCTTTTAAGCTTATGATGAGATCCTCTACAATGTGTTCAACATGCACGGGTTTAGATAGTATCTTCATTTTCACACCATGTTTAGTCCTTAGTATCAAATGGGACCAATCCAGGGATAGAGATCCCTCAATTTTGGTGGTGAAGTCTCTAGATATACATACCCAAAAGATAGGAGGAATATCAATCACAACCACCTCTTGGGTGATTGTCATGCTAGGGCATAAATACAGAGTCAGTAGGAGGTTTTTGATTAAGCCTATAGCTTGGAACCTTTTCCCATCAAGCTACATAATTCCATTATCAAGGGACTCATATTGTAAATTCAAAGATTCCACCATCAACTTTGGCATGCTTATGGTGATAGACTTAGAGTCTATCATGTCATTGTGTACTAATTTATTCCCAACGATGAGGGTTAAGAAAAAATGAGTGGGATTTGTTTTACATACCTCATTATTGGAAGAATTTTCTTTGATGTTCAAAAATTTTGTAGCACCCAAATTTCAAGGCTCTTGGACTGGCTTCTTGCCTTTCTCTTGGTTAAGCATTAGGGCTAGATTTGATCATGGAGCTAGCTCTTTTTCCAAAGCATCCTATAATAAAGAATTCTACTATGGAATAGCTAGAATGTCCAATAAGGACACATTGGTGGGGGAATTCTTTAGTTTCTCGACCACATTGAGTGATCTAGATAGCACTATCTTTGGCTTGAAAGGAATTATTTCCTTTAGCCTCTAGAAAGGTTGAGGAGTGGCGAAGGCACTAGAGATCTTTTTTGTAGTCTTTTGTCTTACTTGGGGCCGCTATACTTGGGTTTGTTGTGCTTGAGGCATAGGTTCTCTATTGAATCTCTTTTTGGAATGATTATTATAGTTTGAGTGGACTTATGTAGTCATTGAGACCCCATTTGCAAACATGACATCTTCCCCTTCCATCTAGAAAAAGAACACCTGATCTAGGATGATTTTCACCTCTTTTTTTATAGACATGCCTTGAATTTGAGCACTAAGCATAGCCTTCTCCACTTTGAGAGATTGGTATGCATATCCTCTTGCATTCAACAAGATGCCTTGACTTACACTAGTAGATAAAAAAAATTAAACTACTAAATATTGTTTATAAATGATTGAACTTGGTCACATGACCATTAGTAGTTTATTGCTAGTCATATATAATGCGACCAGATTGATGAATAAACCATTTTTAGTCATTTATTGGTTGTTTTGATTGATCAATTTGGTAGTATATTTAGTCATTGATTTAGTCATTGATTGTTGTAATCTGGTCACTTATTTAGTCATTTTTTTTTCACTGATATATTTAGTTGTTGATTTAGTCATTGATTGTTGTAATCTGATCACTTATTTAGTCATTTTTTAATTCCCTGATGTATTTAGTCATTGATTGTTGTTAACTGGTCACTTATTTAGTCATTTTTATTCAATAATTTATGTGCATTGGTATTGTATTTAGTCATTAATTTAATCATCATTTTGATTAATTTGGTAGCACATTTAGTCATTTTTATTCACTGATTTCACTGGTCATATATCTAGTCATATTTATTCACTGTTCATTGATTTTTGTCAATTGGTAGTATATTTAGTCAATTTAATTATTAATTGATGTCAATTAGTAGTACATTTAGTCATTTTAATTGACTTATATTTAAGTATTTAAGCATAAAACACATAAATACACATCAATCTTCAATTACACATAATAAGACAACCATTGAGAAGGAAAAATTAGTGAACTTTATTAATAAAATAAAGGTTTCCTAGTTACAACTTAGAAATAATAGAGTATTACAATTGTTATTTTCAGTCACAAGACTAAAAATTTGAATTACAATATTGCACATAAATGACTGCAAGAAAGAAATTTCTCCTAAAAACTTCTGCAATGATGGAAACACGTGCTTGAAGCTCTTCAATGCGAGCACATTTCCCTTTCATCTCTTAAAAATTCTACATGGGCAATCTTCCTGGAGCAAGCTATAATGTGTAGAATCCAAGAAAAGTATTGATCATGGCCCATATATGAAGCTCTTTCCTTGAATGCAGTCAACAATAACCCAGCTAGAATCTTTCCTCCTTTCTATGCAATGTGCCATCTGATATGAGCAATAGGGTGTTTCCTTTTTGACCATGAATGAAGTTGTGGCTCAATACAACCAACAAAATTACTATTAGTCTCAATTCAGAAGGAATAAAAGTGCATTGTATATTGCAAGTTTACAAAAGTAAGTCCAAACACAACAGAAAGATAAATCAATTAAAAATTGTAGCCTTGTCAACAAATGCCTTAAACATCTGGAGTGTTCAACATAGGCCTAAAATATGCATATTGAACCCTTGATTTTAGAACCTTGTTCAAAATTTAAGAAAGGTGATACGCTCAGATTATAGAATGAAGTTGCTATCAACACTAACCTACTGGAACAACATTATCAACAAAAATTTCCTAAAAACCAAGCCCAAGATTGCCATCAGACTTGGACAACAAAAATGTCAACCTTGGTTCATGTGTTGTCTCAGTAAAGACTTGCACCATGAAAGAATTTTTTTGTACATAAATTCCAAATTAAGTTGATGAGAAAAGATCTTTGATATCCAATTGGGAAGCTTAACATCCAAAAATTACTAACCTGATGTTTCACAACAAGTTTCCCAACTGTGACATTATCTTTACTTAAGAAACCATATAATGATCCACTGTCATATTAGATCTCACAAGATTCTCCCTCACAAACAAAAAATGATATCTATTAATTGTTTAGCAACTTCCTTAATATCCCCATGTAAGTAGACTAAACTAAGTGAGGTTGAGGGTTTGAAGAAGAGTACCATCTTCTTGGTATGTGCTTGAATTTGATCATGACTTGTATCTTGAATGAAAATAGCAAGCTAGCTGCATTATAAAATCATTGTTAATCATTGTTAGAAAAATAACCACAAAATACTATTTAATTAAAATAATCCTTCTAGATATTTCAAGACAAGATATTTCAGTTAATTTCTAAGAGATCTAATTTCACTATCCAAATAGCCATCAATCTATTTATTGTATATAATTTCCCATAATTCAGAATTTGAATGTAATGAAATTAACCATAACTACCAAAGATTTGACACCAAAATGTAGTACAAAATGAATTGTTTGACAACAAATGTGTTTTGATAAACCAAATATACCCTTGATATATTGATTTAAATAACAAGGAAAAATCAAACTGGAGATAACAAGATAACATTCATTAATTCAATTCAACAAACAATTGAAACTAGAATTCAACCACCCATTATAGCCTCATTCTATTGATCTTCAAAAATATTTTACAATATGTTTCAAATTTTTTTCCTGACTGACATTTCAAAAAGTTTATTTTCAGTTACCCACTTTTAACATAAATCAAAAAGTCTTAATTATCATTGTTTACATAGGATTACATAAAAGAAATGAAATATGGGAAGTGAAGAGAAATGATCAAATGTTGAAGTCCATAGCACTTGAAAGATATGGAAGTTTGTTAATCATCATAAGGTACTCATGATCATTTAGATCTGGCAAGGTCCTCTCTCCATGATAATATCTACAAGGCTTGGTACTTCACTAAAAGGCCTATTCTCTGGGGGAGATAGATATGTCTACTGCCATTGGTACACCGTGTAATCATGAGGCCATTTGTACTCCTTGATTTTTTGTGTGTTGGCTAAGAGACTCTTCCATCTATTGTCTAATAACCCTTTTCTATCTGTGATAAATTTTGAGTATCCAACATCTATTGCAATTATTCCATCCAAGGTAATATTGAGGTGGTAAATATTTATGTCACCATCCTTCTATAAGTTAGTGAGGAAGTTGGGAATTTCTTTGCTAAACTCCTCTATCCAATCCTTGGAGCCTTTCATTTGATCACCATCCCTTAGTAACTTAGGCACAAACCACTACTTTAGTGTGTGAAATGAATCCATTCTTACCTTGATCTTTTGGTCTTTTACATATATGTATTGAAATTCATCTGAGACCATTTGGACCATTTTCTCAGTAGGATTTAAAGTTGTGGGGGCCTCAACACTCCTTTGTAAAATTCTGCACAAAGTCGTTAAGGTGTGATGTATAGGTTGTCATTCCTTGAATAAGGGGTCCAATATAGGTACATGGGCCTTTATCTTATCAACTCCTTGTGACAAGGAGACATAACATTCATACACATTTTCCAATTTTTCCACAATTAGTTTAACCCTATTCCCCAAGATCTATTCCAATACCTTGAGGGTTTCTCTCTTTGCTCTTTCTTTTGTTTCTTCATTAGTCTTTTTCAACTTCTCAATTTCTTGTTTTAGCACATTTACTTGTTCAACAGTGCTTGCACCTACATCAATATGGGTGACAGGGGGCTGATATACTATTAATTTTGTGCTTTGGGAAGGAACTGCACCCTTCAACTACTCTTTTAATTTCACATTTTATATGAATAACCTATTCACTTCTATATTCAAATCATTCTTTGCTTTCTCATATTCTACCAATCTAAGCTCCATAGCTTTAACCACATCCCTAGTAAAAATTTCTGAGTGCATTGTCATAGTAGTTTCCTCCAATGTTAATGTGTCTTGAAGTATCTTTACCATGGAAGTCCTCATTTCTTTTACAATGTCAAGCAATCTTGGTTTATCTATTATTTTTTGCTTTGTCCAAAAGGATAGGGTCTTAAGTATTGCATTGTAACTTGTGCCACTCATTCCCTAATATGAATGAATTTAGAAACCAACATGGGATCTTCTTTCCTTCTTACTTGATCCAGTAAGAATATCTTTTCTAACTCCATCCCAGGAATAATTAGTAAATTGCTTTCTAAGACCAATTTTCTTACTTATTGGGGGCTAATAGTAATTTCATTAATCTTGAGTTCTTCAAGAGTCTGGGAAACAATCTGGTCATGCTATGAATCCTCAGTTCCCATCTTATTATTTTGGAGTCTCTCCTCAAATTCTTTCATTTTCATCTTAAACCAAAAATCCTTAAACTCGAGAGTTTGAATAAATTCATCATCTTTAATAAATATAAGGGTAGCAATCACCCTTTCATCACCATGCACTTATTGATCATTATGCCCATGTACATCCACTCTTTCTTCTAGTTTGTGAGCATCAATTGCAAGCTTAGGCGGTGGTTGATCAACTTCATCATCTTTAAAATTCAAAAGTACATTGGCTACCTCTTCAGTATCCCCTATTCCTTCACTTATTTCATATGACACTAAGGGGGTCACTCCATGTGTCTTCTGCCTTTTAGGACTTGGTTGCTTAGGGGATGCTTCTAATTGTATTGTGGCAATGTCTAGTAGGTGATTTGTGATTACAATACCACTTGGTTTGATGGGAATCTTGGAGGGTTTTCAAGACCGACCCTCATGTTTTTTTCTGGTTCAATATATAATCTTTCAAAGTTGTCAATTATTACGTTCATCCTTTTGATAGGATCCTTTTCTTCAACATAGAATCCTTGGAATACATTGTCCCTTTTCTTCTCCTCCTCAAGCTTATTTATGATTCCCCACTTCCTTTTTCTCTAAAAAATTCATCAGGTGTAAAGCAATTTATTATTACATCTTCTTTGTAATCCATTACATGGGTAATCCCAGCTTTAGTGAGAAGTGTCTTCTTTGTAAAATTAATATTCCCTTCAGGATCAAAGACCCTTTCTCCTCACGACTTCAATGAATACCCCATCTTCAAATAGTTCAGTAGTTCTTCAAGAGTGTTAGACCCTACAGATAGCTCCTCACATTTAGTTAGGTCAAGGAGGAATGTCCCCTTTTTCTATCTTTTCATAACATCCTACTCCATCCATAACATTTGCCACATAAATTCTAAAAATTCAATTCAAATAGAAACAAATTTAGGTAAAACATGTGGGGCTTGAGGACACCCATAGACCCTTATTACTGTTTGGTTTGCTAAGAAGAACCAAACATCGAAATTGTGAGTGTGTACCTGCTTTGGCTTCAATGCTAAAGGTATTAATACTTGCATGATTTTATTAGGCAATATTGGTGAAATATGACCAAGAGCGGCCATGACCTTTACTACAAAATCATCATGAAATATTGCATAATCACTATTTTTACATCTAGTATCCCAGATGTAACACCAATTTTGTACATGAAACCTATTCCTTTCATTATCAGTCATTCACAAACACATTCTTTTAGTCCATTTGTTTATGTTTTGGTACAATATTAAATGACACAACAGAGAGTATTTCCTGAAAGTGATGGGAGATAATCTCTCTTACTTCCAAAAATCCCTCATGTAGCCCTTTCTCAATTTCAACAACAAAGTCATACTCAATGTTGCTTTAGGATTTTTTATCTTCATTGCCATCATCATGAGATAGGTTGGAATCCTCTCTTCAACATCTATTCCAAGCACTTGGCCCAAATCAAAATAAGTTCTTTTGAAATATACTTGGAAGTATTCTATGGAAAATGGCTTAATTTGGCAGGGGAGATAGGTATCCTCCTATTGTTTACACCCTTTTCCATGTGTAAATGAAGTTCATCACTCCTATAGGTTTTTGTCAATCTCCTATAATCCTCCTCACTTTTTTCCAAGTTGATCTTAGTGATAGCTTGCTTGTTTAACATAAAACACTTTATAATTGCTTCTTTAGTCAACACCATTAATGGTGAACCATATGGCATTCTTATAGTCCTGGTAGCTAGGTGATAATATTGTGCCAATAATTTAATAAAGCCAACATCTATGAAGACATTTGGGACTATCAATTTTGCCAAATCTAAGGTCCAAGGATTCAAAACTAGAATCTTTTCATCCCTTTTTTCATAGAAGTACCAAAACATATCCCACCCTGAGATAGGGATAATTGGGTCTCTACATCCATGGGTTGTATCTTTAAACATATTTTGGAATCCTTTGTCTATATAATTAGGTAACAAATCTAAAATGGATTGTTGCAGGGACCTCTTCTTTGATTTAGAAACTGTGGGCTCTTCCTTTTTACTCGCAAGTTGAATTCTTTTGGGTGGCATGATGAAGAATTTAATCCTAAATGATTTCTTTAAGTGTCTACTTGTAGAAGAAAATTCAGTTCTTATACACTTGCAACAGACGATTTCTGTGAACTTACCTGGCAAAATAATAGCTACAAAGTCTTCTCGCTTGAACTCCCTTGCCTCTGGTATGCTGAGTTGTGTAAATGATTTCCAAAATTTCATCGAGTCCTAAGTAATATTTGCTACTGAGCTTGGTCACCTCACTATTAATGTCAATTCGTGCAAAAAAATTTAGAATCTCCCCATATTTCAAGTTTGAATACATGCCTTTGATCTTGGGAAATCGAATGTTGTAATCATTAAATGCTTTGAAAACTTGTACCATAGTACTGCTCTATCATTTCAATACCACTGTAGGGTAGCACTAGTAGTACCACCACCCCACACACATCCCTTTGGACACTCACAGGACGATGAGTTAATTCTATCGGTTGAGTGATTGTTCACCGTGATACCGCTCTGTCATATCAAGACCGTTACGGGGTAGTAGTAAGGTAGGGTTAGCAATACTGCCACCCAACACACACCCCTTTGGACTCCCATGGGACAGTGGGTTAATTCTAGCGGTTGAATGATTGCTCACCGCCATACCATAGTGTCATAGTTTACCCCTTGCAGGGCTACAATTTACTTTAGTTGTTAACATGTTCTCACTGCCACCCCGCAATAGTCATATTTGGTTGCCACGATATTGTGGTAAGCATTTTTACATTGAACTATATGTCCTGCCATCCCACACATACCTCTATTGACTACTGCGGTAGTGTGGTATTGGATTTTATTATGAATGTAGTATTTTAGATATCATTTTATTGAAAAGATTGAACAATTTTCTAATTTTGTAGTCTCCCAGTTTTAGTTTTTAGTGTCACTTATACCTAGGAGATCATTTCTTTGTTTATAATGAGGAGGCTTAGTTCACCTAATGTTAATATATCTATATGTATTATTAAATCACAAATGTTCATTATGTGTTTGCATCTAGAAAGCATATAGGACATACAAGAAATTATATTCTAACTAAATAAAATTAATTTCAAATTTTCAACCAAAGTAAGAAAACTAAGAAGATCATCATCATAAATGCACTTCAAATCAGCAATGAACATCTCAGGTTTTGTATATAAATGTGTAAATGTAATTGAGTAAATAAATTATTGCATACAATTTTTTTTACCTGTGCCACTTATCGAACGAAGATGTGTTCTCAAGAACATAGGCATGTATCACACTTCTTTCTCAATGTGATAGCTTGAAGCGACATCCATTGCCTTCTAATACTTCACCTACAACTATCTCTTCTTCGTCATCATCCCATACACGCCGATTGGAAATTTTAAAATCCTTCATATATTATGTGCAAAATCCCATGGCCTCTTTCATTGAATATACCTCAAACATGTTGCCTTCTGGTTTTTCCCTAGTACAGACAATTGTTTTCAAAACCTTTATATATCATTATATAGGATACATCCATCTTATTCTTACCAGGCCACAATGCTTTAGTTCATATTGTAGATGTATCAAAAGATGCATAGAAATGTTAAAGGTTGTTGGTGGAAATTCCAATTCCAATAGACAAAGGACTTCGACAACCTCCTCCCTCAAACTATCAAAGTTTGAAGGATCTAATACATGTAAACTCATCTTCTTTAATATTAGGCCCAACCTTATAATTGCCAATCTTGGCCCCTTTTCCAAACTTAATATATTTATCACAATAGGTAAAATATTCTCCATTATGACATGATAGTCATAGGTCTTGAGGCCTCTTAAGCCATTAATTCCAGTTTGGATTCTAATACTACTACTTACATATCCAATGGGAAATGGAGTCTAAGACATCAATTGTAAGAGTTGTGCACATTGCTCCTTTGTCCAGACATAAGGAGCACTAAGTTTTCTATATTTTTCATCATCATATTTTTCAACCCAAATATTTCAGCGAATATTTAGTTGTCGAAAGTCTTCACATGATGAAATAGTATCAAAAGCACCAAAAAGAGTTTCTATAATAGAATAGGCTTTATTTTTCTTAGTATGTATAAAATCAATAGTATGCCTAATGGCGATATCCTTAAAGTATGGTAACTTATAGAATATGCACAACCCTTTTACACTACTTTCATTACATGGATCATATCTACTACCAAAAATCCTATCATTTTCAATAAATGACATTCTTTTTTGTCCATTCTCAACAATGTAATCACCTATTATTAGAAATGGTGCTTCACGATTCTCTTCTTGACAATTGAACCGAGTTTTTTGTTGATGATATGGATGATCCATTTGAAGGTAAGCACAATGTACACAATAAATACACTTACAAAAACTTCTTGAGTGCCCACAAAATCCTTAAAGTTGCAAGTAGGACATCCATGGTATCCATGAACACTGAGACTAGACAATGTGCCATATGCAGGAAGATCATGAATCGTAAACAATAAGGAATATCTTAAAGTGAATTTGATTGAATGACCATCCCTTAAAGATTGAATTGCTTAAATTCCTTTCCACAATTCCATTAGCTCATCATATAATGGCTCTAGATAAGCATCAATTGTATCTAAAGTCACACTTTTCTTTCCTAGTATAATCAATGATATCATTAAGAAAAATAATTTAGTTGCTAACCATGGAGGCAAGTTATAATTTATTAAAAACACTAGCCAAGTTTACCATTTAGTACTTTGATCTGAGAATGGGTTCACCCCATCTAGAGCCAAATCTGACCTTATATTACAAGGATCTTGAGAAAAATCAGCCCATCTATTATCAAATTCCATCCACGTCTTAGAATCAAGAACATGTCATTGTTTCCATCAATGCTCTTATTTTGGGCATACCATTGCATAAGTTTAGCAATGTATCTGTACCTATACATTCAGAGTAATCATGAGATTACCAAAAAGTGGTAAAGGACCTTTCTAGGAACCACAATTGATTTCAGCCCTTCTCTATACCTCGCTTCATGACATTTCAGACATTCACTCCCACTTAGAATATTCTTACAAAATAATACACAAACATTCGCACATGTGTAGATGTTTTCATACCCTAAGCCTAGCTTAGTGATTTCCTTTCTACATTGACTTCATTTTTTTGGTAATGTGGATTTAGGTGGTAACAATGAACTTAATAATGCCAATAACTGATCTACACTCTCATTTGTCCAACCAAACACCACTTACAAGTTAAGAATTTGAAGGATTGTTGTCAAATGACTTAACCTAAAATTAGCATACATAGGCTTTGAAGCATCCTCCATCAACTTGGCCCAATCATCATTTAGACCCTCATTCAACATTCTATCAACTTCAAACCCTTCATCTAATATTGTTGCATCTTCATCTATGTTTGTTGCCACTTCATCGATGTTTGTTGCCTCTTCGTCTCTCACACTCTACCATTCTATCATATCTTCATAATAATTGACATTCCAATGGCTTATACCACTATGCCAATATCTTATCATATGTCGATAAATCTCACTTCCTTTTTTCACCTTTCCACCAAGATAGTAATTGCATGGACATGGATATTTGTCCATGTCCCTCTCATTGTCTATTCTCTTATGAAATGCATGCTATTGATCCCTAGTTAACCTTCGACATTGATCCATTTGTAATGCTATAAACATAGCAACAAAAAATTGTAGACTAAGAGACAAAAACTATTTTTTAATTGAAAGGCATTTCCATAGAAATAGAGTTATAGAGAGAAAATACAATAGAGATTTTAACTAATGAATTGTAAAAAATATATTTTTGTAGTTTATATTTAAATTGTTGATTACATTTCATTGCACATCTTTCAAACTCAAAGCATTAATTCACACTGCATAACTAATAACTAGATACTGATAGATGAAAAATTTCAATTACAATATAGTTTTTACAAAGTCAACCTAAGCAGTTATGCAATTACTTCACATTGCATAACTAATAACTAGGAGAAACTACCAATTGCATTTGCTTGTCATGGCATATGAGACCACATTTCTTCGAGGCATTTTTTCAAAAAGTTCACTGCCTTGTTTATGCTACCACATTTTTCATACATATTGTCTACCAAAGCATTTTATCAAAAAGTTCACTGCCTTGTTGCTATGGCTAAATTCCTACAACAAGTGCTTTCAAACAAGCCATGGATGCTTGGAAAAAATCTATCAAAGCATAATAGTAAGCAATAGCATAGACAAGGCAGTGAATTGGTTGAAAAATGCCTCAAAGAAATGTGGTCTCATGGTTATGGAATTCCATGAAAATCCATAAAAATTCGCTTGTCATGGCATTCATCATGGAATTCCATCAACATGAGACCACATTTTTTTGAGGCATTTTTTCCAAAGTTCATTTCCTTTTCTATGCTACCACATTTTTCATCCATGTCTACCAAAGCATTTTATCAAACAGTTCATTGCCTTGCTGCTATAGCTAAAATCCTAAAACAAGCGATTTCAAAAAAGATATGGATGCTTGGAAAGAATCTATCAAAGCATAATAGTAAGCAACAAGCTATGGTCTCATGGTTTTTTTTGGCACAAAATCTGCATGATTTTATTTGCATTTTTTTGCAGGTTTTAAACACTTTTATTTTTCTATTTTTCTATTTGAAATAGGGAAAAATCTTTGTGGTCAGTTTTGTGAACTTTTTAATTGTAGGATTCTCACAATTAGTGAAAAAGGTAGTGTTCATGAAGGAATGGAAAATATTTGTAGAGCCTTTGAATTATACTCGTATTGTGCAATGGAATTAAATCATTTAGCAAACCATTTTTTCTTCATAGGGTAGCATTTTCTTATGGAATAGTTGACTGAGACAACTCTTGTTTCAACTGACCACCCTCTCATGGAATCTCATTCATATTATAATCTTGCATGATCTTATCATAGTAAAGGTGATTATGACACAACTGGCCACTACTACATGACATCAGTCAAGGAAAGCCAGAGGCCAGAAGATTTTGTGGATAGGTTCAATTGAAGCTGGGAGATCTTAAGAGTTTTCTCTCAAATTTTAAAAAGGTTCGGGAGACCCAACCTAAGAATTGTGAGAGCTTAAAAGCTGTAGGCCATATATATGCTCAATAAGGGTAGGTAGAGAAGGCTTTGGAAATTTTAAAAAAGGAAACTCACATAGATCCACATGATGCCCATGCATTTATCAAGATGGGTGAGTTATTAATATTGTCAAACCCCAGTGCATCCTTAGATTCTCTTAAGATGCCAAAGTCTCTTCTGAAGAAGAGTGGAGAAGAAGTACCCATTCAATTGTTAAAAAATATTGGGGTTCTTCATTTTGAGAATGATGAACTAGAGTTGGCTCAACAAACTTTTATGGAGGCATTAGGAAATGGCATTTGGGTTGAATTCATAAATAAAAGCCCTAGTGCCAATTCTGTAGTTTTTCCTGTGCTCTTTAAGGATATGAAATTCTTCCATCGACTAGAAGAAGGTGGTGTTTCACTTGAGTTACCATGGGATAAAGTTACAACACTATTTAATATTGCCAGGTTGTTTGAACATCTACATGATACTAAAAAAGAAAATCTTTTATACCAGCTAATATTGTTCAAGTTTCCTAATTATGTGGATGCATATCTATGTCTTGCAACAATGACTCAAGCTTGGAATGAGATCCAACTAAGCCTAGAATTGATTAGGGATGTACTTTAGGTGGATAAAAAATCATCAAATGCTTTATATATGCTTGGAAAAATGTAACTGAAAAAAAGATGACTCGCTTAAAGCAAAAGAAACAATTAAAGCTGCATAAAGTGAATCAAATGCCAAGAATTCTTATGTTGACATTTCACTTGGAAATTGGAATTATTTTGCAGCTTTTCACAATGAGAGGAGGGATACAAAGGTGGAGGCACAACATCTTGAGAAGGCTAGAGAATTTTATTCTAAAGTGTTGTCATAGAGACTAGGAAATGTTTATGCTGCAAATGGGGTAGCCATTATGCTAGCTGAAAGGGGTCAATTTGATATTGCAAAGGAAATTTTTACATAGGTATAGGAAGCTACATCAGGAAACATCTTTATTCAGATGCCTAATGTGTTGGTAAATCTAGCACATGTTTACTTTGCACAAGGACAATTTTCCCTTGCAATGAAAATGTATCAAAATTGTTTGAATTCTATTCTAGCATTGAAACCCAAATTTTATTATATTTAGCCCAAACACATTATGAAGCAGAATAGTGGCAAGATTGTAAAAGAACATTATTAAGAGCAGTAGATTGTAGCTACTCGATAGATTTTGTGTTTAATGTAATGAGAGTTTTGAATTACCTCTGAATTTCCTACAAAGGGCGTCCCCAAATCTGGCTTCACTACAGAGGGCCTCATCAACTTCAAATTTGTTGCAACAAACTACGAATTCCTTGCCCTCTCCTGCATTTTCAAAAGTCTCCAGGTCCTCTCTGAATTCTTATTGCCCATGCAAGTAGTGGCTATAATTGATCAAAACACCTCAGTGCTAGGCTAACTTGCAACTAACGAATGAAGCAAGGAATATTTCTGCAATGAACGTGAATAAACACTAATAAGTGTCAATACATCGCGCCAATAATTGGACAAAATGTGTTTTTAAAATTGTCTAATTTGTATTTGGTGACTAACTATTTAGTCATTTTTATTTCTATGACTAAATAATTTTTTATTCAATAACCAAATTAGTCATTTATTTACTCATTTATAGCAGAGTTGCAAAAAATTAGTAGAATTTAGTCATTTTTAGTTGTTGTGACTAAAAGTTTTAGTCACATAGTCTTATATTTTCCAAATTCTACTAGTGTTATCTCCTTTGCTACCTTCTTCTGGAGGTTTCCCCTCAAACAATTCTGAGGCATATGTTCATCGTTGTAAGGAAACAACCATGCATTTGCATCATTTGTCAGGTTATTCTAGCTTGTAACTAGGTCTCTGCTAGTATTAGATGTTGAGGTTTGTAGTGGAGTGGGAACTAGAACTATCTAACTTGAATTCTCTGATTGGTTGTTTCCTCGTGTACCTCCTTGATATTGATTATGTTGAAATGTTGATTTACCTCCTTGATAACCCTAAGAAGGAGGTTTCAAGGGTATTTCTTGTTTCCACCTTATACTAATAATTTCATTTGAGAAAGTCCATAATAATTTTTTATGTCGTTCATCTTCGCAGTGAGCGAAGAAGAACAAGAGGTGATTTCTTATGTATTGAGATACACATACATTGATGGTGGTAGTGTAGCAGATGTGCTATGAGTGGTGACCTCAGTAGGAAAAGATGATATTTTTGCATACATTGGCATAGGCAACTAAGGTGGGAGTTTCCCAAAATTTATCTAGTTGTTCTCAGCTTTTACTGCTAAGTCATATGTGTCTGGTAGGGTGCTGCCTTAGAGTGGTTGTATCATGATTGAGATGTCTGAATTGAAATCCCTTAAGTAGAATGCAAAGGCCATGGCCACTAGAGGCCTAGCTGCAACGAGGATTCTCTGCCATGTTTTGTGAAACCTGGTGTTGAAATCTGTAACCACCTCATGTGGTGCTCTCTTTACTCTTGTAATAAGTATGAGTGATATCCTTTCTTTGAAAAGCCTTCAAACAAGATATCTCCAAGTTCGTCCCATGTACAAGTGGAGTTAGAGGCCAAGTATCTATACCAATCTTGGGCCTTGAATTTGAAACAAGTTGCTAACAATTTGAGGGCTACATTATGTTATGTGATGTTATGGACCATGCATACATCAATGACATCTTGGAGATGTTTTGATGGAGTTTATAGTTCTTCACCCAAGAATTTAGGAACTACTTTCAAGGCATTGGCAAGGATAGGTTGTCATGTATTTGGGGGAGTGGGAGGAATGAGTGGACTACCATTATTCCAAGATACAAAGTTTCTTGGTGCTTGAGGGGCCATAAAGAATATATTTCTTTGTGCCTAAAAAGTGTGCATTCTAGTTTGAAACAATCTACCCAACGACAACATGGACAAAGCCCTATGGGAAGGAGTTCTTCTTCTACTTATATTCCTTCTAAAAAGTGATTGTAGACTATCATGGACCCACCAGGTGTGCTAGAAAAAGAGCTGTTGATCATTAAAGCTTACACCTCTTTGAGTAGCCTTATGGGAAATTCAGTGGATGGGGGACGAATCATGTTCCACTAAATGACCTATAATATTTTAGAATCTGACTCTTCATTCTTATTTTGGGGAGAAAAATGGAAGAAAGAATGTAGAAATAAAAACTATCTAAGGTGATGTGCCAAAGATTTTACAACATTGTAAATCTTCTTACCATAGTACCAACTCTTAAATAATGAACAAAAAGTGCCTCAAACCCTTCATTATTGAGAAGATAATGGACTACTAAGGCTTGCATAAGCACAAAGTAAACATTCATTTCTTCTCACGAGAATCACCCACTAAGGTTCAGTAGAGTATGGTACATCCAAAAAGAACATTCATTAATGCATTAAATCTCTCACAAATTTTTTTCTCACATGCATAGTATGATACTTAACATAAACTATTACATAGTAATGAAATATTGTAAAACATGATTCATTTAGCTACAAATATATACTAAATATCACAAATGATAAAATTAAAATGATTGATTATCCAGATCGTATCCATTTATAAATGATACAAAGAAAAAATTTGATATGAATAGAGAGTAAAACACACAACAAAGGCCAAATATGCATAGTTTGATACACTCTTTTTATTACTTTGATTTAGAATAATACAAAATGCTTAGGGTTGAATGTTAATAATGGATTCTTCCTGGACAACTGACCTTCTAAACATTTCTTATAGAAAAGAGTAATGACCAACTTTGTAACAACTTTGTCACCCCTAGGAGAAGCTCAAAAATTCCCTTTTATAGAAAAAGGGAAGAAACCAAGCAAAGAGCTCTCTCCCACTACTTAATCACAAAATACAAAGCCTCAAATGGTGGCATTAAACCACCAGCCAAAAATCCCATTCAAACATTAGATTATGTTAGACAAGCCTAAAGCGTAATAAATTTTGGGTTGGTGATGACCAATTCAAACACAACTCAAATTATTCATTCTTTTTCTTTTAAATAGAAACCATATGAAAAGCTTGTTGAGTAGGATTGATAAGAACCTCTGTCATACAAGCCTTCTGAAAAATTCCCAAGAAAATTTGGGGCCATGCGTAATTAGGGAACCTCTAACATCCAAAAATATGACCACTTACAAACATGGGTGATGAAAATATTGAATACAAAAGCACCTATAACTATACAAGGGATATCCAACACTCTTCAAAATTCTCTTGCAAAAAAAAGTTGTCCTAACTGCTTGCTTCAACACTGCATACTCTCTTGTTGGAAAAAATCTTGCTTAGAACTCGTGGCATTCGAGCAAGCATTTTTGAGAGCTCCTTGGAGCTGCTTGCAAGAAAACTTGTGATGCCAACAAATGTCACCATTTCTGCTCAAAATAAAGATGCTTTACTAATGATCATGTAGCCACTATGTGGTGCCATTGCATGCCTTTATATTCAAAGAGGGTTGTAGCCTACTTGAAAGTGTTCCCTTCAGTTACATGGTGAAGCTTGAATGTCATTGCAAAGAACAAAAATGAAGAAGAAAAGAAGTGTTGCACTACCACAAAAAATTATGAAAGAACAAAATGTGAAGGAACCAAAGAAATCATGGTTGCGAGCTATGGAGAAAAAGCTCCATAGGATGCAAATCAACAAGGTGCATATATTAATTTTGAACCTCAAAGGTGAGTCAATCAAACCTAGATCTGCATCTTTTTGAGGATGGAAGTGATTTGGGAATGATTTGAAATGGTTAACCTAATTAGACTAAATGACCTAATATGATAAATGTAATTATTAAAGATAAGAAAACGGAAACAAAACTCTACAAGTGGATCAAGAAACTATAGAATGATGTGTACTTGTCACCAAAAGTTATATTTGAGTGTTGTAGCAAGACTGGGTCACCCCTGGGTGACTGGGTCTTTGTTAGGGTGTCTTCCTCAAATTTTTGGGACCTTTGGTGCTAGATCTGAGCTTCTTATTTCCACTTGTCCCATTGTTAGAATATTACCAATAAATTTTTTAATCAATTTTCTATGTCTTGACAACTTTGATGAAAATAAGTTTAACAATACAAAATGGATCTTCAAACTCTCTTCAATCCTCTTTAGACCTAAAACCTACACATTCACAAAGAGGTAATTTTTTGTGCCATACAAGGGCTTGCCTCAGTCAAACCCCGTGTAAGTGTTCCCACTTCCATAATGGAAATTCCAATTATAAATGCTAATTGAAAGGAAGGAAATTATGAATGAAAAAAATGTTGCAACTCACCACCCTTCAATTATTTCCTTAAAGGACTAAAGATATACACATCACTTCAAGGATTTGGATCTTTCTTGATATATTTTCTTGAATTCTTGAATGCTTTGCATATCTACAACAATGTTAGCCTTCACAAAATATGAATATGAACACATAGAATTTGAAATGATGTTGGATCTTGAATTGTTGTAATAAACTCTAATAATGTTGCTCTTGAATTGCTCAATAATAATATTGACAATGGTATTTTCTCAATTATGTGTCTTAGTGCTAGATAGATTTCAAATGATAAAAAGACTAGGTATTTATAGGTGTTTATCCAATTTCCCAAAAATTACATTCCAAAATTCAACACTTCATATTTGAATTTTGAATATTAAAATATTTCCAACAACATATTTAAATTTGGGTCCTGACTAAGAAGGGGGACCTTGTCACCCATGGGAAAGTGAGTCCTAGCCCCAAATTCTAGGACACTCAAATTCATGGACAATTTAATGATTGGATGCATTTTTTTAATACTTGTCCTCCTTTGGAAATCGAAAAAATTAGGCTTTGGAATGCATAATTTGGAAAATTAGAAGATTAATTAAGTCCAATAAATTAGGGGGCCAAAACATAATGTGAAATTGTAATTGTATACAATTTTCTACCTTACAATGTCTAACACCTTGCATATAGATAGTGATGGTCAAGCTTGTATTATTTACATCTATAGATAGAGGATGCACCATCCATTTCTCTTATCACCTGATGTATATAAAATAGTTAGTTTATATTCTATTTTTATAATTTTATATGCATAATATGTGCTAAGATTGCATCCTAATATAAATATAAGAGAAAAATAATGAATTAATTGCATTACAAGAAATGAAAATTACAAACATATGGTATAAATACCATAAGTGATTAATTATGCTCAAATATGGATAAGTGAATAATAGTATAAATAACATAAGCGATTAGTTATGTATAAACCATTAAGCAAGATCAACCAAAATTAATTAATGTTCACAAATATAAAAAGAATAAAATCAGTTGAAAATGATTGTAATTTAAATATGTGAGAAGGTGACAAACACAAAATGCATAAAGACAAATAGAAGGCACCTTAAAATTTGATATTCGATATTACAATTTGCAAATTATGTCTTATTCTTTCATTTTTTGCTTCAAATTTCCTATTTTTTAACTTTTTACACAACTTCCTACAAATTCAATGATAAATTATATGTAAATGTATTATGATTAGTAAAAATTATGAAAATAATGGTTATATGTTCTCAAATTTAAACAAAAAAACTCATAGTAAATATTTCAATTCTAGGAACATGAAAATATTACCTGATATAATCAAATTTAATCTAAAATCTTCAAATTTTATTTTTCTACATTGTTAAGAAAATTAAAAGGTGGTGGAAAGGTGATGCATTTATGAAAGATATGTTTGTGCAAGATGTCAACACCATGAAAAAATATTCCTTTTTCAAATAATGTGTAGAAACTAGACAAAAGTAGAGAATGTGGGCCTAAAACATAGGTCTCATTCCTTTTTTTATCATTTTTAGTGAAGGATATTTAGCACTCACAAAATTTTGTGAGTGCCAAATAAGCTTTATTGAGATATTCCAACCCTTAAAAAATTGGGAAAGAAGATATAGAGAGATAGAAGAGAAAAAATAAAGAGAGAAGGAAATGAATGAGTGAGAGACACACACACACAAAGAACCTCACCCTTTAACCTCAATCATAAACCCTAAACTCTATACTAATACCCTCAACTATAAAATAAATACCCTAAACCCTTTTTGTCAACCCTATATACCTTATACCACCAACCCTAAACCCTACACCCTAAACCCTACACCCTCAACCTATACCCTCAACCTTATAATTAGTACCCTAAACCCTAAATAATACACCCTAAATCCTAAACCCTATACTAATACCATCAACCCTATTACCCTATATGCTAAACCCTCAACTTTATGATCAATACCCTAAACCCTAAACCGTACACCCTAAATCCCCAAACTTACACTAATACCCTCAACCCTATAACCCTATATGCTAAACCCTTAACCCTATACCTTATACCTTATACCCTCAACCATAAAGCTAATACCCTAAACCCTAAACCCTATAACACCCTAAAGCCTAAAACCTATGTACATTAAACCTTGTACCATTAATCTTATACCATAAACCCTATACCAATACCCTAAACCCTGTACCCTATAATGTACCCTAAACCTTGTACCATAAATATTGTACCCTAAACCCTATACCCTATGTAATCTAAACCGTGTACAATCATTCATGTACCCTAAACCTTCTACCATCGATCTAGACCTTAAATCCTATACTAATACCCTAAACCCTATAGCCTATAGCCTATACCTTATATATTATACCTAGATGGGGAGAGAGAGGGGTGAGGTAGATAGAGGGGGATATGGATAATCCTAATGAAGGTTGAAGCCTAAGCTAGTCTTATCTAGCATGAATGAGGTGGCTACTAGCATTCATATTCCACCTATATCATCAAAATCTTGCAAGATGGAGGAACTAACTAATGATAGGTTAAACACTATAGATAATTTTTTCACTGATTTTGAGGTATTGCTTCAACATGGAGGGATGGAGAGGTAGACAAGGAGTGACTGAGAGACCTATAGAGGGGAGAGGTAGAGAGATGAGGGTAAGAGAGAAGAAAATGAGAGAGATAATCTCACAAATAGGGAAAGCGAGGTAAGGAGGGAGGGAGAGAGGGGAGATATATAGAGGTGAGAGACCTTCAACCTAGGGAGAGAGGGGTGAGAAAAATAGGGTGAGAGATAGAGGTGAGAGAGATAAAGGGGGGAGAGAGGTGGGTAATGAGACAAGGATGGAGAGACCTAGAGATGGGGAGAGAGAGAGGACATGAGGGAGATTTAGTGATCAAGAAAATGGAGAGAGATGGGTGATAAACAATATTAGGGGGAGAGACAGAAGAAGAGAGATGTAGGGAGACAAGGATAGAGATGGGGGTAAGGATGTAAGGCAAGGTAGAGAGGGAGAGAGGGAGAGAGGTTTGGAGAGACCTAGAAAGGGGAGATATAGGTGAGAGAGATGAAAGGGAGAGAGAAAGAGAAGTATCAGTAGAGTAACAAGGGATGGAGGGAGGTGTAGACATGGAGGGAGTGAGATACCTAGAAAAGGAGGAGATAGAGAGGTGATGACCTAGAGAGGCTAAGGATGGATGGAGTGTTAGATAAGGAGTGATTGAGAGACCTATAGAGGGGAAAGGTAGAGAGGTGATTGGGAGATAAGAAAATGAGACAAATAAGTTCAAAAATATGGAAAGAGGGGTAATGAGGGAGGGAGAGAGGTGGAGAGGGAGGGAAATAAATAGAGAGGGGAGAGATATACAAGTTGGAGACCTAAAACCTATGGGGAGAGGGATGAGAGACATAAGGGAGAGATAGAGCTAAGAGAGAAAGAGAGGAGTGAGAGGTGGGTAATGAGACAAGGAGGGATAGGTGGAGAGGTAAAGAGGGAAGGAGGGAGATAGATAGATATGGGGAGAGATAGGGTGGTAGGGAGAGCTAGTGATCTAAAGAATGGAGTGAGATAGGATAGAAACAATAATAGAGGGAGAGAGAAGAAGAGAGAGGTAGGGAGGTAGGGATAGAGATGGGGGTAAGGAGGGAAGGAAAGGTAGAGATGGAGAGATGGTGGGAGATACCTAGAGAGGGGAGAGAGAGGCGAGAGAGAGAAGAGAGGGAGAGAGAAAGGGAAGTATCGATAGACAGGGAAGGAGGTAGATAGGGAGTGCAAGGTAAAACCTTAACTATCCATCATCAATCATAAACCCTAAAATGTAAGCCTTATCAAAGTGGGAGAGAGAGAGAAAGAGAAAGAGAAATTGGCTCTTGTATACTAAAAATTCATTTTCATTTGGCTAGCACCAAATGGCTTGCATTGGGAAATACCAACCCTTTGTGTTAGATTTTGCTTTGGCATCCAACCCAAAGGATTGGATGACCATTTCATGCGAAAAACGTGTTTTTTTTAAAGGTAAAAAAATTCACACATTTTGGTTGTGCTCTCCATTAGGTTTGCACATGTTTCAATTAAAATTTATAAAAAATACCATTATGATGTTAATCTCTCTATTAGCTATCTAACCATATTTTTTTCTTTCATGTTTTGATTATGTTAATATTTTCATCTTTAATTTCTTTTGTTAGTGTGTCTATTTTTTATCAAAAATTAATATGTGGTATTTTGGGTATAGTTTTTTACTTGTTCATCAAATTTTGAAACAAATTATATTTTTAGAAACTATACTCCATTATACACAAATTGATTTTTTTTTTTGATTAGTTTTCAAATTTTTTTTGGGGGGAGCATGCTCAAATTTCAATCTTTAGGATGTTTCCACTTCAAAAATAGTAAAATTATATTTTCATTAAAAATTTAGCCAAAATATACAACATAAACTAAATGGTGCTAGGTAATTTCTCACTGAAGCGATTTTTTTTTAAATTCTAAAAAAATGTTAACACTTTAGGGAGAGTACATGAGATGCTATGTTATGTTTTTTTGAAAAAAATAAGACCACTTTGTGTGCTCCCCATTTTTTAAACCTTTAATCTTCACCATTTAAAAAAATAATTAGTATTTTAGAAAGTAGATTCAAATCACTACAACTCTTGTTCTTGTTGCATCTTCAAATTTTGAGTGTAACTATCTTCATTTTCTCATCAAATATTAGACTTTTCTAATTTCCAAAAAAAAAGTGGCATCTTAAGACCCCCTTTTGTGTCACAACTTGGTGCACTTACCCACACCAATTAGGAGTGTTTGAAAAGGAACCTAGAAATGAAGCATTATGAGATAAAGGATCTTGGGTCATACCTTGTCTTTGTTTCCATGGTTTATATTGTGCCAAGTAGAATACCTATATGTCTTCATCTTCTACCATTTTAAACTCCATCCTCTTGCGCCTATATTTTTTTTATGCTTGCCACCTACTTGCATATGCATTCAATTTTATTGTGTTGATTGTGGAGGTATAACTCGTCTAATGATACTTCTACTTCTTATTTCCTTCTTTCATGTAATATGTCAAGCTATGTTGTCATATGATTGATGATTTAATTCAATCAAATAACTTGCACAATAGAAGAATATGAAAGGAAATATTCTAAAAATACTTGATAATAACTAAGAATAACAAGTAACTTTGAGGGGGGAAACCTCCAAATATCTCCAACGGGAACATAATTTTCAATATGATGATGAAATAAGTCTCACCGCCTCCTATATATACCTTATTTATGGCTAGAATATCATCCATGCTGACTTAGATAGCACTATATAATCCTTAGGCCATTCTAAATAATTAAATAAAAATATAATAATGATAATATTACTTAATTAAGAGTTAAGATAGCCACAATCTTACTATTCATAACACTATGTACATTAATCTTAAGGGTGTAACATGTCCCTCTTTAGAGAAGCATTGTCCTTAATACTAATCAAGTTTTTATGCTTCTAAATGAACTCCTCATCCTCCCATGTGGCATATTCAACTAGTAAATTCTTCCATTCAATGAGATACTCAGTCAATGTTCTAGTCCTTAGCTTCTTTGTGAGTTTTTGAAGAATGAAATATAGTTTAAATATGATTCTTCCTTATTAAAAAACCTCTATTAATATTGTCTTAGTAGGGATATTATGACCAATTACCTTCTTCAAACAAGAAACATGAAAAACTAGATGTATCTTTGTTGTTGGTGGAAAATTTATCTTGTAGGCAACACTACCTATCTTTTGCATGATTTGGTATGGGCCAAAATATTTCAGAGACAACTTGTTATTTTCTTTTTTCTTGAATAGTGACATTTTCTTGTAAGACTGCAATCTCAAGAAGACCTAATCCCTAACTTTAAAACTTCTTTCACTATGGGTTGGTCTGCCTGCTACTTCATTTGATTTCATGTCATGGCTAGATTATCCTTGAGTCTTGAGAGTACATGTTGTTGGTGAAGCAAGTAGTCCTCCACTACTTGAACTCTTGGTGACACCTTCAATAATGAGGTTATGGAAGGAGGTTCATATCCATATAGTTCCATAAATGGAGATGTTTTTGATGGACAATGAAAGGAAGTGTTATACCACCATTTTGCTAATGGTAGCCAATCTACCCATTGTGACTATTTATCTGAAGTGAAAATGTAGATATCCTTCCAAATACTTATTAAAAACCTTATTTTTCTCATCAAATTAATGGTGGTATGAATAACTATGAGCCAAATGAGTACCCAAATAGAGTATGTGCAGTCATGGAAAAAATAGGCCCTTAAGTGGCAAAAAATTCAAAAAAATCAGAGTTAGGAAACTTGACGTAAAAATTTGAATAAGTTATCTATATTATTTCAAAAATATGTAAGAATAGAATATATAGAAAATTGAATGTAGTTTCTAAACTACTAGGTTTGTTTAAAAAAAAAAATTTTTGAAAATTTGAAATTTCAATTCAGCTTTAAAAAATAAAAAATTGTGTCCACAATATAAAATATTTTTTTATAAGATTTTAAGGCTTATGCCCCAATGTGATGCATTTTTTTTGAAATTTTTTTCCAAGTAAATAATTAATTATGAATTTTTATTAAATTTTTTTTAAAAAATATAAAACTCATATGTTTGACCACCTTAACTTGGTCAAAACTTCATGAAATTCAATTTTTCTTTTTTTAATCCTATAGTATGTGAAGCATAGAATGTGATGCATGTTTTGGATTCAAAAAATGTGATACCGTTTGAAAGCTATAGATGTTTTTCAATCAACCTATCAATCAGACTTTAATCATAATTTGAATAGAAAATGAATAATAATTACTTATTAAATTCAAAGTAAAGCATAATTTATATTGGTGTAAATCTAAGAATCTCCTTTAAAAACCCTTTTCGTTTCATCAATTTTGGGTTAAAAAACAGTTGTCAACCACATACCCATTATATTGCCACTTTTTGGCCCATCATGATCCTGCACATACCCAGGAAAATAAATCTTTCCAAAAGTGACTATTAAAGATAGGATCATGATCACTGACAATAATCTTAACTGTACAATTTAGCTTTTGTATATTCTACAAAAATTACTTTTCCACTATACTTATTGTAAAAGGATGTGATAATGTAATGAAATGTGTATATTTAGTGAGGAAATATATTACATCCGTGATGACATTATTACCTTTAGTTTTTGGAAGCCCATTGATGAAGTCCATGGATACCTCTTCCCAACATTGGCTAGGAATAACTAAGGACTGCAAGAGATATGGTGTCATAATTGTGTCCCTCTATATCTTTGACAAATCAAATGTTCAACCAAAATAAATTGATCACCTTTTAGCCCTTCCCAAAATAAATCTTTCTTGAATAGATGATATATCTTCAAAAATACTGGATGACCACCAACTGGAGATTCATGAAGCACTATGATAATTTTGTGGTTAAGAGTGGAATTATTGCAAAGATACAATCACTCTTTATATGACAGAGTATATCCCTTCAAATAAAACTTATCTAAACTATTGGGATCACTGTAACTATTGAATGAGATTACTTGTAGCAACATCATTCTACCACTTTTCTTTGGCTTCTACCACCCAATCTACTTGTAATATTGTAATAGAACACAATAAATCTTCATCTTTCTCTTCCTTCCTAGAAAGTGTATATACCATAACATTTTCCTTCCCTTTCTTATATACAATATAAAAGTCATATCCCAATATCTTAGTGACCCATTTTTATTGCTTTTCAAAAGATAATATTTGTTCCAAATAATATTTTAGGCTATCATGATTTGTCTTAACCTTGAAGTGTCTACCCATTAGATAAGGCCTCCATTTTTTTACATCATGAATAATATCTAGTATTTCCTTCTCACAAATAGGTTCAAGTTGATTCTTACCCTTTAATTGAAGAATCTCAAAAGAAATTGATCGACCCTCTTGCATGATAATTATTATTATACCATTTTTTGGAGAATCACATTTCATAATAAAATTCTCGGTGAAGTCTAGAGTGGCCAACACTTGAGTTGCACTCATATCCTCCTTCAATCTCTCAAATTTTGTATTAGCGGACTCATTCTAATGAAAGAATATTTCTTCAATAAAATTTTGAGGGGTGCTTCTATATGGCCATAATTCTTCACAAATCTTCTATAATATCTAGAAAATCCCAAGAAACCCCTCAATTTCTTAATACTTTTGGGAATAGGCTATTCCATGATAGCCTTATTTTTGTTAGGATACACATTTACTCCTTCATGGGAAACTATGTGTCCCGAGTGTTCCACTTCATTGAGACCAAAATCACACTTGGATGGCTTAGCATAGAGTTGCTGATCTTTAAGAAATTTTAATTCTTTATCTACATGTTACAAGTGTTCTTCCCATATCTTTCTATAAATTAATATACCATCAAAGAACACTAATACAAAATTCCTCAAGAATTAATTAAATAGGGAGTTCATCAAACTTTGAAATATAGATGGTGCATTGGAAAGACAAAATTGCATTACCAAAAACTGAAATTGGCTATTATGATTCCTAAATATTATCTTAGAAATATCTTCTTTCTTAATTCAAATTTGGTGATAACCTGATCTAAGATCTAACTTTGTAAATACATAGCTCCATTGAACTCATCTAGAAAATCATCAATTATTGGAATAGGAAACTTATCTTTGATGGTTGTATTGTAGCTATGTTGTCCCTTAATTAATTGGAATTAATTAAGCTTCTAATTTACCAAATTATGCATTCCAAAGCCTTATTATTCCTATGTTCTGAAAGGGAAACCAACATTAAACAAAGCTAACACTATTTTAAACACCTTGGAAATTGTGTGTCCTAGATTTAGGTCCCAGGACCCATTCGCCCAAGGGAGAATTGGTCCTCCTTAAGTGCTAGGACCTAATTTTTAATATTTTTTTGGTGGAATTTTAATGATTCAAATTCAAGTTTCAAATGTCAGTTTATGGAATCTATTTTTTGGTAAATTAGATAAACACCTATAAATACATAGTTATTTTATCAATTCAACATTAAGAATTAAGAGGCAACTTTCACAAGAGAAAATATTATTGTCAAGAGAATTGAAGAGCATATTTATCAAGCATATATAGCATCAATCAAGATCATATCATCATGTAAAATTTTATGCATCTTCATGTCATTTTTTGGAGCTAATATTGTGATGTAGGTTTGAAGCATTCAAGCATCAAGATCAATCATCAATTCAAGCCATTCCATGCAGGATCCAATCCTTAGAGAGATGTGTTAGAATTCAGTCTTTTAAGGGTAGCCATTAAGGGTTTGGTGAGTTGTGACCGTGGCATAGAAAATTGGAAACTCTTGAGAAAAGAGACAATTTCACACCTAATTAGAACTACTTTTGAGTACCCCTCCACTATTCATTCATCAAAACAACATTTATAGGCCCCTAAGACCCATTATTTTTTATCTAGAGGCCCATTTCAGTTGAGAAATCACTTAAATCCCAACAAACAACATTTAATTCATTCATATCCTGAAAAACCACCTTTAAAAACCACTGGTGGGACCCATTCTCCAAGGGTGGCGAATGAGTCCCTTTTGAGGGAAAATTCAATTTTGAGTGGGAGTTCAATTAATTCAACTTAATGTTTTGGTGAATGCCAGCCTCGTAGGTCTAAATAATGGAAAAGTTAGGTGTTGTTGCTTATAAATACTCATTTTAAGTCATTTTTCACATCTTTTAGTCATTTCACAAACTCAAATTCTAAATTCAAGTCTTCTACAACAAGTTTCATTAGCTTGAAGTTTTAGGGTAGCAAACTAGGGTTTTTGTAGGTCTTGAAGCTCACTTTTTGATCAAGATTCAACATTGCAAAGGGTTGATGATGGATGGCTATAGTGAATCATGGATAAATATAGGTTGAGAAGATGCAACTAGCCATCAGATCACACCTAAAGACTTATTTTCAAAGTAATTCCATCTTCCATTTCTTCTCTATCTCCAGATTAAGGTTTATATTTCATTTACATTCCATTTGCATGTCATATTATCTCCATTTTTGAAGTGTTGTGAAATTTCTAGGGTTGAGATCTTTCATCACTCAAATCACATTTGCATTTCTTATTCTAGCACAATGGAATAGGGTTTTTGACATACTTAAGACTTTCCTAGTCTTTAATACACTTAAGGCTAGGGTTTTATGCAGATTTTTTATCTCTTTAAGGTTTAATTACCCAACTAGGGGTTTGACCAAGGAAAACCCCCCACTAGACAAACAATTTTAAGCTATTTTGCAAGAATTTTACGAGATCTTGATTCGGGTTTCCATCAAAAAGTGTTGTACATGTGTCAAGGTGCAGAACAAAGACTTGAAATTACATAAATTTGAAAGTGGATTGATTTTCCATGCATGGAGAATGAGTCCCTCTTTAGATGTAGATCTAGACACTCAGTTGACAGAAAACAGTTTCTGGGTAGAAAAACCCTGACTTGGGACTAATTCGCCTAAGGTGGCGAATGAGTCCTAGTAAACTCAAAATCAGATTTTTCAGATTTCCAGATTGCTTTCCAATCCTCTTCAACTTCTCAGGTGCACACATTCTGAGATTTAGCTTTCTATTTAGTTTAATTTGCATTTTCATTCATCATTTTAAGTTTTTTGCAAACATCACCGTATTTTCAAACATTGCATATTTCCTAGGTTTTGCATTCATAATTAGTCAATTACATTGCTTAGTTGTGCTTAGATCATTCCATTTAGTCATAATTACATCATACATACATTAGATTGAGTGAACCAAATTGATTTTTAGTGAGGTTTATCTCTCTCCTTTTAGGTGAAACATCCTAAGAGTGCAAGAGTAACCTATAAACCTCATTCCCAAAAATCTATGGTTCATTTTGGTGAACCTGAATATTGAACATCATATCATTCTGATTTGCATTGTCTTTTGCATTGTTTTTGCATCCTAGGGCTTCTTAAAGTTGCATTAGTGAAAGTATCATTTAAAGTTCATTATTGCATCTCATTTGATATCATCATTCCAAAATTTTACATTTTCAGTCTCTATCTGCATTATATAGACCTAAACACATTCAGAAAAGTCAAAAAAATAAAAAGAACCTAAAAATATCCCTCCTGGGAGTCATTCACCACCTTGGGTGAATCAGTCCCTCTGCAATTTTTAAATCAGAGTTTCCAAAATTTAGTTTATTTTTTAGCACATTTCTATTTCTTGCAATTTCTTTTCTATCATAGTTTAGTTATCTTCTGTTTCATTAGCATAACCATCATTTTATTTCATGGAATTTATGGATAGTCTTAGATTTTTGGAAATTTTCTTTTCAGTATTCGTTCCTAGTTCTTTTAGATCAGATTCATCGATACATAAAAAAACAAAAATAGAAACATCAAAACAACCTTTCAAACAAATGATTCAATTTAGAAACACCTCATCCAAGCCTCTTAGTAGTGATGATGTCAACAAGTTAGATGAATTTCTTTAGGAATTCCTCTCACTCACTTAATCCTCTCACGCTTGCAATGAGAAACCTAAACCACTTAACGATAACGTATCCCTCAAACATTTTGGTTGTGATGAATTTGACTTGTTAGATGAAGCCCTTCGCATAAGTCATCCACTCGGGTTTGTTGTGACAATCCCAAAATAACGAACGTTAACACCTTTAATGTTGAACAACTTAAACTAATTGACAATAACTTACCCCTCAAACCTTTTAGTCATGATGATTTTGATTTTTTAAATGAACCCCTTCAGGATTTCCTCTCACTCAAGTCATCCACTAAGGTTTTCTATGAGAAATTTGAAACTAAGGATGTTAATGTGATTCAACCTCAACTAATTCTTTACCCACCCTTGCATAAACTTCATCCTTCCAATAAACCTGATCTCACTCTTTACCCACCTAAAACTGATGTGTTGCAGCAATCCAGTAATGTTATTGTTGCTCATACATACAATACCCGAAACAATCCACAACCACTGCAACCAACCCCACCCTCTTTACCTTTACCCAATCCACCTAGTGCTCCTTGCTTCCTCCCACACACCAAAGAGTATGATCTTGTTGAACAATTAAATAATACTCCTACAAAGATTTCCCTGTGGGATTTACTTCAGAATTCACCAAATTACCACACTATTCTTCAAACCGCATTACAAAAAATTGCAATCTCCCCTGGTACAACTCTGAATGATGTGGAAACTTTAATACATGGAATGAATAAAATTAATCTTGACATTACTTTCCATCAACATGAGCTCCCTCCTTTAGAGTTGCAAAAACAAAATGAAGCCTTTATGATAATTGCTCAATTCAATTGAATAGGTATCAAAAGAACCCTTATTGATAATGGTTTTGCCCTTAATGTGTGTAGTGTGAATCTCCATGATAGATTTCATGTTGATAAGTCACAAATAATACCTGATTCTGTATCCATTCCTAGATTTGACAATACAGCAAAGCAACTGCTCAGTATAATCACTTTACCTATTATGGTTGGGGTGGCTACATTGCAAACTCCTATTCATGTCATGCGTTATAATCTTTCGTATAATCTTCCTTTAGGAAGACCATGGATTCATGAGATGAATGTTGTGCCTTCAACCCTTCATTGTATCATGAAATATGTCTATAAAAATGAGATTTATCAAGTTGCAATTGACCCCAAGCCTGAAGGTTGCTTGCAGTTTGAAAAAGGAGCTACAAGTCCTCTAAAAACATTAGTTCCAACATCCAATATAGACCCTTTAGAAATTGAACACAACAATGAGGAATTGGCTTATAAATTATTTGGTGATGATTGGGGATCCTTAGAATTGACACCTTCATTTACGGGTGAATACATAATCACACAAATGAAAGATGAGAAAAAAGAACAACCAACCATCATGTCAACTCAAAATTTTGAACAATCTCCTCAAACATTTATCTCCTCTACTTTGGAAGAAAATACAACATACACAATTTTTTTTGATGAGATAGATTATCAATCTTCACCTAATCCAAGAGAAATGGAAAGAATCTATGGAAAAGGCTATGAACTTGTGAAGCAATTGGGATATACTCGAAAAGGGTGTGGAAAACATGAACAAGGTATTCGTGTTCCTATCAAACCTAATATGCAAGATACAAAAAATGGATTGGGATATTCTTTTTCTAAAATGACAAAAACTACTCAACGACCATCTTTGAACATCAACACTATTACATGTCAACCAAAACACAAACTCACAATCAAGCATCCTGAATTGCTTGATATGAACTTATTGCCATCATGGAATTATGTTGATAGTGATGAAACTCTAAAACAAATGTTAGGAGTTTATGATAACACATCCTCTGCTACTCCCATGAAACATGTTACCTGTGCTATGATAGTTACCAAGAAAAATGATAGTGATATTATTGAAGAGTCTCATGAGTTTGAAGTTCCTAAAAGTAATGCACTACCTTTAGGAGATAAAATTGATGTGCCAATGGATGTCGATGATAAAGACAGTTATTAAGATTGGGAAGTGCCTTGATGATGAAGAACAAGAAGACACTACAACTTTACTTCATGATTTTCCTAAAAAAATTGCCTGGAAATATTCTGATATGGCAGGAATTGACCCAAAAATTATGACATACAGCATTGTTCTTGCTGAAAATGCTAAACCTGTTCGTCAAAAGATACAAAAAATGCACCCTAACATAGCCTTGCATGTTAAAGGAGAGCTTGAAAAACTCCTTGACACAAGCTTCATTCAACCTATTGATTATTCTCCTTGAATCTCAAACATTGTCATAGTTGCTAAACCCGATAATTGAATTAGGATATGTACGGATTTTCATGACTTGAATAAAGCTTCTTTAAAAGATGACTTTTTGCTTCCTAATATTGACATGATTGTGGATTCAACTGGTGGACATGCTTTGTTGTCATTCATGGATGGATTTTATGGTTACAATCAAATCCTTATTAATCCTCAAGATCAATACAAAACCACCTTTACAATTGTTTGGGGAATGTTTTGTTGGGTCATGATGCCCATGATTTAAAGATGTCAGTACAACTTATCAATGAGAAATGACTTGATCTTTCATGATTACATCCACAAAATTTTGGAAGATTATGTTGATGACATCCTTGCTAAATCCTTAACAAGACAAGACAATGTAAATTTTCTTCAGAAAATCTTCGAACAAATACGTAAATATAATATGCTATTAAATATGAGAAAATGTGTCTTTGGCGTAGATATTGGTAAAATTTTGGGGTTTGTCATATCTGATAGAGGCATTGAGGTAGACACAAAGAAAATTGATTCAATTATTAACATGCCACCTCCTAGAAACATTTCTCAATTGTGAACGTTACAAGGCCGAATTCAAGCTATCTACCATTTCATTGTATCTTTAGCTGATCACACATTACCTTTGACACATCTTCTTAAAAATGGTGTACCTTTTGATTGGGATGAGGAATGTAAACAAGATTTTGAGATTTTGAAGGAATACCTTGCAAACCCACCTGTTTTACAACCTGTCGTGCCAAATAAACTTTTTATCTTGTACATAGCCACATCAGCCCATGCTCTTGCAACATTGTTGGCTCAACAAGACAATCATGGAAAAGAACATCCTATTTATTACATCAGTCAAACCTTAATTGATTATGAAACTTGATACTCACCAATTGAAAAAAAATGCTTAACTCTTGTATTCGCTACTAGTGAATTGTGACATTATTTACTAAATGTTGAAATACAAGTCATGACAAAATTTGATCCCCTCAAACATGTTTTCACCAAAACATACCTTTCTGGATGCTTAGCTAAGTGGGTGATGTTGTTAACTGAGTTTGACCTTAAGTTTGTTTCACAAAAAGCAATCAAAGGACAAGCCTTAACCGATCACTTAGCTAATGCTCCTTCTCTTCTTGCTTTACCTAATCACGACTCCTTTCCTGATGATAGTGTCTCGACCACTGATATTAAAACATTGGAATTGTATTTCGATGAATCTAAGTGTAGAACAAGTTCTGGTGCTAGAGTGGTCTTGATCCCCCTCGATGGAAAACCTATTCCCTTGTCTTATTAGTTAAATTTCCTATGTACAAATAACACAGTTGAGTATGAGGCATTAATCACAGGTTTGTGACCTGCTTTAACAATGGATGGTAAAATCACCAAATATTTGGTGATTCACAATTAGTAATCAAACAAATCATTGGGAAATATCAAGCTAAGCATGTCATTTTGAAATCACTATAGCACTTGAAACAGGCTCATGCTGATGCCTATGGAGGTCATTTTGGAGGTGGTCATTAGTGCAAAAACTTATCCATATGGATTATTATTGGAGACATATGGTGAAGGACTACTTCACTTACGTTAAACGATGTCACAATTGTCAAGAACATATCAATTTGATCCATGCTCTTACTTCTGAGCTCCATGCCCAAGTTCCCATTTGGCTATTTTCAGTATGGGGATTGGATCTTATTGGAAAAATTTCACCTCTCTCTTATGTTGGACATACGTTTATCATAACTGCAACAGACTATTTCACAAAATGGGTGGAAGCTATTCCTCTTTGCTCTACAAATGTTGAAGTAATTTTTCATTTCATATTGGAACACATAATTGCTCTCTTTGGACTCCCGCAATCGTTTCAGACAATGGAACCCCGTTTAAGAATAATGAAGTCAAGAAATTTCTTGAAACATTCAAAATTCAACATCGATTTTCCACACCATACTATCTGCAATCCAATGGACAAGTTGAAAACACTAACAAGATTCTAGAACAAATCCTCAAGACAACTATTAACAAACATCATAAGGATTGGCATACACAATTACATTATGCACTTTGGGCTTATTGAACAAGTGTTAGATTATCCATAGGAACTACACCCTATAACCTCGTTTATGGCACTGATGCAATCATGCCCTTGGAGTTAGAAATTCCTATGTTGCAAATTTCTCTTCAAGACCTTATTGACGATGCCACTTATAAAGAACAATGATTGCACCAACTTGAGATGCTTGATGAAAAGTGCATTAACGCTCTTGAGCATCTCCAAGCTTATATCAAACAATTACAATGAAATCATAACACACATCATTCCTTGAATGTTTCATAAGGGTGATTTTGTTCTTTATGCGAATCAACATAATACGATTGTTGAAAATGAAGATAAAGATAAATTCAACCCTAATTGGTTAGAACCTTACATAGTTGCCAGTTATGGGTCTGGTGATAATGTCTTAATGGAGCTTGTCGGAACACCTCTTAAGGAACCTATTAATGTCGTGCATTTCCGTCGGTATTACCTCTAACCTCTTTGAATAGTATGTTTGTTAAAGCAGTGTTGTCTAGATTTATTTGATGTCATAACTTTCACATTGCTTCGTTCTTGACAACTAATCTTGTGTTTGTCTTGAACACTAGGGTAATTATTTAAATCCATTTTATAATTACTTTAGGTTTCATACTATTCACCCTTGTGTTATGTTAAGTTAGATCCTTATATGAGTTATAGGTGTATTTAATTTAACATGTTCTCTACTCAACAATGTTGTATCTACAATGAAACTGAAATATGTTTTACATTAGATCACATAAATCATGTTAAATCATGTAGATATTAATTAAATACTTTTACCATGAATTATTTAGTTAATCACATTGCTATTTAACATTAACACATTAAGAAAAATCATAACAACATCAAATGCGCATTTCTATATATATAAAAGTTTTTAATACATCACAATATAATATACAAAATCACCAAGGTCTGTGAGAGCTAGACCCCTCGGACTCTAGTGATCGTGATCCAGTCCCTAGATGTCATGAGATGGTCATGTGTGATCGTGACCGTGAACTGCTGAGTCTAAGTACATACTCCAGACCCTGTACTCAACCAATAGCCACAAGACGCTCCTCTGCCATCTGATCCCTCTTTGCTTGTACCTGTGCTAACTTTGCATGCAGTCTCTCCACCTCTGCTATGGTCTGTGATGACTGTCCTGCACTCTCAACTCGACAGATTCATCTCCTCATGCTCTCATATGCTGCTTGTAACCTCAGGAAAGGTTTGAGCGAATCTAGCTCCTCCTCCATGATTGGTGGGGGCGCATAGTCAGAATCCATCTCCTCCTCATTGATGGATGTAGGCACTATCTCTGCAGTAGCCTAATGATAGAACTCTCACCAGTCTCTCGTTGCTCCTACAAGATAGATAAGGTACACAATTAGTAAATATCATCATGATATATATAACATAAAATACTAAAGTACATGCATAAATAAAAAAAATCATCACCTATGTCTCCGGATGAATGAGGAATGTCAACCTCATCCTCTCTGGGGGGCATGAAGGACATGCTAACATCTCTTTGACTGTGGGTGTGGATGTTTGCTGTAGCTATTGCATGTGATCTGGTCCTGTAAGTGTGTGAGGACTCTCCATGCTCATACTGATCCTCAATAGCTACCTCATCACCCTCACTTAGGGGTGGCTCCTCCTCGTAATACTCATCCTCCTCATAATCCTCCTCCTCCTCATCCTCTCCTCCATCCTAGTCATCATAGTCAGGATCAGCCTCTGAATCATACTCATCATCAATAACATCAATAAATATATCTGATAGCCTGTATCATACATCCTCAGCCTTGTCCTCTGGCTCATCTCCCTCATCTTGTGCAGGTCCTACATCACCTATAGGGACATCCATGGGGAACAAAGGATCCAGTCGTGTCATTGACCACCACTCCTTGTGCTCATTTGTGCTACCAACATCATCAGTGTAAGTGATTGGTGGCTGATTGTGGTCTGAAACATCAAAATCACTCTCTCAAACATGATCTATAGTAAACCGAACAATATCACCTGACCTCCGAGCACTCTGCACTAATTTCCTAATGAAGGGGCATGCCCTTGGTGGTGTTGGCACTTTCCCAAACTGTCACGTGACTCACCCGTAATAGAAAGGTCATACAACATAGTCATGCCTCCCAACTACAAACCTATCCATCTGTATCCTCCTCAGCTATCCTGTGGGATCTGGCCACTATAGAGTGAGTAGATAAAATCTCCATAAGATCTCATCCTCCTCCATCTGGTCAAGTCTTACCCTCCAAAATGGTAAATCTTCATACTACCAAAAGCCTCATAGAGGATAGTTGAATGCTCATGGATATCCTGTAGCTATAGCACAAGGGAATCCGACAGGCCTGGTGTATGTAATATGCTCGAGGCACCACACCTGCAGAAACGTGTAGTTTACCATATTGTTGATCTCTCAAAACATAAATCTACCAAGCTCAAAATATAAGTGTGCTAGGATGCAGCAGCCCCATGCATAGACTATTTTGTACTTGTACATCCCTTGAATCAAGTGTACCAATCCTCCATCTAAGTGTGTCGCTCATCCATTAGGATTGAGAACAAGAGCCACTGTATGCATCATAATTCGTCTAACAACAGGAGATCATGAATATAGAAGCATGGGAAGCTTGATTTGCACTCTCACACGCTCATCTTGGATAGGTCCACCTAGGCAATACTATATATCCACCTTCTCACGGAATGAATGATCCCCCCAAAAATATACCCACTCTCTCAAAATAGGAACTCAGAGAATATGGTGTACATCCTTGAGAGTGATGGTCATCTCCCCAGTAGGAAGATGAAACATACAAATATCGACTTCCCAACACTCATACAGGGCCATCAACATGGTGTCATGGTATCTCATAGGTGGCATAAGATATGCCCAATAGATTCCTAATGTCTATAAATTCTTTGTCTCTACTACTGATAGTGCTAGAATATGATCTCTCAAAAAAGTAAGTTGCCTCCCCCCAAGCCGTTGTTGCGATTGGGCAGGGACCTATCAAAATCATCACAAAATGCTCTAAAATTCATCTAATATCTTCAATTTTCACATATTTCATCATGCAAGTGTGCTAAAGTAGATCTAGTGTGCTTTTCTAATGGCCCTAGACACTTTAGAACCCTTTTAGGACATTTCACAAAGAAATGAGACACTTTGCGAACAAATGGGACACTTTGCGAGCAAAAGGGACACTTTGCGAAAAAAGGGGACACTTTGCAAACTTTTTTTCCAAGATCCTAAATTAACCTATCCATGCATTAAAAAATCATTAAATTATTACAAAATCATAAGGAAAAAGTTGCAGAATCAACTCACCTCGTAATACAGCTCGCCGCGTGCCACCTGCTCACAAAGCTCATCTAGTCGTGAAGGTGCGTAATCCCATCTACTCAGCATCTTCTCGTCTCACTCGTCACTCTCACACTACAAGAAGGTAAATTGCAATATTAAGTGACAAATTACTCTCTTCTAATTATTTTAACTTATTTTTATCTTTACTCTTATGCATTCACTTAGGGCTATTTTACCTTAAGGGTTATTAAGATATCTTTTCTTCAAATCAACATAACGAGAGCTAGGGAAATTCATTTTTGACATCGTTTGATGTGTTAGAATCATGAATCTACACTCGACATCATAAATTATCTATCGGTATGTGGCATGGTACTTGGAAATTACCTACAGTATGATGTTACTTATTTGACGTGGCTAGATTTCTACCTTGATTCCACCTTCATAAAGCAAGCGGAATCAAGGGGGGCATACATCTACCCTCGAATTGGATTCCTAGGAGTTAGATAAAAGGATTTTTGGATAGTTAATGCATGTCTATTGTAGGATGCAGTTCCTAATGTTATGGTTTTGCAAATAACTACACTAGGGGCTTTGTTCTCCTACCTTTTGAATAAGTATCCTTTTATGAAATAAAGTGCATTGTTTAGAGTCCTTTAGCTTACATATTTATGTAGAGTTGTATGTGCACTAAAGTGGGGGCTAAATGTGGCTTAGAAAATTAGACACTCTTGTGAAAAGAGACAATTTCATGCCTAATTGGACCTACTTTTGAGCACCCCTCCACTATTCATTCATCAAAACAACATTTATAGGCCCTAAGATCCATTATTTTTGATCTAGAGGCCTGTTTCACTTGAGAAATCACTTAAATCCCAACAAACAACATTCAATTCATTCATATCCTAAAAACCCACCTTCAAAAACTATTGCTGAGACCCATTCACCACCTTGGGTGAATGGGTCCCCTCTGGTGGGACCTATTTTCCAAGGGTGACGAATGAGTCTCCTCTGGTGGGACCATTCACCAAGGGTGATGAATGAGTCCCTTTTGAGGGAAAATTCAATTTTGAGTGGGAATTCAATTAAGTCAACTTAATTTTTTGATGAATGCCGGCCTCTTAGGTCTAAATAATGGAAAAATTAGGAGTTGTTGCTTATAAATACTCATTTTAAGTCATTTTTCACATCTTTTAGTCATTTCACAAAAGAAAATTCTAAAGTCAAGTCTTCTACAACAAGTTTCATTAGCAAAGTTGAAGTTTTAGGGCAACAAACTAGGGTTTTTGTAGGTCTTGAAGCTCACTTTTTGATCAAGATTCAACATTGCAAAGGGTTGATGATGGATTCCTATGGTGAATCATGGAGAAATCTAGGTTGAGGAGATGCAACTAGCCATCAAATCACACCTAAAGACTTGTGTTCAAAGTAATTCCATCTTCCATTTCTTCTTTATCTTCAAATTAAGGTTTACATTTCATTTACATTCTATTTGCATTTCATTTTATCTCCATTTTTGAAGTTTTGTGAGATTTCTAGGGTTGAGATCTTGCATCACTCAAACCACATTTGCATTTCTTATTCTAGCACAAGGGAATAGGGTTTTTGACATACATCAGACTTTCCTAGTCTTTAACACACTTAAGGGTAGAGTTTTATGCAGAATTTTCTCTATTGAAGGTTTAATTAACCAACTAAGGGTTTGACCAAGGAAAACCCCCCATTAGACAGATAATTTTAAGCTATTTTGTAGGAATTTTCTGAGATCCTGATTCGAGTTTCTGTCAGAAAGTGTTGTACAGGTGTCAAGGTGCAGAACATAGACTTGAAATTATAGAAATTTGAAAGTGGACTAATTTGCCATGCATGGTGAATGAGTCCCTCCTGAGATTCCTTTTTGAGTTAGATGCAGATCTAGACACCTAGTTGGTAGAAAATAGTTTTTGGGTAGAAAAACCTTGACCTAGGACTGATTCGCCTAAGGTGGCAAATGAGTCCCAGTCAACTCAAAATCAGATTTTTCAAATTTCTAGATTACTTTCAAGTCCTCTTCAGCTTCTTAGGTGCACACATTCTTAGATTTAGCTTTCTGTTTAGTTTAATTTGCTTTTTCATTCATCATTTTAAGCTTTTTACAAACATCACTGTGTTTTCAAATATTGCATATATCCTAGGTTTTGCAATCATAATTAGTCAATTACATTACTTAGTTTTGCTTAGATCATTCCATTTAGTCTTAATTACATCATACATACATTAGATTGAGTGAACCACATTGATTTTGAGTGAGGTTTATCTCTCTCCTTTTAGGTGAAACATCTTAAGAATGCAAGAGTAGCATATAAACCTCATTCCCAAAAATATATGGTTTAGTGACATAGCATTTTTCATTCATGAAATTCTTTCCATTTTGTCATTATTTCATTATCAAGGTTTAATTACCAAACTAGGGTTTGACCAAGGAAAACCCATATTCACCCAAAAATAAACATTTCCCCTCTCTTTGTGTGTATAGATTTGTAGGTGAAGAAGGACTAAAATTGGATCAAAAGATAATTTTTTCAAAGTTTTCAACATTGTTGTCAAGCAAGGAAAACTCAACTCCCAAATTTATTTATGACTTTCCAATATTGAAACCTAGGGAAAACAGAAGCTCAGATCTTGCACTAAAGGAACCCTGAAGCAGAGAAAAATCCTTGTACAAAGACCCATTGATCCTAGGGAAAATGAGTCCTTGTCAAACACAAAACACCCATTTTTGGAGCTTGGTACATGTCATTCTACACAAGTCCTATATTTTCCTAAAAGTTATTGTTTTTGTTTGTGCTATTCCTAATTTCTATATTTCAAGTTTTGCATCATACAATTGAGTTCATTAAGTATTTTATTTTTATCTCCCAAAAGTGCTCATCTCTATCATAAGAAAACAATAGATTCTCTTAAAAGGGATGACTCACCTCAAGGTTGAAAGTCAATCCTATCCTTGGGAGATCTCTTGTTTCTAATAAAATTGGGAAAGTGTAAGTGCATCACACACCTTTTTAAGCATTCCACATTGATCACCCCACTTACATTTTTCTATGTTTCAATGGTGTACATGTTTAGTACTCTATAGTATAGGCACATGTGCTAAGTTTCATCACCATCAGAATGGGCGAGGAGAAAGAACTTTGGATATGCATGATAATTCCTCCCTCTAACATCTCCTACATAATATTTTCAATCTCACTATTTTGTATATATGTAGGGATTGATTTTGGTTGGTTGGATCCTTGGAAATATTTGTGTGGTATGATCATGATCCATCTTAGGAGGATTTCCTTTAGGAATATATTTGGAAACTACTGAATGACGATCAATGATTTCTTGTAAATTTGTATGGGTGGGAGAATTATCTTGATAGACTTCTAATGAGCATAATTGGACCACAAATCCATCAACTCATTTCTTAAGTAACTTATTCATTTGATGGGAGCTTACCATTTTCAAAGACTTTTTCTTTAACTCTCATAGCTCTACTGTATTTCCTTCTACATGAAATCTCATGAATGGTTATTGGAATTTCATCTTAGTTGTTCCAAAGGTAGTAAGCCATTGTACTCCCAAAATAATATCTATTGAACCCATGGAGATAGCATACATTGGGCTATCAAGGAATTAATAATCTCTCATAGATAATTTAATTCTATGGATTTTTCCCAAACAACTAACAATACCACTTTTTGCAATCAAGACCTAAAACTCTAGAGCTATATTTATAGAACAATTTAGATGAGTAGCTAACATTTTGTTAATGAAATTATGAGTACTACCTGAGTCAATCAACATTATTAATTTCTACTTTAGGAAACCCACTACCTTGAGTTTGTGGGGCATTTAAACCTGAGAGTGCATGAAAAAAAATGATTGGTTGGGAATCATGTGATTCCTCATCCAACTCCCTATCACTCTCTAATATTGGTTCCTTCTCTTCTTCCTCAACCAAACATTCAATATAGAATAATTTATTTTCACTACATTTATGTCCTCAATATATTTGTTTTCATAACTAAAACTCAACCCCATTTATGTCTTCTCCTCAATTTGTTGTGGATTCAATCTAGGAGGATGAGATAAAGAACGTGTAGATATATTTTCACTTACATTTACAATCCCTCATCTCCTATTGGCCAAAAAATTCTCCTCAATTTGTCTTGTGATTAATATTTTTTGCGACAAAGATTATGGTTGGAACAATCATACCTCATATTTTATGTGATCCTTTAAACTACATAGAAATAGTGCCTACAAATTTCCTTCTATCACATTTTCAACTCTTATACAAAGGGTTTGAAATTTTGAATATATTCCTTTAATGTACATGTTTTCTTTCATTTAGGGAGTTGGTAGAAATAGCTATCCATAAAGTTATCTCCATAATGGGTAGAAAGTTCCTCCTAAAAAATTGACCATGCGACCACACAACCCTTCTTTCTCTTCTCAACAAATAACCAACTCTACCAAATAAATTGATCTAGTTCCAAGTATAATAATGCCATATCCACCTTCTATTGACTAGGAATGTGATGAAGATCAATGAACTACTCCATTTGGCAAAGCCAATTGGTTGGATCCTTTCCATTCAAATTTCTCATATCCAGCATGGGTATGAATTTCCTAAGAATAGGATTATTAAAGGAAAGATCCTTCTTGAAATATAATTTAATCCCAAGGAATTTATGTCCAATAAAAGAATTATCTTCTACATTACTAGGTGAATATTTTCCCTTATACTTCATCCCTTGAATAATCATGTCTAACTTCTTAGAAAATTCATTTATGTCATTCCTAATTGATGAATTTTTTCCCTTAACCTTTTTGATTTCATCATTAGGGTTAATATCCTTAATTTATTCCTCATCCTTATCTAGATATTTCCTCGGTGTGGTAGCATACTTTTAACCTCTTGTTGCAGGCCCCATTATGATGGAAAAAAATAACTTTGCAATAAATATCATAAAAAATAAAAAAAAATCTAAAAGTTTTATTATAACTTACCAGGGCCTAGGTCACACTTTCCTAGAACAATCTCCCAAAAATTAGGTATTTTCAGCCTTGAGAGTGATTTTTTTAGAAACCCTAATTTTGTAATACATCACTTATTTTTTCTTTAATTTCTCTAAAATTTAGAAAATATGCTCCTCTATTATGTCTTCAAAACATTTCTAAACATTAGAAACCAATTATGTAAGAGTTTTGAGATATTCCCTTTCCAAAAAAATTGGGTAGAAACCTTAATTCTATAATAAATCACTCAATTATGCTCTAATTCCTCTAAAATATATAGTATAGCTTCTTAAATATCTTCTTCAAAAACCCTTTAATTTTTTTTTTCAAAATGCCAAAATCTAAGATATTTCCCAAAATGAACTCCAATATTAAGAAAATTCCTTGCCTCTATAGTGCCAAGATCAAGATTTGATACTAGTTGTAATGAAATAAGTTATACAATAGAAGAATATGATAGGAAATATGCTACAAATACTTGATCATAATTGAATTAAACAAGCCACTTCGAGAGGAGAAACATTCAAATATCTCCAATGAGAACACAATTCACAATATGATAATGAAATAAGACTCACCACCTCTTATATACCTTATTTATGTCTAGGCTATCACCCAAGCTGACTTAGATATCCCTATATAAGCATTAGGCTAGCATAGATAACTAAATAACAATATAATAATGATAATATGACTTAATTAAGAGTTAACATAGCCACAATCCAACTATTCATAACCCTATGTACACTAACATCAAGGGTGTAGCATATCATGCTTCATCTCATTAAGAATATTATTTAGATCCATTCAAGAAACACCCATAACTATCCTCATTGTAAACATTGATCCCAATTTGTGTAATTCATTCATGGTGGAGTGAGTAATTTATCTAAATATGGAAGATATCATCAAATGAAACTTGAGAAATATCACCACCCATAATCATGTCTAAGGAATCCACACATTATTTTTGGATCCCCTCAAAAATACAATTTTTTAGGATTTTGGAGATAGCCTACTCTATTGAAATTTCTACAAAAAATGTGAATATTTCCACATAATCCTTTAGGGGTTCATATTTTCACATCATTTGAAGATTTTCTCTCCTCTCATGTCTCTTTCTTGGCAATAATCCTTATACTTCTTTAGGATTTTTCTTTCATAATTCTCTAATTTTAGCTACAACATCTCTATGCAATCTGATAAACCATCTCAAGGAAACATCCTTGAGTTTTGTAGGGAACAAATTTTCTCAATGTGCATCACTAGTATAATCATGGATTATATAGATGACATTAAATTCAAACACGAACATGTCTAGTTCCTATTTGATGAGCTCATTTAAATTAGGAAGGATACAAGGGGGAATGTGTTGCAAGTATGAGCAGTTAATGTTGTCATTGATGTAAACAAGCCTATGTTGTCATTGGTGTCTATTATTGGGATAGGTTGTTGCAAGAATGTGAGTAGCTGATGTTACCCATGCTTTGATTAGTTGCATTATGTTACATCATTAGTAAAGCTACTAGTGTCAACCTCTAGTGATGTTGTGATAAGCTTCTATGATCTATGGTTGAGTTGCTATGTTGTAGTTGGTGTAGTTTTGTTGAGGAAGTACTGAAGATGATGGTGATGTGTCTCTGGTACTTGGTTTCCAAGTGCTTTTGTGAAAATTTGATAAAAAGAAGAAACAGTGTGTTGCAATGGTGTTTTGTGTTGTAGGGTTGTGTTCTAACTTTACTTTGCATTTCTTCTAGGTTGAAGATTTTCTTGTTTTTTTTGGATATGTTGATTATAGATGTTAGAGGTGTTGCATCCAGAATTTGGTGTGTTGTATCGCTTTGTAGAAGAAGTTGTGTTAACCACGGTGTGAGTTGCATATTGTAGAGATGTTTATGAGAAATATTTATGCTCCACTTTTCTCCACAATTATGTTTCAAGTATTGTGGATTCAAAGGAGTGTTGATAGTGTTGGTATCTTTCTTTAGTTGAAGTGGTTTTAGGTTTGGTAATTTGAAAGTTAGTTTCTTGAGTTACAGTGTATGGTAGAGTTGTCTAGATGTATTGGGTGTGTACATTCTTCAGGTGAAAGTTGTTGTGAAGGAGTTTGTTGGATTTTAAGGTGTTTGTAAAAAAATATAGATTGTGTTCAAGTGACATTTTTTGTACACAAGTTATGGAAAGATCAAAGGAAGCATGTACTTAAAATATTAATGGTGTTTACATGGGTAAATACCAACCTTGGTGTTTACACTACTTGCGAAGGTGCTTAGTTTTTTATAGAAGTGTGGAGTGGAATGTAAGGATGAATTTAGGTCCTAGATAAGGATTTTTATGGTCCACCTTCATTCCTTTCCACCATGGGAAGGTTTTGGTGCTGACCTAATTGAATTTTCACTTTTGAGGCACATAGCCAACCTTGGAGAAAGTTTCAAGGTTGAAGATATAAATATGAGTTGAGTTTTTGATGGCTTGTGTGATAGAAGAGATAAAAAAGTATGATGTGAATTGAAAAGTGTTAGAGTGATAATTTGAGAAGTGTAGTGTGAACTTTCATGTGATATATTACTTGATGTAGTGAGCATAAGGTGTCTACAATTCTCTGATGATGTTGTGAAGGTGTTGATAACATTGTGGTGGATTCTCTATTGCATTGAGATAGTTTTCTCTATGTAAATTTTTTTCTCTATCTTATTTTTTATTTTGGAAGTGAGCCTTTGGTAGTTAGCCTTTCTTTTTGGGCAGTGAGCCCTTCGACAATGAACCTTTTTAATCGATGTTGATATTACTTATATTGTGAGCTATTCCTCACCGTGGTTTTTCCCATCTTGGGCTTTCAACATAATACGATGTTCTCTTGTGTATGTTGTTTTTGTGTTCTAGTTTTTTCTATTTCTTTTCATGCTAAAACATCATAAAAAATTAAAGGGTTTATTGAATGAATGTGGATTTGAATGTGTATAAGGTTTTTGAAGTTTTAAGGTACAACTTATTCACCCCCCTCTCATTTTTTTTGTGTATTCAACAATTGGTATTATAGAAAGGTTCCTTGGAAGAAAGCTTAACCAGTTAAGGTAGATCCAAGATGGTGCACAAGAAGGAGATCCCCATGTTTGATGGCATAGACTATGCATTCTAGAAGACAAGGATGGAAGGTTATTTGGTTTATCTTGGATTTCACATTTGGCAGGCAATACAAAATGATTATAATATGGCTACAAATGGTTTGAGCACTGCAACTAAAATCAAGGCCTATGAATGAAATGGTAAAGTGAGGTATGCTCTCTTGTGTAGTCTTACAAATCATGAATTAGTGAAAGTTATGGATCTGAAAAACCACTAAAGAAATTTGGACAAAGTTGGACAGTATTTATGAAGGAAATGATAAGGTCAAACAAGCTAAGATGCATAATCCAAAGATCACATTTAAAAATTGATGGATGTTTGAAGATGAAAATATTACAAGCTACATGCAAAGGGTAGATGAAGTGGTAATTTCCATCAGAGGTCTTGGTGGAAAGGTCAAAGAATCAAAAGTGGTAAAGAGAATTCTCAAAACTCTTCCTAAAGCTTATAGTCATAAAATTTCTGCTATTGAGGAATTTGCAAATCTAGATTTATATATTAGATATTAGTTGTATGGCTCCCTAACTGCATTTGAAATGAGAGAGTTTGGTGAAAATAATGGTGCCAAAGTTGAGATTTCTTGTAAGGTTGGAAAATTAGAGAAGACTAAAGAATCAAGTCAGGAAGATCTTAATAGTGTGGAAGCTAACTTTGTGAGAATTATGAAAAAGGGTACTAGTAAGTACAAAGGTAAGTTGCCTTTTAAATGTTTCATTTGTGGAAAGATAGGTCACTATGCTTCAAGATGTCCAAACAAGGTTGTGAATGACAAAAACATGAAGAACAAAGGTAAGATGATTAAGAAATGCTACTATGTTAGACAAGATGCAAGTATTTCTAATGGTGAATCTAATTATGGAGATGATGATGATGGTGAATGCTTTTTTATATCTTTAAAAGAAGAAACCAATTCTACTAGCTTTAAAATATGTGTGAAGGAAATCCTTTTAGAGACAAGGGACAAGAATAAAGATACTTTGGTATCTTCTTGTTGTGCTAGACAAGATAAGAACTATTGGATCATTGATAGTGGATGCTCTAACCATATGACCAATGGCAAGAGCAAGTTTTTTATGCTTGAAAAGTATGATGGAGTACTTGTTAGATTTGCTGATGATTCAGGTGCTAAGATATGTGGAATAGGTTCAATTAGTTTTGATGGCAAGCATAATACTGATGATGTTTACTATGTTAAGGGTTTAAGGCATAATCTCTTAAGTATTGGATAAATGTGTAAAAAAGGGTACAATCTCATGTTTCAAGATAATGGATGTGAGATCAGAAAAGGGGTTTGAAACTGTGATTGTTGCTAAAAGAAGGAAAAATGGAAATATTTATCAACTTAAGGGTGTTGATGACCATTGCTTTATGAATATAGCTATGGAATAGGAGGATGTGTCACATTGATTTTGATTATCTAATAAGAATTAGTTCAGTTCAAGCCGTGAGAGATTTGCTAAAGATTACAAAGCCTATCAATGTTGTCTATAAGGATTGTTAGATTGAAAAGCAAACAAGAAGTTTCAAAGGAAAAGAAAAATCTACTACTGAATTTTTAGAGTTGGTGCATATAGATCTTTGTGGTCCTATAAGAGTAAGAAGTCTTCAAGGTGATATGTATTTCATGATTTTAATTGTTGATTATTCTAGAATGGCATGGGTTACTTTTCTCAAAGAAAAATATGAAGCTCTCAACAAGTTTAAAACATTTAAGTTATGGTTGAGAATGAAATGGACATGAAAATCAAGTTTTTGAGGTCTAACATAGGTGGAGAGTTCACCTCCAATTAATTTAACATGTTTTCTGAGAATCATAGCTTAAAGAGGAATTTGACTTCCCCTATAAATCCTCAACAAAATGGAGTGGTTGAAAGGAAAAATAGGACTATTCAAGAAGTTGCAAGGACTATGATGAAAGAAGAAAACCTACTGGAAGACTATTGGAGAGAAGTAATTCATACTATTGTTTACATACTTAGCAGAGTTCAATAGAAAGAGGACAACACAAAGACTCCCTATGAGCTATGGTATGGAAGGATTCCAATGGTCAAGTACTTCAGGGTGTTTGGAAGCAAATTTTACATCAAAAGAGATAAAGAAAACTTGGGAAAGTTTGATGCAAGGTCCAATGAATGTATCTTCCTTGGATACTCTACTAGAAGCAAAGCCTACAGATGCTATAACAAGAGATTGAGAAATATTTTTGAGGGTGTAAGTGTCAAAGTTGACGAAGATTTTTAGAATTCAATGGTGATAGATAGATATAGATTGGATGAGCCTACTTACAAAGAAGAGAAAAAAATTAAGGAAAAGGAAGTATAGATGGAAGAGGAAGAAGCATTGGAAAAGATCCCTAGAAATCCTAATTATGTGTAGAAAAATCATTTCAAAGAATAGATCATTGGAGATAAAAGCAAAGGTGTATTGACAAGAAGGAAAGTTTTTGAAGAAGAAATAAATCTATGTTTACTTTCTGAAATTGAACCTAAAACAGTAATTGAAGCATGCAAATATGTGTAAGGAAATCTAGGAGTGCATCTTATGAAAACTCCATGCAGTAGTGCCTTCGGTAACTTTCATTTCGATTAGGTTGCCTCAAAGACACAAACAACTATGTCCAAATGCGGAACAGACACAGTTCATTTCCTACATTGATCCATCTGAGAGAAACACATGTAAATTCAATAGCAAGCATTAATAGATTCTACTACATGAACCAACAGACATGAAAGATGAAACACAAAACAAGAACACATATATTTACGTGGGGAAAATCCTTTCGGATAAAAAACCACACACTCCAAAGATTGAGCCATTGTATTATTCAGCAACAGAAATGGTTACAATACAAATTTAGGCTCATAGCCTCTTCAGAGATTCATCTTGTTCATTCTAGATACAACTGGTAACATACTATCCCTGAGAGATCAAACATGGCATTCATGATCAAGAGATATTCCAGTAGCATAACTCTACCTCTCTCACTCTCTGCCTTGGCCTCATGGCTTCGGCCTGTCAGCTAGCCACTCGGCCTTTCTCTATCGATCTCTCTCTGGCTCTCAGCTCTTCAGCCTCAGCCTCAGAACGTCCAATGCATACCTATATACATTCATTCTCTTTTCAATTGTCAGATCAGAACTCACAAGTCATCCAACCTAGCATCATCTGATGTTTCCACTTCTTCGTGCTTTAGTTTTCCAACTTCCACATAGAAATGATCTAGCAAATGGTTCACTTCTGCTTTCTTGGATTGGTCCACATCGCACCACATCAGACAACCTTCACTCGATCAACATCGATCAACTTGTGTTGCATGTCGGTGAGACACAAGAAGTGTCTCCCCGATTCCACAAGATCCGATTACATGTTGTCGCTAAGAGTTGTCTCCATCGGCAAGAGGTTCTACCGATATCCACAAGCAATAATGTGTGACTATGTTATATTGAGAGAAAGTGTATTTAGTTGAGGGAGATGCTTTGTACCTACAAACTAGTGTAGGATTTTGTATTTCAGAGCCTAATTGGAACTGAACTCAACACACAGAAGGTTTAATCCATCTGTTCATACTTTTGGTAGTGAGCCATATCTTTTTGTATCTTGGCAGTAAGCCATATCATTTTTTACTCTAGTTGTGAGCCTTTCAAGGAATATGAGCCTTGGCAGTGTTCCTTGTAATATATTATAACCGGTTATAACATATTGTGAGCTAATCCTCACCTTGGTTTTTCCCATTTTGGGTTTTCCATGTAAAAATCTTGGTGTTCATTTGTTATGTGGCGTTATACTTCCTTTCATGTTCTTGCTTACTGCTACAACTAGATATGTTTTAATCATTGAATGGTTAGCAATTCAATGGTTTCATAAAATATCGATTCACCCCTCCCTCTCAATATTTTGGGTGTTCAACATATAATATCAAACCCAATGATGTATTTTTTATGAGTGATACTAGTATTTTATGTATAGCTATAAATATCCAGGGTTTATCCTAGGTAGTTGCATATAGGAATATAAACCTTGCATTCACAAATAAATATATTATACAAATTTTAAACAAATAAGAATAATACCAAAAAAATTATGGCTTATTTGTGATATTGCAAGTTTAAAACTACTTCACTAATGATAGCAATTTATAATACTATGGGTTAATAGCTACTTCACTAACGACAAAAAATTGTGTATAGAAAATAAATTTAAGATTACTAAAATCATCAAACTATGAATACTAAAATGGAGCTACAATTTTTCCCTAATTGGGATCTTGCTTGGTGTTAATTGTATTATTCTACTTCACATAATATTTATCAATTTTTTTATAATTCATTTGAACATAATATCAAATGAAAAGAAGAATTTCCTTGAATTGCTTGCTTATAAAAATAATATATTTTTTTCAAAAAATTTCTCTTATCTTGATATATAATGTCGATATAATATATATATCAACTCTAGTTGTTTCAAATATTGGAATCTCAACATCTTAAGGTATACTTGTCAACTCAATTCTTGAAATATAGGATGAGAATTATCTTATTTGAGTAATGAAAATATAAATAGGAAACTAAATGCGACTAAGCTTCAAGAAGCATAATTCTAATACAAGACTCCACCTGATAAATATAAAGAATAGGTTTACTAGAAACATAAAGAAAATTATAAAGAATCATTAAAATGTCTACCAGTATCTGCTACTTTATTCTAGAGTTCCTCCTTTTCCTATATAAGGAAATTTGTTTTCAATTAGTTATTAGCATCTAGAATGTTTGGATTTGGGTACTCACTCCTTTGGTTGTGGGGACCCACTCCTTTGGTTGTGGGCACTCATTCCTCTAGCTACAAGTACTAACTCATTTGGATACATTCTCTCACTCCTTTGGATACAAGCTATCTTGTTGCATGTAGAGTTAGATCTCAAAACATTTCTACTTTATTATCATTATAAATAACATAATTTGCTACCATATCCTAAAAATAATTGAGATAAACATATACCAAAAAATATATGTTGAATTTAGTTCTTTCAACTAAAATATTAATATAAACTCTTCAACATAAGATAACAATATATATGGGAAATATCTATGAAACAAGAATTTAGCATAGCAAAAAGGGACAATTATGGAACCACTCATTTACCACAAACCTTTTTTGTGAAACAATCCCAATCCAATATCACCACTTACATCCCTTTTGTATCTCTTCCCCTAGCATGGAGGACATTATTTTTTCCTAGGGTATTGGTACCCTTGCTCACAACATTGTAATTAGAAAAGATCCATAGTCATTACATTCTTTAGACATTGATTTCCCACTCCTTTTTTTGATGGGTGTTTGTTTGAAATAGTTAGAGACATTATGAAATTGGCCTCAATATTAAAACAATTATTAACACTTTTCCCTTAGGGATATCCCATATAGGATGATGTTCCAACCTATCTTCCATGGATTTTTCTTATTCATTATTTAAATACTGATACCCTCATGTTTTCCATATCACTTAGTTTTATTGCTTCAACCCTTGAAATAGATAGGGGAAAGATAATTTACTTTATTGATTTCTCTACAAGTGTCATCCCCTGATGAGGGCGCAACCTGAGACACAGAAAAAAACCCACAAACAAGAGAATAATTTTATTATTTAGAGAATGGAGCTTCTTACATGCAGAGGATCTCAAATCCCCAAGTTCTACGACATATGCAAGCTACAAAAAGCTACAGAATAACCCTTTCGCAATATGCGAGCTTGTCCCCAAAAAGTTACCCAAAAATTAGAAAACCCGCCCATAAATAGAGCTCCTCATTAGTTTGGAGCCAAAACAACATTCAAATTGAGTTTAGGCAGTTTGGCGCCGAAAATTTACAACATGAAGTTCAAATTTCAAAAGAGCATTTGCAATGGTATCTTCTAAAAAGTGTGCCAACTTCCCGGGGCCATAACTTTTGATCCGGGACTCCGATTCGCAAACTGTTTGAACCGTTGGAAAGGTCTAGAAGTCAAGAAAGTGCTCGAAATTAGCTATGCCAATTTTAGCAAGTTTTGGGGCCGATCCAGGAGCTCTAAGTGCCTCAAATCCCACTCGAAAGATTTTCAGGTGCAAATCTGGGAAACTAAAACTGCAATATTTTTCAACCCAGGAACATAAAATAAAAACCGTAAATTGGGAATTTCATTATGACGAAAAGAGTATCCTAAAATGTAAAAACATCTAAAATCCAAAAAATTTGAAAATTAACTATTTTTGGGTGATGCAAGATTTCCCTTACACCACTGGATGCTCCTGCATCATCCCCATATCCATGTGTTTATTTATTTAGATAGAGCTACTTTATTTTTTTATTATACTTGTGTATATTTATTAGTGTTTGTTAATTCCTTGTAAAAGACCCTTCCTAACCTTGTAGGTACATGGATATGGGAGGAAAACTATGTTGTGCCATTATTCTATATGTATCTCATTTATATTCACATCTACACTCTACTTTATTATATTTTGGGATGATACAAAGCATTGGCAGATTTAGGCCTCTTCCATGTTGATTGAAATTTATTTATTTGATTTCTATGTGATATTCCTCCATTTTTTGCTTCAATTTTTATTTTTTTTGATGTAGCATGCATATTTAGTATGATTTTTAGATGCACAAGATGACTGAGAGGGGGGGTTGAATCGGTTGTATACTTTAAACATCAAAAACCCTCATCAAGATTCAAATCTGCATTAGCCCTTAAACCCTTATTAAAACCTTACCAAGCATTAGTAAAATGTAAACATATGAAATAGTAATGAAAACACATCCAAACACATAAGAACACCATATTAATGTGGAAAACCCAAGAAGGGAAAAACCATGGTGAGGACTAGCTCACTAATATATGAATTGCAACATTGAATACAATAAGGCTCACTACTAAGGGCTCATTGCCAAAGGAATCACTATCCAAAAGAAAGAATAATAGAAGAAGGGGTGGATCAATTCCAATTTTAACTTCTAACAATGCATCTCTCATATATTGAAGGTACAGTTCCACTGAAGCACAAACAACTCATCAAATAGACTAAAATGTAGAAACCTTTTGCTTGCTACATTAGGAAGTCATAGGCATTAAGGCTTGCACTTAGATCATCACACTTGATCACAATCACATATTTAATATCTCATGATCTGATCTCTAAAGCCACACAACAATTCTCCTTGCATTTATACCACCTACAACCTAAAATAATCTCAATTAGGTTAGCCATAAGGAAAAGTATGCACCTCCACCTTGCAACATCAAATAAGTCAGCACCAAACACTTCCACGGTATAAAGAAGTGAAGCCAAACCATGACACTACTCAAATGGGACCTAAATCTACACCAACATGCTTCTCAACACTTCCTCAAATAATAATTATCCTTCACAATTAGTGCTAGAATGCCAGGTCAGCCTTGAACCTACACTAACACTAACAAGTGACTCCAAAAACACCTCTAAAGGTTCGAAAACATCTCATGGACCATACAAAAACATTCCAAAATATCCATACAACATCTTAGAATATTCTAGCATCATCAAAATACTCTGCACAACTACTGCAACCACCTGAAACTCAAGAACACCTTCATTTTGTGCAACCAGACATACTAACATAGACATTGAAAACACCAGAAAACTTTTGAGAACAACTCACTTGAAAATTTAAGGGAAGGTAGATACAAATGATATAAGCACAGTCCAAAATACACAACACTAGAACCTTCACTGTAGAGAAATGTGAAGCAATCTCATTTCTCCTAGACACCCTATTTCACAAAATAGACATACTGTCAAACACATCTTTCACTGTAGTGTGATATAAAACCTAAAACTTTGGATATGACACCTTTGAACACCTCTAGTCATTACCTACAAACTGCATGAGGATATCTTCAATGACGAATAAATGTAGAGCAAAACATTGAAGACCACTTTATCACACTAAACTCTCTTTTATTCAAATTTTCTCAAAAGCACTTGGAAACCAAGTGAACCAGCTTCATCAACAACATTGCTAACATCTCTGCAACACATCTACAACATGCAACACTCAACTACAACAATCTCCTCAAACACCAATCAAGCCAACAACCTCTGCAACTATACTGAAGTAGGACATGAATGAAAACACGAACATGTGTTGACATCAATACCAACAATTCTAGACACATCATCAATACTAGTAGCATTCCAACACTCTCTATACAAGGGGTTGACATCAATGACAACACCCAAGAAGCTCACAAAAAACTCAAGCTTCCAACATCTCCAAATTTTCAATAGTGATATCATCCCATGAACATAATTTTATATGTTTCATGCTCATAACATCCTCTTTGGTGCCTCTACTTGTAGATATTTTTCTTAGCCTCTTCAACCTTAAAATAAATTATATATAATTTATGGATACAATTATTTTAAAGGGGTTTCCATTTCCACACACCCAAATCATTGTTATTCTCTCTACAACATTGGTAGAATATGAGCTACCTAACAACAAGGTTTTGTTAACCCATGTGGGATTCATAGTTTATGAGAAATATATTAAAGGAATTATTTATCCCATATGCTTCATATCACTTAATTCTAGATAGAATGTGATCCACTTAGAAATAGAACTTTCTAGCCCATGTACCCTTCACATGCCCTACCTTGGTATCTTTTTAGTCACCTAGCAACACATCTTGCTAATCAGTACACTTTTCATGGTCTATTCTAGTACCATATGATTTACATAGTAACAACACTTGCTAAATCCTTTGCTTCATCTAACCTATGGGTATGTGTAGGATCATGGTGGGCCAAAAAGTGGCAATGAGGAAAAAAACACGTCTCTCATCGACCGAAAAATGCGAAAAGAACGTGTTGACTTTTTTTAGGCTCGGGTGTCACCATACCAAACACCAAACCTAGTTTTACAAATCGTATATCCGATTTGGATTAGATATCTGATTTGCAAAAAGCATATATATAAAAATTCAGTCGTTGTTTTGAAGTTATCTGACAGTGAAGAACCCGCGGGTGCATAGTGCATTGCTTCTTTGCGTAACAGATATCCGATTTAGAAAGGTAAGTTTTTTGATTTTTATTTGATTTGATTCAATTTTGATTTAGATTTGAATAATTTCATATGGTTTTTTGTGGATTTTTTTTTAAAATAGGGTTTTTGATTGAATTTTTGTGAAAAAAATTGAGTTTAGAATGGATTTTGATAAAAAAATGAATTTTTTGTGGATTTTTTCACAATAGGGTTTTTGATTGAATTTTTAAAAAATTTTGAATTTAGAATGGATTTTGATAATAATAAATGAATGTTTTTGTGGATTTTTTTTCAAAATAGGGTTTTTGATTGAATTTTTATGAAACAATTGAGTTTAGAATGGATTTTGATAAAAAATGAATGTTTTTAATGGATTTTGATTTAAAAAATAGTGTTTCATTTATATTGTCTAATTTTAGATTAATTATTTTTTCAATTTAATCGGCATTATGGCTGCCAAGAATGAGAATAATGCACAAATTCCACCAGTGAGAATGAAAATCCACCACCGAGAATCAAAATGTAATGCCAAATGCTCCACCACCTTCTAACCATCAATTGAAGACTTAATTCATGAAAAATTGGAGCAATTGAGGGAATTTGTGATGTTTATAAGAAAATCCTCGATTATCCCGTATGTCAACCACATTGACAGAAATAATTACAAATGTAGAAACCCCTCCACCCAACATAATGCATTTCATTCATGGCCAGAAACCATGAGGCAATATTATGCATGTGGATTATCTTCCGATGATGTGAAAGATCTCCAAATAACAAAAGCCCAAATAGCCTCATTTATTAACCCCATTACATTAGTTTTCCAATTACTGTTAACAAACCAAAACTTTCTATAAAATGGTGCAACGATAGGGGCATAGTAGATAACTTTTGGGATCGTTGGTGTATGGTTTTTGATAAACCACCCAACAATAATCTTGATGTACCTTTTTACTTTATTAAAAAATTATATGTTGAGTTTTTGTTAGGGCATCTTGTCAATTACTTTGACATTAAACCCTTCCAGGGCGTTGGTGGAGGTATGCCCTAGGATAGGCCAGGGGCAGCTAGAGTAGTCAGGTGCCCACATGTTCCCCATCCTCCCCTTCCTTCGCCACCTCTAGTACAACATACAGATATTACGGAGGATGCAGCCACACAAACTATCCAGGCCATTCACTCTTTGAGTGGTCTTTTGGTTTCCCATGCTTCTTCAGTAGCTCAGCCACAGTCTGGTGATATTGGCGATGGATCCAGTGCTGCTGCATCATCCTCCTTGGGTCCACATATTTGTGTGCCACATATTTTCAATACGTGCCAACAAATATGTTTGGGTTCTATTGTACAGCCCCCTGAGCAACCATTAGACACTTCTGATTATGACATCTAGGATGTGGAGATTATATAAGATCACATGCAGGGGAGTGGAGCACACCCTATAGAGTCCTCTCCTGCTAGAGAGATGGACATTGGAGTAGTTACACAGGTAACATTTAAGGTGTAAATTCATGACTTGCATTTTTAAAAAAATGAATATTAATAAGAGATAGTATCAAGTACTAATATTTATTTACATGGTCTATTTAATAGTTAATGCCTGAGGAGGAGCTCACACAGGTGACTGATAGCACCTTGAGGGCCATTTCATTTGGCCTCAAGACGCACACAGTATGTATTTTTGCACTCACTCATTTACATTTTTTTACTATATACTTGCTTGTCATTTGAATTGTCATTAATGAAATTATATATTAACTTATATGTTTATCTTATTCTCTGATTGTAGGAAACACCTAGTGCGAGCAAGGTGCGATGCTCTCCAGACTATGGATGCACAATGTTAGATAAGGGAAAGGTAATTGAACTCAAATTTGATTGAATTAAGATTTATAAGATATTTTATTGATTATGCATACATTGACATAGATTCATAGTTTCATATGTACTTGTCATTTTTATGTACAGGCAGTTGTGAGCTATACATCATTGTTGATAAGTGTCACAACACTTGAAGGAGTAGGTATTCAAACATCTGAAGGAGGAGGTGTTGAAACACCTCAATGAGATACAAAAAAAGATCAGCCTAAAGAGGTATGTGTTTATTTTATTTTGTGCTTGGTAAATATGTTCTTATTACTGACAATTTTATGCTAACTTGGATCAATTTCATGTTTTTTTTCACATATATAGATTGGCATTACAAAAGTTGGTTTGGTTAGTTCTTTGAGAGGGGTATATTCTAGGACTCTTGACCCTTCGAAGAGACGTATATTTCAGGTAATCAATATTTCAATTTTAGAGTTCAATTATAATTCAATGTGTATTGATTTTTATGTTAATTATTCAATTTTAGATTATATAGTATAACTAATCTTAATTGTGGTTTGACTTTTTCTTGTGCAGCTACCTTTAGAGCCAACGAGTGCTTCAAAGAGGCTCCATTTTGATGATCCACCAGTAGTTTAGGATGAGATATACATTTTGGCATGTAAATATTGAATAGATACCGAGATGGCATATGCCACATATTGTAAAACTTTGTTTGAGTTGGCGTTGATGCCATTTTTGTATATGGACATACACTTGATTATTGGATAATTTGATATATATAGAAGTTCACAATCGAAATTTAATTTCCTCCTCATGTGCATGATTAAACTCTTTGAAAATTTAATCAAGTGTGGAATGGTTAAATATCAATGTACAATAGCATAAAAATAATGGTTAAATATTATGTAGTTTATATTCATATTGTTGATTACATTGCATTGCCCATCTTTCAAACTCAAAGCATTACTTCACATTGCATAAGTAACAACTAGATGCTGATAGAGGAAAAAATTTCAATAACAATATGGTTTTTACAAAGTCAACCTAAGCAGTTATGCAATTACTTCACATTACATAACTAATAACTAGGAGTAGCTATCAATTGCATTAGCTTGTCATGGAATTCTATGAGACCACATTTCTTTGAGGAAACTTGGCACAAAACTCACAAAAAATGAAAAGAAAGCACTCAAACAAACTTTAAAGGGGTCTTAGACCTGCTACCTCCTCATTCCACACGCTATGCATCCATTTACTTGTGTTTGTTTTATGATTTGTGGTCGATTCCACAAAAGGATATAAAATTCATGGCAAATCCTAACCTAGGAATTGGACATTCCAGCAGGTGACTAACATCTTCTTATGGTCATTCATTTACATTGTCAAACCAGGGAACGTATACTTGAAATGGAGCGCACTGTATGTGCACTAAGAACCAGTTTCAGTCACAATTTACTAGAAATAAATGCTTGGAAGGAATTCTACTTATGCTGCAGGAATGTAATGTAAAGTCTTCTTAACTTAAGCATAACTTAATCAAAGTAGAAATCATAACAACTATTACTAAGAAACAAACTATGAACTGGCCTTATGCTGCAGGAACAAACACAGGGATGGATTCCCGATGTTGCAGGAACAATATAAGACTGAGTTTGTGCTGAAACCTTCAAGAATGAAATCTAACTTATAATCAACAGGAGATAAATAACTAACTACAGATACTCACTAAGTGGCCCCCCTTAGCAAGCATCAACTAGTTTATGCAAGAATTGAACTTAAAACTTCATCAACTTTTATTCATAAACTTAGAATCATATACATTGATTGTTCTACTTGTAAGAAAACTAACACAAAACACCGTTTCTCATTATAATACTAACTTTAACACACTCTGTTGCTCACTCATGCAGGAGGAACACTTATTTATATTAGAAAAGCAACTAACTACCTAACTCTAACAGAGAAAGACGTGGACATAAATGCATCCTAAAACTGAGGAACAAACTTCTCATAAATGAAGGCATATCTGTTCAACACGATTCAGAGAGAATTTAGTAATCCGCTCTTCCTAGTTTAATGATCATTTAGATTTCCTCCCAATGACCCGGTCAGAGAGTCTTTGCTGGAACAGCTTCCTCGATGCCGTGCTGGAAATGTACTTTACTATAGGGCTGAGATCTGCTGTGCTTTGACTCGTTCATGCTTCCTTCAACAACCTACGATGCACATGGCGACATAAGCGAAAGAAAGCACGTGTGGAAAATAACACGATACACATTCATTAATCACATATTAAATCCATTTCATTATCCAAAAACCACATGCATTATATCAGTCATTCGGGAGGTCAAATAGAGCAATTAATATAGACACATAGAGATGTTAAGCTATAGGAATATAGGAATGTGTTGCTACAGGATGCTACCCAATTTTAGATAAAAAGCCTTTAATCAAAGAGTTAAAACAACCATCAGCAATAAGAGTAAGGGTATTAAAAATACATCATAATATTCAAATTGTGAGCATATTTCAAGCTCATCAATTAGATTTAATGCACAAAAAATTAATTCTAAATCAAACACAATAACACAACAGATACCCTGGGAAAACCCTCCTCTTGAGGGAGAAAAAACCAGCCAATAATATCACTTCTATTATTGAATCACAATAGAAACTCCTTTACAATGAAGGTCGATAATGAGGCCTAATAATATGCACCACAGAATGATTCCAACACACCAATACAATGATGTAATTCTCAAATGATAATCCTCAGCCTTCTCACAATAACTCAATCTGCACTTGAAGAGTTTCTCAGTAATTGGCACTTGATATGAAATTGAATGTATGGAAAATGTATGTCTCAAAACAATGAAATGTATCTAATACATATACAAGCTGAGAGAGATGCGACTCTTCACAATATAGGTCGGCCTCCAAAAAGAATGTGCCTCCTCAAAGATTGCACCTCCAAGATAGAAGTCAGCCTTCATAAAATAATAAATATTATTTGACATAAATCATGCCTCAAGCATGTCAGCCTCTTCATAAATGCACCTCTTCATTAACTCGTATCTCTTGATGAATTAGCATTAATCGCAAATCGATATATATATATAAATTAAATAGCTTTGGCTATATTTAATTTATTCTTATGTAGAGGAGATCGCTGGAAGGATATGACTGATGCTGCAATAATCAACACTCCCTCTCAGCTAGGGAGGATACTTCTAGATGCACAAGGAAAATCACCTCATCATGATGCCTAGTACTATGGCTACAACCATAAGTGAAAAGAAGAATATCATTTCATTGTGATATTAGATATCGCTTCAACACGATATCAACCATAATGGCTATAACCATACTATGGTGTGTACAAGTGTTCATCGCATAACTCAACTAAAACAACAACACAACCATCTTCTTTAGGTTCAATAGGTTCCCTCTGAATCTTTAAGTACTCTTCCGGTCAGCAACACAACCATCTTCTTTAGGTTCAGTAGGTTCAATTCCATGGTTGCAAGTTGTGACTTCACACTTGATCATTTCTTTGGTTGGCATGACTTCCTCATAAGATGCCTCAAGCTTTTCATCGCTAAGCAATCTCTTATCACCTTCCTGCAGTAGAGTTATCAGCATTCTTCAAAAATCATAAGAATTCTTTTAGTACACTCAAGAGTTATCAGATGTCTTCTTGCAGTCTGAAAAGTTATATTGTATCATTGTTACATTGGTACTTAAGAGTGGTAGCTTAATATAGGTCCACAATACAAAACCTGGTTTACTTGTGCAGTGTAACAGTGGCATAGGAAGATTTTTCTTTGAAAGAAAAAATGAAAGCTCAGCCTCTTGGAATGAAAATACTTGTTTGCAAAAAAAATGAATAAGAATAAGGTAGTTAAGGTGTTTGAAGTGATTTAGAGGTCACTTTTAGAGAAGAGAGATGTTGAAGAGTACATCAAGTCAGTGGGAACCAGAGTGTAATTTGTTTTAGTTTGTGGTACTCCTTTGTTTCTCAACAAATGTGTGATAAATTCTTAGTTCAATGATGTTGAAATTTTTTTGAAAAGAGAAAGTTGTGTCACAGTCCACATTCAATCCAACAAGCAAAAATGAAAGCTCATCCTCTTGGAATGAAAATGCTTGTTTGCAAAAAAAATGAATAAGAATGAGGTAGTTAAGGTGTTTGAAGTTATTTAGAGGTCACTTTTCAGGTGGAAGGCTTAAAACTCCATTTTAAATGCACAAAAAAGAATGAAATTACTTCAAACCAAGTTTGTGAAGAAGTTAACTATGTTGCCCACTAGTTTCCCTTGAGAGTCCAAAGTGCTAAAATGAAACAATATTTGAAGGTCTATTTCTAGGAGACCGTGATGCTTACAGACTCTTCATCCAAGGATATGGGATCATGTTGGGACCATCTACAAAAACCTCTCTCAGTTTTTTCTATCTCGGAGGCATTTTCCTGTGGTGATGACTTTTACAGTGGAGGGAAAAGTTGCCAGATGCAAGCAGTGTAAAGTTGAAAAGTGGTGCAAATTTCATTCCACAACTTGTGCGACTAAATAGACTGTTCCAACACATCTAGATGGGTACGTTTACACTATGGATGGTCCTCTCTTGCACCCAAATACGCTGAATCACTCCGAGCTACATTGGACCGACGATTTCCCTTAAGAGTCCAAAGTGCTAAAAGGCAGCAATCTTTGAAGGTATATTTCTAGGAGACTGTGATGCTTATAGACTCTCCATCTGAGGCTATGGGATCGTGTTGGGACCATCTACAAAAAGCTCTCTCAGTTTTTGGTATCTCAGAGGCGTTTTCTTGTGGTGATGACTTTTCAGTGGAGGGAAAAGTTGCAAAGTGGTGCAACTTTCATTCTGCAACTCGTACAACCAAACAGACTGTTCCAACACGTCCAGATGGGTACGTTTACGCTAGGGATGGTCCTCTCTTTCACCCACATATGCCGAATCACTCCGAGCTACATTGGACCGACGATTTCCCTTAAGAGTCCAAAGTGCTAAAAGGCAGCAATCTATGAAGGTCTATTTCTCGGAGACCGTGATGCTTACAGAATCTCTGTCTGAGGCTATGGGATCATGTTGGGTCCATCTACAAAAGACTGTCTCAGTTTTCACTATCTTGGTGACATTTTCTTGTGGTGATGACTTTTCAGTGGAGGGAAAAGTTGCCAAATGCAAGCAGTGTAAAGTTGCAAAGTGGTGCAACTTTCATTTCGCAACTTGTACGACCAAACAGACTATTCCAACATGTCCAGATGGGTATGTTTACGTTAGGGATGGTCCTCTCTTGCACTCAAATACGCCAAATAACTCCGAGCTACATTGGACCGACGATTTCCCTTAAGAGTCCAAAGTGCTAAAAGGAAGCAATATTTGAAGTTCTATTTCTCGGAGACCATGATGCTTACAGACTCTCTGTCTGAGGCTATGGGATTGTGTTGTAACCATCTAAAAAACCCTCTCTCGGTTTTTTCTATCTCAGAGGCGTTTTCCTGTGGTGATGACTTTTTAGTGGAGGGAGAAGTTGCCAGATGCAAGCAGTGTAAAGTTGCAAAGTGGTGCAACTTTCATTCCGCAACTCGTACGACCAAACAAACTATTCCAACATGTCTGGATGGGTACGCTTACGCTAGGGATGGTCCTCTCTTGAACCCAAATACGTCGAATCACTCTGAGCTACATTGGACTGATGATTTCCCTTACGAGTCCAAAGTGCTAAACGAAAACAATCTATGAAGGTATATTTCTCGGAGACCGTCATGCTTATAGACTCTCTATTTGAGGCTATGGGATTATGTTATGACTATCTACAAAAACCTCTCTTAGTTTTTGCTATCTCGGAGGCGTTTTCCTGTGGTGATGACTTTTCAGTGGAGGGAAAAGTTGCCAGATGCAAGCAGTGTAAAGTTGCAAAGTGGTGCAACTTTCATTCCGCAACTCGTACAACCAAACAGACTATTCCAACACGTCTAGATGGGTACGTTTATGCTAGGGATGGTCCTCTCTTGCACCCAAATACGCTGAATCACTCTGAGCTACATTGGACCAGTGATTTCCCTTAAGAGTCCAAAGTGCTAAAAGGCATCAATCTTTGAAGGTCTATTTCTCGGAGACCGTGATTCTTATAGACTCTCCATCCAAGGCTATGGGATCGTGTTGTGACCATCTACAAAAACCTCTCAGTTTTTTCTATCTTGGAGGCATTTTCCTATGGTGATGACTTTTCAGTGGAGGGAAAAGTTGCCAGATGCAAGCAGTGTAAAGTTGCAAAGTGGTGCAACTTTCATTCCGCAACTCGTACTATGAAACAGACTATTCCAACACATCTGGATGGGTACGTATATGCTAGGGATGGTCCTCTCTTGCACCCAAATATGCTGAATCACTCCAAGCTATATTGGACTAAGTGAAATTAGGTGAAAATTTGATGCAGACACAAGGGCACAATCACAAATTCTTTGCAACCTGCCTATTTGAGGAATCTAACAAGACTATTCTAACCTCTTTGGACAGTCCAAAACTCCCTTAAAACTTGACAAGCAACTAAATACACATTTCCCTCTTTAACTCCCTTAAACCCTTGTAATAGTGAGAAACTAGTTTTTGTCCAATTACTCCATAATCTTGCAAAACACCAGACAAACACATGACTGATTCAAACACCCATATCCAAGTTACACAACATATATGAGAAACAACATAGACTCCTTTGGACTTGCGTTGACTTCCTATACATTCACCCTTCAACAGGCTACTCAATTAGCCCAAAAATGCAAAGCAACATACCTTCAAACACCACACAAACTCCTGAAACCTTGGGGCAGCAAATAAATTTCAAAGAAAATAAATATTCTACAATTGGATTCCATTTTTATAGACCTGTAACTGTCAAATCAAAAAACCCTTATTTTTAGTGTAATTCTTGAGGGTTTATTGGATGTAGCACTTCCACAAACTTTCAGACTCTTCCACCACCTTAGACACCTTTATTTAGGCCCCAATATGCTTAGAAAACAAAGAAACTTCTGGTATCTCAGATATTTTTGCAAACCCTAGGGTAAAAACTCTATTTTCAAGTGAAAAAAACACCATTTTTAGACCTTTAACTCTTCATTTTATTTCAAAACCTAGTTCTCCACACCTTGCACTCTTGAAATAATGTCAAGACATGTAATAAGGTTTCTACATAAATTTTTTGTACAAAAATGCTTGAATGGCTTGTGCACAGGCAGAAAACACAAGAAAAACAGTAAAATATGAACTAAGCAATTGAAACTTTATTGATTCAAAGAAAAAAAATCCTTCAACCAAACCTGTCTCAAGCCCTTGAAGGCCTTAAGTGCACTTGCATAACCCATGAAACCTTCATATAATTCCTCCAATTTACAAAGCAATGGGAAGATAAAACCATGTAAGTGGTTTCCCCAAACTAATTGCCACCAAAACCATTCTTGATAGTTTAAAACCACAAACCGCCCCAACATGTAATTATGATAGCACTCAAGATATAATCCATGAATAGATAATTTATTTGACCAATAACTCATTGAGAGCACAAATTCCCAAATCTAGCCCTTCACTATGAACATATCAACTAAGTAGGAACCCATAACATTATGGAAAGATGATCCACTTCTCCAAATGTAACTCCCAAGCATTACATGTGAGAGATGGTCAATTTCATTGATGGAAATGATGGTCAACACGTCATGATCATTCAAGTACTCATTCTAACAATACAAGAGATTTACACATCAAATTGCAAGTGAATATAATTTACTATATCTTAACATAAAAAATGCAAAACCTAATAGAAAAATGTATCAATGACGTACAAGGATGTATAAGAAAGTTCAAATTTGAGAATAAAATGTAAACTTAGAAAACTATAGATTTAAAAACCTTAATAATGTAAAACCCTAAAAAGAAGGTTGGATCAAGTGTAGGATTGGTTGGGCTCAACAAAATATAAAGAAAAAAAGTTTATTTATGAAGTTAACCAAGGATAATTAAGTAAATGCAATGAATCAAACACAATCAACCTAACATAATTAAGGGTTGATAGGGGTATTTGATAATTAAGGGTTGATAAGGGTATGCATGTTTATCTTTGATCTACTCTTGAATATCTAGGGACTTGGTGGTATTTAGAAATATCATAAGGGTTGTTGATTTCTCATGGGGAGGCAAGTTCTCCTAGATCAATCTCCAAAAAGTGAAACAAGATTAAATAGTTTTGACAATAATAGAATTTTTTTCGGTCTTCTTGTTCACACGAATCTTCAATTTGGCTAGCAAAGGTCTCATCTTTTGCATCTTTAGCAATTGTACAAAAAGTTGGCATTGCTTGGTCAATGTCTTATCACTAAAATATTGGTTGAAAAGTCTTCTAGCCCACAACCGAATAGTTCGTGTTGACCTCTTGCCTTCAAAATTGTTTATAATGTTCTCATCAAATTCAAGTAACCATTTAGGGGTTCTTGAAGGTCTTGAAATTGGAATATGTCTTTCTTCCACACAAGGTTCTTCATTTCTCATGTAATTTGGTGAAACATAATTTACACTTGCTTCAATATTATGTTCAAAATCTTTATTTCCAACATTTTCACCTTGAACATTTTCAATATCAATTTGAATAATTTCATTCCCAATTTCAATATCATGTTCAACATCTTCAAATCCAACATTTTCACCTTGAACATTTTCATTATCAATTTCAATATTTTCATTCCCAATTTCAATATCATGTTCAACATCTTCAAATACAACATTTTCACCTTGAACATTTTCATTATCAATTTCAATAATTCCATTCTTAATTTGAATATCATGTTCAACATATTCAATTCCAACATTTTCACCTTAAATATTTTCACCTTGAACATCTTCAATTTCCTCTTCACTTGAAAGACCATAGGGGTTAGGTTCACCAATATTTAACATACCTTGTCTTCTCTTCCTATGACTTTCTCTATCTCTTTGTCTATATGCTTCAATTTCTTCTTTTGTAAGATTTCTCTTACGTTTTTTCTTTCGACGACTATTGCTCCCCATTATACCTCATAAAAGATGCTAAAATCATTCAGCATGACAAATTTCAATGAAGATGCTCAAAAAGTTAATCTTTGTCTCTTCTTATCTGAAACCGAGTGTGTGTCACCTGCAAACATAATGTAGGGTCTATTGGAATGCACAAAATGGCCCACATGGGGATTTTCTATGGCCCACAAATCTAATATCCATTATGATCTGATATCTAATTCATTTGAAAAAAAATTACGATACTTGTAACGGTATAATTTTAGTTCTATAAATCAGATATCTGATTTGTCCACACATAGACCTAAGGGTTAATGGT